>WOFM01000296.1:96429-378126 GCA_011428145.1 Ericerus pela | reverse complement strand
ACACAAATTTTGGATGCCAAAATTCGTGTCAATAGCTCCTAAAACACTTCTTGGTGATTGATCTCAAGCTCCAAGTCTTCTCGTGGTCAAGAGGAAACAACAATCAAATGTCAAGAAGGTTTCATTCAACCCCATAGTAAGTACCGTGAGCACTGATTCCGTGGACAAAATTGTCCAAATTCAAGATTTACCGCTAGTTCTCGAATTATCTGAAATGGCCGATGAAATCAAGAACAAATTGGAAACCAGTACTGAACCAAATTTAACAATTACGTTTTCCAATTATGGGAAAATCATTAAAACAGTTCAGGCGGGTCAATCAGCGTCACTGTTACTTACTCCGGTAAGGAAGAATATTTAAGAAACAACCACCACGACGTCGTCATCAAGTTATTCAAACATCGCATCAAGTTAAGCAACATCAATTTCAAGTACTTCATCGTCTGCCTCTTCAAGTCAAGTAAATACAAATTTAACTCTTCCAAGTGCGTTGTAGGAAAGTCGTTTGTTGTGTGTAAATCCATCGTATGTAAACAATATGATTGTTGATTCCACGTCAAATGCACTAGCTGCACTCGATTTTTTGAAAACTCCATAAAGTGCTTCGTGAAGTACTTCGTTTCAAGAAATTAAAAATATCACTCCCCCACCTGGTTTTGCAACCGTCAGTCAAGATTCAAGTTCTGATCTCATACCAGATTTTCAAGAGTCAAGAGCAGGCTTTATGCCTGCACCTTATCTATCAAGTTATCCTTTGACATTTTGTGATTCAAGTCCTTACGTATGTAATGGAAATCAAGTTGGTTCAAGCTTGCCAGGTAACATTTATAATCCAATGAATACTTTGTTTCAGTATCAATGTTACCCAACAATGGGCCAATTTCAGATGATCTCACTAATTTTGTTGCATACGTACGGAAATAATGAGAAACTGAAGGGTAAGCAAAATTTCAAGATGTGGGAATGCGATATCAAGAACAATCTAGCTGCAGCCAATGCGATTGAATGAATCGAACATTCAAGAGCTGAACACCTCAATTTACCTGAAAATATTTGGCGAGGTGTTGACGCTCAAGTTCAGACTCTAATACGCATGAACGTAGCTCAATCGATCAAGACACTGATATTTCATCTCGAGTCTTCGTGTGAAATATTCTGTGAACTCAAGAGGCAGTGTAGAAGTAAGACGATCCATGATATGATTGCTGTCATGAATTGTCTAGACGATCTCAAGTATGTAGAAAATACGGAATTAATTCTGTTTTTGTCAAAATTCGATGCCGCCCGACGAAGCCTTGTGGAATTTGGTCAAGTTTTTCCACCCTCCTTTTGGCTTATCAAGTTAATTCAAAAATTGAATCCTTCGTTTGAGGCAGTTATCGATACTTTGTGCACAAGTGCTGGTGAAGACTTCTCAGAGGAGACACTTCTTACTTCCTTATTGGACTATGTTAAAAGGAAGAAGTCGACGTCTGTAAAATCTTTGGAAACTACTCCAAAATGTCAAGATAATTCAAGAAAAGCAGCGTCCACTCCTTCCACTCCTCTGTCAAGTAAATCATGAGCTCAAGCTTCAAGTTCTACATCAAATATTTTAAGTCACAAATCAAGTGATTAATCAAGTTCCAAATCAAGTATCAAGTCAACGTCTACTTCGACTACGAAGCCAAGTCAAGATGTCAAGAAGGAGCCTCAAGATAAGAAGGTTTGTAAGGATTGTGGCTGGAATGGGCACATGGCTGACAAATGCTTCAATGGCAACAAGAAAGTTTGCTATCATTGTCAAAAGCGGGTCACAAAGCACGCAATTGTCCTGTGCCGCAACTGGATCCGAATAGCATTTCAAAAGAGTTACATTTAATTAATTTAAATGTTATTAATAATCAAGATTCTCTAAATCAAGATACCAATATTTTTGTGATTGATAGTGGGGCCACAAATAATGCTGTAGCTCACATTCACCAAGTTTTGAACTATTGATCTTTTCCAAAAGAGAAAACTTTGGGACAAGCTGGTAAAGATAATGTCTTAAAGGCTACAAGTGAGGGTATGGTGTTATTTACCCTAAATCACAAATCGTCTTCAAGAATATTTACCTTTGTTTTAAAAGAAGTCTTGGGAGTTCCTGGTCTAGCAAATGGTCTTATTAATGTTAAGCAATTTGTTAATGACAATAATATCAAGTTACTCTTCAAGTCTAATCAAGTTACATTTCACAGGCAAGAAGAGGTCGGGTTGAATAAACCATTAATCAAGATCATGTCAAGTCAAGATAGATATCAATTTGTCCCTTCAAGCATGAACAAAAATGTCAAAAACTACAAAAAGGTTTTATAAAGAATATTTAAAGGTAAATCAATTTTATTATCTGAGTATTCTAATGATCCGAGTTTGTCAGAAATTGCTGATCAAAATGGTCTGGGTAATAAAAGTCAAGTCAAGTACCCCAAATCAAGTAAATTGTCCAGTAACAGAAAATCTGATAGTGATAGGTCTAATGTTGCTACTGATGGGTCTGATGTTGATGACTCCTGGATCAATGAGTTTGATAAAATTGAGTTAAAACAAAATAAATCAAGTAATATCGACTCTGCAAATTCTGGTAAAATTGTGCAGGATTCAAAGGGGGTATCAAGTCAAGAAAATTCAAGTAATATTAAGAATAATTCGAATTCTTTACCAGTTTATCGTACAAAAATTGGTAAAAGAAAAACTCGAAAAGTCAAGAAAATGATAAGTGACGAACAAAGATTAAAATTGGAGAATGAAGGGAATATTTGGCATCGTAGGATGAGACATATTTCTGCCCCAAATTTTTATCGTCTTCATTCTGTTGCTTTTGGTGTCCCAGACATAATTTGTCCGGATACATTTCAAGATTGTCAAGTTTGTAACAAAATAAAAATGACTCGTAAATGATTAGATAAAGATCGTGAACGAGCTTCAAGACCAGGTGAATTAACTCACGCTGATATAATTGGCCCTATCTCTCTCCCTACCTTCGTCAAGAAAAATATTTACCTACCAGAATTTTTAGTCGATTATACTCGTTATATTAGTATTTTTGCACTCAAGAAAAAGCATGAAGTGACTAGGTTCTTCAAGATGTATGTCAAGAGAATTAAGGCTCAATTTCCTCAAGAAGGTCAATGTAAAACTTTACATTGTAATAATGGTTCTGAATTTGTTAATCAGGCCATGGATCAATTAATTGAAGAATTAGGAATTGAGAGAGAAACCTCTGGTCCTTATACTAGTGAGCATAACGGTACTGCAGAGAGGGCTAATCAAACTATTGAAGTCCAGATTCGTTCATTAATTCAAGAGAGTGGATTTCCCACTTCTTTTTAGGGCTTAACTGCTGGTGCACAAAAGCAGACAGATGCTTATATCAAATAAATGATAATGATGAAAAAATATATTTCTTAAGTTATGTAGATGATATATTAATCGCCTCTAACTCACAAATGTCAATTACAAAAATAAATGAAGAACTGCAAAAATCTTTTACAATAACTATAATAAATAACCCAAGATTTTTTGTAGGTTTGGAAATAAAAAGAGATATAGAAAATAAAATAATAATTTTATCACAATATAAGCATATTGAGAAAATGATAAAGAAATTTGGTATTTCTGAAATAAAAAATACAAATACACTCATGGAAACAGGGCTGAAAATAGATAATATAGAAAATGGAAGAGGTGATATAGAATACAGGTTGATGATAGGAGGGTTATTATATTTAGCTAGATTAACAAGACCCAATATACTCTTCCCCGTGAATTTCTTTTCTCATTTCCTAAATAATTCGAATGAAATTCTTAAAAATTACGTAAGAAGAATATTTAGGTACATTAATACAACAAAAAATTATAATTTAACATATAAATCTGAAGGGGATGGTATTTAAGCTTATATAAATACTTCATATGCCCCTCAGGTTGATGATACTAATATCAATATTAATAATTTACAAAAAGGGAAATCAATAACTGGATTTATGATCTTTGCTAATGGAGACTTGGTAGAATGGAATTGTTCTAAACAGACGATCCATGCTTCTTCAAGTACTGCAGCAGAGATCATTGCAGTTTTTGATACCCTTGACATTATTAAGGTCATACAATTTATGAATTATGAAATTTATAGAGAGAAATTAACTGTAGATATAATGAAAGACAATATTTCCACACAAAAAATATGTTCAGGTGGAAGTCAAAAGAAGTTGAGAGCCCTTATGATAAAATGTAATTCAATTTTGGAGGCTCTTGAAGAAAAAATAATATATTTTAGAGCTGTAAGTTCGGAAAATCAATTAGCTGATATTTTGACCAAATCATTGGATCTAACCAAATTCGAAAATATCATGGTCAAAATATTGGATAACACGAATATATATATATAATTGTGGGGACATTACTCGTATGAGGTTATAGGGGCTCGCACCCCTTGACGACAGTCGCCGCCCAAAGGCTGGCAATAATCGTCTCTATGACGTTAAACCAAATTACACTGGTGCGTTTGTATGTTCGTACCTGTACGTACGTACAGGTAAGATACATCGTACGAGTCGAGATCAATTACCTGATAACGATCTCGGTAATGTAACGACTCGGTACCAAACGCACTGTGTCGTTTCTTATCATCTCAACGGAGACAAGAAACGACCTAACGCATGACATAATTACGTATACATACGTATGCATGTGTGTCTGTATGCGTGTACCAAATCCGGTATATAAACTCTCAGAACTGGCTCAAAAATCGACAGTGTTCGCCGAGGATTTGGCTCTTCCATACTTAGTCGTATGAAGTGGCAGAACACGCAAATACTGTTGAAGATCTTCTAGTGTGAATATCTCTCACGACAAGGTATTCCACAGTGGTGACCTCGACGTGATTTTTTGGCTACGTCGTGGGTGTCTGGAGGCGCGTTGCGCTATTACTAAAAAGAGGCGCGGTGCGCTGGCGAGTTACTCGCTTATACTACAAATATTTTTACAAGACCTAGACACCTTTGGCTGTCGAAGCAGAGGTCAGACTTTGAAAGTGGGAAATTAAACCCCCCCTTTCAAATATATTAGCCGGAAGGGAACCAAGAGAAGTAGACCTGGAGGAACAAAGTTGCCCTCATCCGCCAAATCCTCCAGCTTTGACCAGAGACTCTGAAGTCTTTGAGACTCCGGAAAAACAAAAATGAATCCGGAGGCCAGAAGCCTTGCGTTTGGGAGCTGTAGTCAATCCGAACGAGACGACAGCTCGCACCCTCAGAAGTGGTCGTCTTTTGAGCCAAGACTCTGACCCTTCAACCCCAGACCGACAACCGACAGCGTCTGGTGGACTCTTTGCAGAAAATAATACTAGAGAAGTTCAGCACACAATAATGGCTAACGGAAACACAAACCCATCATCAAATCAACCAGGAGCAGGTGGAAGTGGTCAGCCACAGCTGACCCCCGAAGTACTTGCACAGCTTCTACAGCTGTTGCAGATGCAGTCATTGCAGAACCCTGTGATCCAAAGACGGAGGATTGAGATTCCGGAGTTTCTATCAAATGAAGTGGAATTATGGTTAACTCTCCTCGAAGGCCGTTTTAAAACAGAAAATTTGCAAAACGACCAAAAATATTCACACATTTGCAGCGGCATGCCCGCAGAAATAATACGCCGCATTCCGGATATCATGGAATGCCCTCCGGCGGAAGCAGACAAATACAGTTGGTTCTGCAAGAAGATTAGAAATGTGTTTGGTAAAACTCAAAACCAAATCATAGATGATGTTATGGGTGGAATGAAGATCGGAGATGACAAACCCTCCACCTTCATGGCCAAATTAAGACAGAAGGCCGATAATATAGTGTCACCGTCAGTTATTGGAAACCAGTTCTGTAAACAACTACCCCAACATGTTGTGCAGTGTCTGGCAGCTATAGGTACCACGGTAATCAACAACTCCGAGGACCTAGACTTCTTAGCAAAGAGTGCCGATAGTGCACTAGAACACTCGAGATCAGCATCCTCGATCAGTGCAGTATCGACAGAGACCGGAGAACTAGCTCAGCTTAGAGCCCAGATAGCTCAGCTGACTAGCGAAATAAAGAAAAAGAACAATAACAATATCCCGAGAAATGGTAGAAGCAATAACCGCTCGAAAAGTAGGAGCAACAACAGAAATAATGATAGGAAATCAAGGTCTAAAGACCGCAAGAGCAATTCTACCAGGGGTCAGAGTCCGACTCCCCCTAGAAGAACATCGTCCCCCAAACCCTGGTCTCAAAACTGGGACGATAAATCCTGCTTCTTTCACAATAGGTTTGGCGCAGAGGCCACCAAGTGCAACAACAGATGCCAATGGTGGGGTAAATCATACGGTAAGACGTCAAACTAGAAAGAGGGGTTGTCTATGCGGCTGAAGATCCCTCAAAAAAGTATTCACGCCACCTGTTCATCAAGGACAGGACAAACAGGAGACGTTACCTAATAGACTCAGGTGCTGACTTGAGTATTTTGCCAGTAGATAAAAACCAAAAGGCATTTCCTCCGAAATACTACCTCCGAACTGTGAATGGTCAAAACCTTCCAGCTTACGGAATAGAATCCAGCAAAGTAAGCATCGGTTTGCGAAGAGACATGACGTGGTCCTTCACAATTGCGGACGTTCCAACTCCGATCCTGGGCGCAGATTTTCTCGCGCACTACGGCCTGGTCATCGACCTTAAAAATGGAAAAATCATAGACAACAATACTGGTCTATGGGTGGAGGGCAAAACGCTACCGTACCAACTGGACACCAATATATCCAGTTGCACGAAAGTCGATGAACAATTCCTACAGATTCTGTCAGACTATCCTGGAGTTACTCAACCATCAATTCGCAGGCATCCAACCTATAAACATGACACCATTCATTATATAGAAACTAAAGGACTGCCTTGCCATGCTAGAGCCCGTAGGCTACTGCCTGATAAACTCAAAGCAGCACGGGAATACTATGATCGCATATTAGGAGAAGGTATATGCCGCCCCTCAAAAAGCTCATGGAGTTCCCCGATCCACATGACCAAAAAAGCCAGTGGAGAGTGGTGAATCGTTGGAGACTACAGGGCCTTAAATGCCAAAACAGTTCCTGATTGCTATCCAGTCCCAAACATAATGGACTTCAATGCGAATATGAAGGGTAAAACGATGTTCACAAAAATCGACATCAACTGGGCATTCCACCAAATTCCAATGGCCAAACAGGACATCCCAAAGACAGCAGTCATAACCCCCTTTGGGTTATTTGAATACCTTCGAATGCCGTTTGGACTCCGTAATGCTGCACAAACTTTCCAAAGATTCATCAATGGACTGTTTATGGATTTGCCGTTTGCTTATGCATATTTGGATGACATATGCATTTGCTCAGAAGATGGTGAGCAACAGCACGAGAAGAATGTAAGAACCATCGTACAACGTATACACGCTGCTGGACTTACCATCAATGTTGGAAAAAGTTTATACAAACAATCCAGGATTGACTTTCTCAGCTATCAAGTCTCGACCGAAGGCATTTCCCCTCTGAAGACCAAGGTAGAGCCCATACTGAAATTCCTGAAACCCTCTAACGTAGCAGAACTCAGACGCTTCTTGGGGATGGTGAATTTCTACAGACGTTGCATTAAAAATGCTACAGCTGAACAAAGTAAGCTGTTTGCATTAATAAAAACAAATAAGAAAAAGGATAAGACTCCACTCGACTGGACTGAAGAAGCTGAAAAAGCCTTTGAAAAAATAAAAGAAACACTGGCAAATGCAACTCTACTCGCTCACCCTGACAAAAGTCTGCCGTTATGTGTCGCAACTGATGCATCCAACTTTGCTATTGGTGAAACACTGTACCAAAAGGACAATGACAAGAAGTTACCGCTCGCTTTCTTCTCCAGAAAGCTATCAAAAACCGAAAAAAACTACAGCACATACGACAGGGAGTTACTGGGAATATTTGCTGCGCTGAAGCATTTCAGGCACCAATTAGAGGGTAGATGTTTCACTGTGTATACAGATCATAAACCCCTAACACATGCCTTCACGCAAAAGACAGAACCAGCTTCCCCGAGAAAAGCTCGACAATTGGACTACATAGGACAGTTGACTACGGACATCCAGTATATAAATGGAGAACTCAACACTCCAGCTGATGCTCTTAGTAGGATCGAAGCTATCTCAGCACCGTCTCAATTACCTTACGCTGAAATAGCTAAAGAACAGTTAAGGGATGCAGAATTGCAAGAACTGTTGTCGAACGATGACACAGCTCTCAAATTGAGACAAAGGAAAATCCCTGGTACTAATGTTTTACTAACATGCGACATTAGTACAGGCAAGAATAGGCCATTCTTGCTGACAAAGTATCGCAAATTGGCTTTCAGTAGTGTGCACAATCTATCGCACCCTGGACCAAAATGCACTGCTGGATTAGTATCATCAAGATTTGTTTGGCCTCGGATGAAGTCCGACTGCAACAAATGGGCTCGCAGTTGCCTGAATTGCCAAGAGTCCAAAGTAGGAAGACACACTCGTTCGCCTCTCAAATCTTTTAAACAAACAGAGCGGTTTAAAACGATACACTTAGACTTGGTGGGTCCATTACCCCCATCCCAAGGACACAGATACCTGTTGACGATGATCGATAGAGCAACTCGATGGCCAGAGGCAGTTCCTCTCTATGAGATGACAGCTCCCACGGTAGCTGCCAGGTTATACGACACCTGGATTGCCTGCTATGGCGTACCTGAAGTTATCATCACGGACCAGGGTCGTCAATTCGAAAGCTCGCTCTTCCAAGAGCTGTCTAAGAAGCTTGGTGCACAACACAATCACACCACAGCTTACCATCCTCAAGCAAACGGTAAAGTTGAGCGATGGCACAGAGCTTTGAAAGCCTCCATCATGGCTTGCGACACCAAGAGATGGGTTGACATACTACCAACCATCCTCTTGGGCCTTCGATCTGCTCTTCAAACGGACACGGGTCACTCTGCAGCGCAGTTAGCGCTTGGCGAAGAGCTACGCCTACCAGGGGACTTTTTCACCCATTTGAAAGAAATTAGCCCCGAAACGCTGGTCCAAAACATACGGACTCACGCTCGTAGTTTTTTGAAACAGGCAGCTCGTCATGGCCAACCAAAGATTTATGTCTCCAAACACTTGGCCACAACATCTCATGTGTTTGTCCGAGATGAAAAAATAAGATCTTTGTTGGAGAAACCATACGCCAGTCCTTATAAGGTTGTATCACGAGATGACAAGAATTTCGTGATACTAATTGCAGGCGAACAAAAAACAATTTCAATTGACAGATTGAAACCTGCGTACCTTATAAACGACAACAGGAAAATGCTCCAAAGAGCAATAAGGAAGATGACACACAAGGAAATAATAGAGAAAAAACAGACTGAACAGTCCGAAACAATACAACCACGAAAAGTTGAGGACAATCCAGTTGAAAAAGGTGATAAATCACAAAAATCACCAGAAGAAAAAATAAAAATAAAGAAAACGGTGAAGTTCAATGACAAGATCATCAAAATGCAATACGATCCATCGGCCCCCTTGTGCCCACGAAAAAGAGGCAGGCCCCTTGGCAGCAGAAAGCGAAAAAACCAAATTCCAACTCGAAAATCCGAGAGACTAGCACGGAGAAACTAAAAAATATTCACGAAAGTTAATATCCGCAGCGGAAAACACAAACCCGCATAAAAAGACGTACGAGAATCTGGGAATAATTGTAACAAAAGAAATTCTTCAGATAAGCAGAGCAAAAGTGCGTACAATAAAAATACGACATGAATAAACAAATCCACGTGCAATACGGAAGAAAAACATTGCAACGTGTTTCTATTGACAAACAATACCGATAACAAAATAGTCAATAGATCGTGACGTCACAAACGAAGAGTGCATTCCTTTGTGAAATACAAAATTTGAAGTACGAAAATTCAAACACGCTTAACTCTGCTTGTACTTAACCAATTTGAACCGGAAAACTTTTAAGCCAAAGAATATTCAATGCACTATCCCCTCCGAACATGTCTGAAACAAGATAACGACTTGGAATAAAAGCTGCGATTGAAAATATTCTCGCAAAGTTTTTTCACTCACCTTTCGACTGTCGAACTGAACACGCCGAAATTGTCTTGTAATTTTTTCTTTCTTTTTTCTCTTGTACCTTGTTTTTCCTTCCTTGAATAAAGTTGTCCTCAACCAATACCCCGTTCTCAACTCAACCATTCCAATTCGTAGTCCTGCCTGTACCTCAGCCTGTGAAGACTAAGGAACAGACGGAACACGAAAAAGAAATAGAACGAATCGAAAACGAATTATTGATGGACACGACGTCGGCTGTGGACATTGTGAAAATGATGTCCGCACCCCTTCCTGAGTTGATCTCGCCCCCGAAATCGCCGGAGAAGACACCGGGAGTGGAGAACCCACCTCCGGAGTCCTCAGCCCTGGCAAGATTGGAGACGAGACAACAACTCTAGGAGGATGAGGTGCACAAACCATGCCCTCCCCCCGCCGCAAGCCTGACCTACAAGCCATGAACGAGACCAGAGACAGTAGACTCGATAAGTCCCCCCAGGCACGCGACTTATCATTTTTGCGGCGCAAAAACTGGGGGGAGTAGCTGTGGGGACATTACTCGTATGAGGTTATAGGGGCTTGCACCCCTCGACGACAGTTGCCACCCAAAGGCTGGCAATAATCGTCTCTATGACGTTAAACCAAATTACACTGGTGCGTTTGTATGTTCGTACCTGTACGTACGTACAGGTAAGATACATCGTACGAGTCGAGATCAATTACCTGATAACGATCTCGGTAATGTCACGACTCGGTACTAAACGCACTGTGTCGTTTCTTATCATCTCAACAGAGACAAGAAACGACCTAACGCATGACATAATTACGTATACATACGTATGCATGTGTGTCTGTGTGCATGTACCAAATCCGGTATATAAACTCTCAGAACCGGCTCAAAAATTGCCAGTGTTTGCCAAGGATTTGGCTCTCCCATACTTAGTCGTATGAAGTGGCAGAACACGCAAATACTGTTGAAGACCTTCTAGTGTGAATATCTCTCACGACAAGGTATTCCACAATAATATAGAAAAAATTGTTTATTTCAAAAAAAGTATTATTTCAAATATCATTCCTTCCAAGTACAAATCGTCCCAAGTCCATATTATAGTCACAACACAAAATATTTTGCTAAAAAAATTCCCCTATAATTATCAAAAATAGTACTTAACAAAAACCGATTTCTAGAAATTTCTTGTCAAAAATTAATGCTTGATCTTCTTGAAAATCCAACAATGAAAACTGCATTAAAATCAAGCAAATCAAAACCCCACAACATGAAGAATAAAAACCTAATACAATTTAGAACCAGCGTGAGAAAAAAATATGAAATATTCCCACATGTCTGATGAAAAGAAAATCCCAACAATACACATAATAAAGATAAAAACTCATTACACGACCGCAATAAAGATTAGCCCTACAACCTGCTTTATGGAAAAATAAACATGTCAAGCATCTCAAACACAATAGCTACATACAAAAGATAAAATGAACGAGCAACATATATTAATCCTTCAAACTGTTACTTATTTAGAATTTAGATAAGATAATACAACGTAATGCTTCAAACGCATCGATATCTCAAACACGAATACCTTTGTCAATTTTTCTTTCTTTCTTTCTTTTTTTTTCTTTTTCGTATTTTGTCATGACATAATGTAGTTGAGGGTGTGTACTCCCAGAGCTTGATCCTCCTTGAGGGGATGGGGTAGTGGTTCTCTCACTTGCCATATTCATGCTTTCTGGAGTACTTGGTAATGTACTTAGTTCCGATAACTCAATTTTGAAAAAAAATAATAAAATTTATTTTCAAAAAAAAATTTATTTTATTTTTGAAAAAGAGAAAAAAAATTTTCTTTTTTTTTAAACTATTAATTTTTCGTAATATTATTCGTATGTATTTTTATGTTTTAAAATATGAAATAGAAAAAGAAAAGAAAAGTAAAAAAAATATTCCAATTGAGAATATATTTCAAAAATAAACTTGAATAAATCTTGTTTAAATTTGAATCCTTGTGATTGTTTATAACAAAGGATCTATTGAAAGATATCCTTGAATACTATCTGTAATATTTTATTGTAATAAGTTTTCAGGTTTATGCATTAGTATTTTTAACAAAGGAATTTTGTGACATGAAATTTCACAATTAAGCTTGACCAATATGACACAGGATTTTTTCTTTTATGACAATAAATTGTTGAAACATGAAATTTGTTCAATTAATATGAAAATGTTTTACTTGTTAATATTATATTATAATTTTTAATTTTCGTAATTTTACGTATTTTTAAAGAGGATTTTCTCTCTCAAAATTTTCAAGAAAAATTCTGAAAGATTCTATCGAGTCCAAACCTTGAATACTGAAAATATTTTTTGAAATTTCTATGAATTTTGCGACTTTGATACCTCTTTTATAATGAATTATTCCACCAACATTTACTGAGAAGGTTTCTAAAACTATTTCTCCCAAAAATGTTTTCGAGAATGGGAATTCAATTAAATTTATTCTCACTTCTGTTATTTTTTCGTTTTCAAAAGTATTTAATAATTTTTTATAATCTTTTTGTTTAATTTTTATTGTTCCTTCACAGTTTGATGTGCAGTTAGCGATTTGTTTCCAAAACCTTATCATTCGTAACCTGCTTTATTCGAACTTATTTTTAAGCTTAATTGTCCTGTGAAATTTCACTTGATTTTTACCAAACTAAAGGAGGTTCTTGAAATTAAGCGTTTTGGAAATTGAAGGAAAGAAAAAAATTCTCAAAGAGAAGAAATAATTTTTTATATAACTAATTTTGCTCAATATCCCACAAAATCACTTAATATATCCCATCATTTTCCGCAATAGTAAATGAAATATATAACTTGAAAGTATCGAAAATTACATTACCCGTAATTTGCGGAATTCCGTTGAATATCTCCCAGTTGAGTTTTTTTCCTGTGGGTCAGCACTTGGATCAATTTCAGGTCGTCCTCAGAAAATTTCAATCTTGGCAGCATACAAAACAGTTGAATCAGCAGCACTCAATCGACAAAATTTTGATGATAATGATGGTGTTCGAAAATCACGATGATTGCGTTCAATGTAACAGCGGTTTCTGATTTTTGAACTTTTTTATGTTTCACCTTGCTGTAACAGACGATCCAGGTCCAAAGTAATCTGCAATCCCACGGGGAACATTCTTTGATTTCACCTTACCACAAAAAGACGATCCAGTATTTTTCGGAAGATGATCAAAATGGCGTTAAATTAATTTGGCGCCAATGTGATTCAAATAAACCTCGAATAATTTTCGATGAACTTTTCGAAAAATTAAATGGAAAAAAATTCACTTGAGTTAACAACTCTTGAATTAAAATATACTTCGTAAAAAATTAACTTTTGACGTAAGTAAAAGCTTATAGTTCCTTAAACTTTTGGATACTATAGCAAAAAATTAAATTGAAAGATTAAGTATCGCTCTGTACTAACTATTCAGGAATCGCAGCTCTGCGTACCATGAAGTGAGGTTGAAATCCAAGGAAAGGAACAAGTTAGTTAGAGATACTTTAATGTAATGATTGAAGATACAAATTATAAGTTTGAGGAAGATGAACGATCTCCCTCCATTACGAGATTACAGTTTGAGTGGGAAATGAGTTTCAGCGTTCTTGGGTGAATGAACAAAAAAAGTCGTGTTTATTAGCACAACCTGAAAGTGTTAGTTTACGTTGTCGAAAGTAGTAGCGCTAACGGTTAGCGAGCGAGTGTAGATGGAGAGTAGAACAACAAATAAAAAGGGCTCGACACTTACCTGGAAGGAGGTGTTAGATACCAGAAGTTGGTACTACTGGCATCAAGATACTCTTCAGTCAAGTTCTTGTTGGTTTTTATATGTGATGTGAGGCGTACAGAATGAGGATCGAAAGAACTTGAGACTTCTGATATTATGGAGGTTTATTACACGAGTGATTAATACATTACAAACAAAATATGAAATGGCGAAGCAACAGCAATATCGTATCGAGAGTAGTAGGGGAAAGCACTTTGTGGTGAGAGTGTACGTATGACATATATATATAGTGATCGTGATGATGATGATGAAGAATGAGTGAAGGTGGGATTTCGTATCAACACCCCCCTGAAATTTTACCGATTGAGTTCTTCATCATATTCGACGCTGAAAGTAAACGAATTATTATTGTTGATACAAAAATTATTAATTACAAAAATATTATATATGTAAAAAAAAATAAAATATTAACATCCCATTATCAACATATTATTATGGTAACTTTTTGTGTTTCGAGAAAGAAATAATTTTGCTATGCTGTGCTTCGAAAATAAATAAAATAATAAAATAAACAAATATGGTAACATGCATAAAATATTCAATGATAATATATAATATATAAAAAATGGTATAGTAAAAAAAATATTATGATAATATAAAATTGGTAACATGCAAAATATTAATTTATTATAGGTAACGTGTAATTTATTTGTTATATCTTTCGATTAGAAAAAGATCGGAAAAGGAATTCGAAAAAGAAGAAAAAAAAATATTCACGTATACATATTACATTAAAGAAAAAGAAAGAGAGAAAAAAAAATATAAAGGTATTTCCGAATACGAGTTCATTGAATTCAAAAGAACGTTACGTTTCGTATTTTATCTTAAAAGTGTGACATGAAAAAGATTGTAGAATAATATTCATTGCATCCCTTATTATCTTTCGTGTGTTGCTATTGTATTTGAACTGGCTCTTATAATGTTTTATGATAAAGCAACGTTTTCAATTTATCTTAATTTGTGGTCATGTAATGGGTTTAATCTTTATTGTATTTATTGTTGGAGAGTTTCTTTTCATTACTTCGTGTGGGAATATTACGTGTATTTCTCTCACGGTTGTTTGAAAATGTATAGGGTTTTTATTATGTGAATTGTAGGGTTTATTCTTGCTCGATTTTTCTGCTATTTTCTTTGTTAAAATTTTCGAGAGGTCGGGCATTTATCTGTTACAAGTATTTTCTGGTAAATGGTATTGTTAAGTACTAATTTTGCAGTAATTGAAGGTTAACTTTTAAGCATCTATTTTCATGTTACGACCTATATTTTGGACTTGGGACGACTTGTACTTTGAAATGGTAAATTTCGAAACATATTATTACTTTGAAATAAATGAATTATTTTTATATTGTATTATGTATAGATGTTCGTTTCATTTAATATTTTGACAATTATATTTTCAAATTTTGAACGATCCAACAATTTTGTCAAAATATCCGCTAATTGATTATCAGAGCTTACAGTTCTAAAAAATATTATTTTTTCCTCAAATGCCTCCAAAATTGAGTAGCACTTGATCATTAGGGCTCTCGACTTTTTCTGACTACCCCCCGAACATATTTTTTGTGTTGAAATATTATCTTCCATTACATCCACACTTAATTTTTCCCCCACAATCCCGTAATTCATACACTGTATTACCTCCATGGTATCTAGTGCGTCATAGACTGCAATTATTTCGGCTGCTGTATTTGATGATGCATGAATGGTTTGCTTACCGCAATTCCACTCCACCAAGTCTCCATAAGAAAATACCATAAATCCAGTTATGGACTTCCCTTTTCCCAAATTATTTATATCTATGTTATGTTCATCGACCTGGGGTGCATACGAGGCATCAATATAGGCCTGTATACCATCCCCTTTCGATCTATATATTATATTATAATATTTCGTAGTATTAATATATCTGAAAATTCTTTTTACATAATTTTTCAGAGTGTTATTAGAATTATTTTGAAAGCGGGATAAAAAATTTACCGGGAACAATATGTCCGGTCTTGTAAGTCTCGCTAAGTATAGTAGTCCACCTATCATTGACCTATATTCTGTGTCATCTATGCCATTTTCAATTTTATCTAATTTTAACCCTGTTTCCATTGGAGTATTCGTATTTTTTAACTCCGAAATTCCAAATTTCTTTAACATTTTGTCTATATGCTTGTATTGGGAAAGTATTATTGTGTTATTTTCTATGTTTCTAGTTATTTCTAAGCCCACAAAAAATCTCGGGTTATTTATTATAGTGATCGTAAAATCTTTTTGTAGCTCCTCATTTATTTTTGTAATTGATGACTGTGAGTTTGATGCAATCAATATGTCATCCACATAAGTTAAAAAATATATTTTTTCATCATTATTAATTATAGTGTATAAACATCTATCACTTTTGGTCTTAGTAAAGCCCATCTCCCTTACCTTTGTATCCAACAGGTCATACCATGACTTACTGGATGTCTTTAATCCATAAATAGACTTTTTTAATTCTAACACCTGATTTGTGTTGATATTTACACCTTCAGGTTTCCTTACAAAAATGGGTTTAATAATTGGTGAATTTAGGTACGCAGTTTTCACATCATACTGCACCATAATTAATTTTTCTTTATTTATTATAGATAGCAATGATCTTATCGTTCCTACTGATGCCACCGGGCCATGGGTTTCAGCAATATTATATTCGGTTCTATCCTTAAAACCTCTTGCTACAAGTCTTGCCTTTGGTTTTGGATTTCCAAATTCATCAAATTTAATTGTGAAAATCCATCTTGTGTCTATAAGTTTTTGGCGATTGTAGTCGACTATTTCCCACACATTCATATCATCGAGAGAATTAAATTCATCATTTATGGCCCTGATCCAATCATCTCTAAAAGGGTTCAATTCTATTTCAGAATAATTTTTCGGAATATTATCCTCTATATATATTTTATTATACCTTACATTTACATTCATGACTATAGGGTTAATTATCCCCAAATCATACTCGTAATCTGATGACTTTATCATTAATGGTTTATTATTTATTAATAATGATTTAATATTTTGGGTTTCGTCTACCTTAACATCACATGAGATATACAATTTTGTATTATAGGGGTCTTTAAGACAGTATCCCGTATTTGTATAACCCATCATTATACTTTTTTCTGCTCTGTGTGCTAACTTCGGGTCGATTTTGTTTTTCAGTTTTGCTTTGGCTTTTGTGGCATTTTGTTTTCTGACTTCTACAGGAATATGTCTGTAAGTCAATGCTCCAAAGACTTTAAGGTTTTTAAGATTTGGTTTTATCCCATAAAATAGTTCGTAGGGTGTTTTATAACCCTCATTTGCCTTTGTGGGCGATCTATTAATTAAATATGCAGCTGTTACCACAGCATAGGACCAATACTTTATATCAAGGTTGGCATCAATTAACATGGCCCGTAACTCTCCTCATTAAAGTTTGATTTTGCCTTTCGGCAACACCATTTAATTCCGGAGAATATGGCACCACATAATCCATTGCTATGCCAACCTCATTGCAATAATTTAATATTTTTATATCAGTATATTCCTTGGCATTATCACACCTAATAGTCCCTATGGGATATTCTGGAAATTTATTTCTCATAGATACTATAATATTTTTAAATTCATTTGTGACTTGACTTTTGCTAACTATGGGCATGACAAACGTATACTTCAAAAAGTGATCTATAAAGGTTAAGATATACTTCTGGTTTGCCACTGAGGGCGTAAATGGACCCATAATATCTGAGGATGCCATTTCCAGTTTTCGAGTTGGCTTAGTTCTAACACCATTATGACCCAATCACGAATTATTTGCGATACAGCATATTTGGCAATTCAAAAAATCCTCATCCCTAAAATTTATATTATCGGGAATGCCGACTGCTAGAGTCTTCAACTTTTGCAGATATCTGGCATTTAAGTGTCCTAGTCTCCTATGTATTGTTAATTTTTTATTAATATTATTATTTATTTGTGAGTTATGGGGTGTTCCCTCAATTTCATTATTATCATCTCTTATTTCTTCTTCCTCACCCCCCTCAGGTGATTCATTATTATTGTCATCTTCCTGAATTTCCAACTCTACGGTAAAATTATCCCATTCATCATCTATATTTTGAGTAACGGGGGCACATATTATATTATTTTCATTATTATCAGTGTTGTTATTAGTGTTTTTATTATTATTTTCGATATTATAATATATATAAAAGATTCCCTCTTCTTTTTTCGCAGTCATTATTATTTCAGCATTTTCAATAAAATATATATTAGCAATATTCTTCTGTTGATCAATATTGATCGTACCTGTGTTTGTAATTTTTATGGCTGAAATAATATCTAGGTTTAAATCCGGCACATAATGAACATCATTTAACTCTATCAATGATTGAACTTTGTTATAGTTTTCGACTTTGATCACCATTTTCCCTGTATGAGTAGCATATAAAATAGTATTTTTACCAGCACATTGCAATTTGATTGGAGTTACAAATTTTTTAACATCGACTAATTTTCCCAAGTTGGATGTCAAATGCACCTCCGCAGCTCCATCCAAAATTGCTCTGTGATTTAATATATCATAATTTTTATTTTTATTATCTTTATTATTATTTGTTAATTCGTTCAACAACCACTCATTATTATTTCCGTTGAACTTTTTTACCATACAAGACATCTTCACCTGCTGTTCCGAATTCTCCTTTTTATTAGAGTTCGGTTGAGTTATATTAGCTTTTGGGGGATAAGTTCCCTGATTATTATTAGAATTATTATTATTATTATTTTCTCGTGGATTATTGTTATTGCAATTTTGCGCTATATGGCCAAATTGCCCACACTTGTAACATTTTGGATTATTATTTTGATAATAATTTCTATTATTACCTCTATAGTTGTTGCCTCTATAATTATTACCTCTATAATTCGAGTTACCTCTGTAACCATTTTCTCTATAATTTCCTTTACCATTATTCCCATTACTATTTGAATTATTATTCTGGTTCTGGTTTGATTCATTATTATTACCATTACCATTATTGTTATTTCTATTATTATTTGCATAACTATTACGATTATTACCATTTCCTCTAAAATTATTTCCTCTAAAATTATTATATCTTCCCCTATAATTATTCCTATTATAATTATTATTATTATTTTTATAATTATTATTTATTTGGTTATTATTACCATTTTGTTTTTTCAAAGTTTGATCCCTGAATTTTTGGTCAGAGTCTTCCCTTAATATTCTTTTGAAATTATCTAAATTTTTTTCGTTTGAAGGTAAATTTTCATATTGAATTTTCGCAATTGCCTGTTCATAGCATAAGGCTAACTGCAAATTCTCCAATTCCTCTAATTCAGTAACTTCTTTACCGCTATCTCTTACGTCGGTTACTAGTTCATCCCATTTTTTCAAGAAACCTTTCATATTTCCTCCAGGCTGAAATCTAAATTCCATCCATTTTGCTTTCGCCATATTAGCTGTGACGGAAGTTTTCGTACCATAAATATTATCCAGTTTTTTTAACATTAATATCGCTGTATTACAGTCTCTTATCTGTTTTGTTATTTCATTTGACACTCTTTCCAATATAAAGGCTTTTGCATTGTCTTGCATTTTGCAATAACTTATCATATCTTTTTCGGGACGGAAATTTAAATCATCTATATGATCAATATATAATTGTAGGAATTCATGTTCCCCGAAAATATCATAATATCCGGCTCCCCTAATAGCCGAAATGATCATCCTGCGCCAGTCTAAGTAATACTTTATATTAAACACTTTTCCTAATGGCGCCTGTATAGGTTTAATTTTGTTTTGAGATGCCATATTTTCTTTAATTTTTCTAAAACCTAACACACTTTTTTCTATATTAATAACAGCTATGTATTTTTTACTTTCTATAGATTCTTTTTCAATTTTCTTAATTATATTTTCTTTTTCGCTATTTTCAACTTTATTTCTTTCGATATCCTCCAGTTTTTTTGTTATTTATTAATTAAAAAATCTATTCATAAATTTTTCTTTTGATTTTTCTGAACTATAAATTCTACTTGAAAAATAATTTACTGAGGATTCTGAAATTTTAATATATTTTAAACTACTAATATTTTCTATTCTTCCGGATATATCCACTACAAAGGACTCCAATATTATTTCTCCTGTGAAATATGTGACGTAGGGTAAATTGTAAGTTTCAATTTTTATGTCTATGACTTTCTCACCTTCAAATTTATTAATTAATTCTTTCAGTTCCTCCTTTTCAATGTTATATTCACCTAATTTTCCTTCGCACAAACTTATTATAGGGGGCATAAAAAATTTTGACTATTATTCAATTTTCCTTTTTATACTCAGTTCAAAAAAAATAGTTACGCAAACACGAAAAATAACCAGCTTCAATGAATATTACCTTTACAAAACACAAAAAAAAATGAAAAATATTGTACTTTACTATTTCTGTTGCGCCGACGAATAATTCCAGTTTTCTGCACTCTGCTGTCTACCGTTGTACTACCTGCTTAAATTTGGTTTGGAGTTGGCCGAAAAGTTGGGTCCTTGATGTGTGGATCTACGATGAGTCCTCGACGACGGGAGCAGGTTTCCTTAGGCTGTTCACTCGATCTCTTTGGCGGTCCTTCTTGGATTTAGCGTTCAATGACTTCCAGGTTCGGCCGTTATTAAGTCGGGAACTTCAGCTTCAAATTTATGATTTAATTTTGAATTTTTCAAAAATTAAAAGTGAATTATATTTTGAGTTTAAACTTCTCGAAAAAACACGGTAACTATTTCGTGTATTATTCAACAGAAAACATGAAAAGATTTTCGCGCAACAGTAAATAAATTTAAAAAAAATTATTTCATTAGTTTAGATTTCTAAGTCTCTCCTCATAGTTCTACCGCAGCGATGGCTACCATGATGTAAGGCGTACAGAACGAGGATCGAAAGAACTTGAGACTTCTGATATTATGGAGGTTTATTACACGAGTGATTAATACATTACAAACAAAATATGAAATGGCGAAGCAACAGAAATATCGTATCGAGAGTAGTAGGGGAAAGCACTTTGTGGTGAGAGTGTACGTATGACATATATATATAGTGATCGTGATGATGATGATGAAGAATGAGTGAAGGTGGGATTTCGTATCAACAATATGTGCCACTTTATCGTAAGTTGTTTTCTGGTCATGAGGTGACGCTCATTCCTTTACTGTAATCAATATGACGACATTATATTAGTTATGTTTCGTTTTTCATTTAATAAATTAAGTTTAATTTCGTACTTCTTCCTGTTAGATGTCAGTAGTTGGTACTACTGCAATCAAGATCTCTCACAGTCAAGTTCTTGTCGTTTTTATCTGTGTCTTTTTCTTCTTTATGTTTTCTGGTCAAGAGGTGATGCTCCTCTACTTGTTGTAATCAATATGGCGTTACTATGATATTATGTTTCGTTTTTCTTTTAATAAATTAAGTTTGATTTAGAATGTGTTTTCAAGTTTATTTCACGATTTAATCAAGCAGAACTATATTTAATCTGAACTCAGTTGTTCGTAATTGGTGTCGGTATTAAATATAAAGTGATAGCAGAGTTCAAGTGTGTTCGCGTGTTCGCGCCTTTGTTATCATCAAGAATCACGTTCGTATTTTATGTTACGAAAAATTTCAAGTACGTAAATTTAGATCGCGTAATTTTTCAAGTTCGCGTCTCAAGAAATTAGCGGGTTGTGTTTGCCGTGTTCGTCTCTTTTATTTTATGGCTCCGAAAACACGCAAAGGCCGTTCTCAAGTTCCTACTCTTCCGGTCACGAAGAAGAAACAGGCTTCGAAAATCAAGAGGGTGTCATTTAATCCGGTAGTAAACACAGTGACAACCGATACGATAGACGAAATTGTACAAATCCAAGATCTACCGCTCGTTCAAGAACTATCAGATATGCAATCAAGATCTCTCACAGTCAAGTTCTCGTCGTTTTTATCTGTGTCTTTTTCTTCTTTATGTTTTCTGGTCAAGAGGTGATGCTCCTCTACTTGTTGTAATCAATATGGCGTTACTATGATATTATGTTTCGTTTCTTTTAATAAATTAAGTTTGATTTAGAATGTGTTTTCAAGTTTATTTCACGATTTAATCAAGCAGAACTATATTTAATCTGAACTCAGTTGTTCGTAATTGGTGTCGGTATTAAATATAAAGCTTCCAAGTTTATTTATGAAGTCAATCAAGCGAATACGTATTTAATCCAAACTCAGTTGTTTGAAATTGGTGTCGGATTTAAATATAAAGTAAATAAGAACTCAAATTATTTGATTCACAAATTTGTATTTTCCATTTAAGATGAATGAGATGTTGACTGATCAACGTTTCACAAGCGACAATGAGATCACAAAAATATACTATCACAGTTGTGTTACAAATATAAAATATCACAGATTACAATATGTTTTGGGTCAGTGTTACCACAACAATTATATTGTGAGAATAATGAGCTAATAATATAATTTGTCATCATTCTCACACAAAGGCTAGAAACGACCACTCTCTGACGTCACAAAACCTTCGGAAAAGTTCTCTTGCAATTTCCTCGTGACGGAAACTCTTTTAATCAAAATTTAATTTTTTATCACCCATTCTGTTGATGGTTCCTTCTGGTCTCATCAGTCATCAACTCATCACTAATCATATAATTTTTCGTCGAATTTCGGTTTTGATTTTCCTTAAGTAATATTTTTAATTCACTATTGTTCTTGAAGTTGAACGATTTTCTTTGCTCTGTAATGCTTTATTTCAATACTTTTTGCGATAACTGGCAAATTAAGTGCTAGTCGATCATTAAATTATTCTTTTGTGTTTTATGGTGGATATCTAATAAATTAATTTTTTCTATAAATCCTGAACCCCTTATGAATTACTCATTTTCGTTTTTTGTAAGTAATCGCTTCATCTATTCACGTTCTCAAATTCTCATTTATGAAGCACTCCCGAGTACCTACTTATTTAATCATCAAAATCGTCTGAATTAATTTTATTTCTTGTTTCAGTATTCTGATCTCGTGTTGTTTGTTGGTTCTTCGGTTTCATCAATTGAAAAATTGCTTCCGAGAACGATGTCGACTTTGTTTGTCTGAATAATTCATCATTAATATTATTTGTCAAACAGCCGCTATGAGTATGTCAAAGAAACGGCCAAATGTAGTGCGTTACGCTACTTACCGTGAAATTAATGTTAGTATTCTGGTTTATCTTTCTTTATTCTGAAGTTTTTGACTGATGATAATCAATGTTCTATAGGACGAAATAAATAATGTATTGCAAAAAAGATTACATGTTACCGATAAGCTTATTAACCGATTGGGATTAGAAGCGGAATTAAAGGGACATGAAGGATGCGTTAATTGTTTGGAATGGAGCGATACAGGGAGGTGAGTTCGTAATGCAGTCTATTGCTCTTCGGTATCTGTTTGCGGGTTAATATTCCACGTTTTTTATTTCACAGATATCTTGCTTCTGCCTCTGACGATACTAATGTAATACTTTGGGATCCGTTTCATAAAAAATCACCATATATTATACCAACATTTCATCAAGGAAATATTTTCACCGTGAAAGTAAGTATTTCATTACAAGTGCGTCATTTTATTGGCGTTCACATTGCTCCTTGTTAACGGTTTTATTTTGCTTATAGTTTCTACCTCAAACCAGTGACACTAAAATTGTTACTGGAGCTGCAGATAATCAGCTGCTTGCACTTGATGCGGTAACGAAGGAAACCTACTATACGTGCAATTGCGCCAAAATGCGAATTAAACGCATTGCTACAGCGCCTGATTCACCTGATGTTTGTTGGAGTGCTTCCGAGGATGGATTTATTAGGTTTGGTCGATCAGTTGAGATTACAATGAAGTTGTTCTTTTTTATTTCATTAATTACTGTTGTTCGTCGTTTTTCCAGGCAAATTGATTTTCGATCGCGCCACATTTGTGACAGTGATGTTGAGAATGTGATTATTAGTCTGAAAAACCATCAAGGTGCTTTGGCCGAGGGAAAATGCATTGCAATTAATCCTCTACGAACGGAAATGTTAGCTGTTGGTGCTAATGATCCTTACGTGCGTTTGTACGATCGAAGAATGATTAAACTTACCACTGATCATGTAATTTGAATTTTATTATTTATTTTGTATTCAAATACGCATAATTTTTATGAAATATAAACATTCTGTAGGAATCATCTGAATGGTATCAAAAAATGGCGGACGAGGGTTCTAGTAGCTATTGTAGTGAATCGGAGTTGGATGAGGCTTGGAAGGTTACTGACAATTTAGTCAAAGGTTGTGTTCAGTATTTCGTTCCAGGTTGGTGGTTACACTTTTTTTTTTTTTCAAGTAATGCTCTTATCTAAATTTTTCTCAACTTATATTTTTTATAAGGTCATTTACAAATTAATAATTCAAGACGACCGAAACACATCGTTGTGACATATCTGTCGTTCAGTCCGGACGGACGCGAATTGCTTGCGAACATGGGCAGCGAGCAAGTCTATTTATTTGACGTTACCAGAAAATACGCTCCCAAGTATTTTACCATACCAAATTTTTTAAGAAAAAATAAAGGTAGTTATTAGTGTCTCGTTAAGTAATTTTATTTATTGAATTTTTTAATTTATTTGTGTTATATTTTTCAATGAAATCAGATTGCGAGGCTGTGAAAAATAATTCTCATGTTCATAGCAATGGGGTCGTTAATAATATTTCTCATGTTAACGAGGATAAATCAAGAGAACCTCTACCAGATATAATTGAGGAGATCAAATTGAAGGCAAGAATTTCCTTAATTTTTGCGGCTACGATTGTATTTTTCGAGTACATTCGTCAATGTTGTTATTCGTGTTGCAGGCTAATCAATATTTCAAAAGTGATGATTACGGAAAAGCTATTAAAATGTACAACGAAGCTATCCATAAATTCAATTCGAGCGCTGTTTTGTATGGTAATAGAGCTGCTGCGTACATGAAACGAGCCTGGTGAGCACTATTCGTGTAACTAATGCATTAAGTTGTCGATTATTTTGTAAATGCGTCATTATAACTGTTCTGTTAAATGTTGATTAATGAACTGATAAACAATTATAAGTAATTGCCTCTGTTCATCTTAGGAAGGGCGATATGTTTGCGGCATTAAGAGATTGTCGAACAGCTCTTCAACTTGATCCAAATTATGTGAAAGCATTTTTCAGGTAATTTCTTTGATTAATCTTCAAATGGAGTATTCACTTAATTTTTTCCGGGGGATTTTTCTATAATGTGAAAATGTGAGTATTTTTACTTGATTTTTTCGTAACTATGTTGAAATTCTTTTTGTTTTTTGATGATGGGAATTCAGGGACTTCGGATTATCTTGATGTAAATGCTTTGCGAGAAGGTCATTAAACCGATTCCAAAACTAATTCTTAGTTGAGTAATAATCGTATTCCTACTATTCCAAATCAATTTTTTATTTTATGTGACTTCTTATCTGTAAGGGAATTGAAATTGTAAAAAACTCTTGCGCAGCCAACTTCACGAGAAAAAGTAGATTTTCTGTAGTTTAAAAATCACCCGTATCACCACCATTCTTCTAATAAAGTAATATATAAAGTATTTATATTTTTTGAAAAAAATTACCAATATCCCATATATACGATGCATGTGAAAAAATATACTGATTAAGTATCACGTCTTCAAAATATTTTATGAATGTGTCAAAAATCATTATTTTCTAATAAGCACAATTTTAGGAAATAATTCGATTGTTTTCTTTCCTGCAGTGACGTAAACTATGGATTTTATATAAAAAATAAAAAAAAAATGAGAAAAAAATATTCCATATTGCAAAACGAAGTATAATGCAGTTGTCTATATGCTGGTTACGAAAACATTCGCGAAAATTTTAGTGTCCTTGTTCAAATCTAGTTTACGGAACCGGGTGAGAGGTGGGAAAAAATAGACATTTTGCTTAGATCGTGTTTGTTTTGGGCTAAAACGAGTGGTTTTCTCGATGAAGGCTAGAAAATGAATTTTTCAAGAACATTATCAGAAGGGTAAAAGAGGGAAAATCACGCTGAATAGCTAATAAGTTCGGAACAAATTGACCAGTCAAAACCAAAATAGGTAGATCTAGTCGTTGTATGAGAGGTACTGTCTGTATCAAATTTCGTGACTATTGAAAGAAAATTGCAACTTTTATTGAGATAAAATGAAAAATTAGCAGCTCCAACAGCCCTAGGGAATGAACCACAATATCAATAGGAACAAAATTTGGAATCAGGTTAGATATACTTCAGATCGATACTTGTACCAAATTTTGTGACTATACCTTGAAATTTACTGCTTTTAGAGCCATTAATCTGCCTAAACTGCAATAAAATCGCCCAATCAGACGTACAGTAAAGCCTACCCGCACCAAAATTAGTAGGTCCTGTTTTTGACCTAAAGCACATTTATATACCAAATTTCAAGCCTATCGATTGAAAATTGCGACCTGTGCGCAGTTCAATAAAAATTGCATATAAACTGACCTATCGGACGGACTATGCCCCTGATCTAGACTAAAAACAATTGGGTTCTTCCTTAAATGAATCCGAATATATGTTTCAAATTTCGAAACCATTCGATCAAAATTTCTCCTGGAAATGGACTCAACGCAAAAGGGGGTGCATAAAAAAAAATGAATTTTTTAAAAATAGTGTCAAAATGCTCAGAAAATTATAAAACGAAAAACGTAGCCACTCTCACCTTTGAGTCTGAATATTGGGGTAATTTTAATGAGTATATTTTTGAAAAAAATCTTGAAAAGTAAAAGCTTTTGATATATTTTTATGGTAACTCTGAAATTATAGCTCTTGAAGAATAACATTGCTCCCTGAGTAAAGCAGATCTGTTTTTGTGAGTAGTACTTAATGAAATGTATATCGCCGCGGGGAAAATTTTTAGAATATTTTTTGCATGTCTCATTGTGTGACCGAGCTTTTTTAGCCAATTTCTGTAAACTGGAGCTATTACCAAACCTCATCCCTTCTAGCTGTATTTACGTCAATCATTAAGGTATTAGCAGAGAAATAACTTATTAAATTTATAGGAATATTTTGATTGTTTAAAAAAAATTTTTAATTCACACTACCAAGGTAACACTTAAATTTACCTATTTTTAGTGACATGTTTAAGAAATTTTCAACGGCGCGTGTTGAATTCTTATTTTTTTCATGAATGGGTTATTGTTCTACTAAAATCATACATTCCGTGAAGTTTGGCTAGCGGTATTCTAGAAAAATTGCTTGCCTTTTAAAAGTTATTTAGTGGTTATAGTTAAGTCCCAGTTTTCATAACGTGAGCTAAAAAATCCGAGAAAATGATTCGAACAGAAGTATTTTGTGGGTATTGTATTAAATTTTTTTTTTTCATTCTAATTTCTTCTTTTTTTGCTCACAGACTAGCACGATGTTTTCACGAGTTGAAATTTAACGAGGAAGCCAAAGATTGTTTAGATATGTTCAAACTAAAATTTACCAGCCAAGCAGACAGTCACGCTTGTCGAGCTCTTGAGAAAGATATTGAAGTTGCCTTTAAAAAGAGTCTGAATGAAAAGGCCAAGAAAAATTCTAAAAGTGAGTACCAGACTTTCCATTTGTATTCATCTACTTAATAATAAAGCTGCGGTGAGAGTGTGCGAGAAAAAAAAATCAAATTTCATATATTTTGTGTTGGCTATTTTTCTGGAACTCATATTTTTTAAGATGGTCGCTTTGACTCTTATTTAATTAGGAAATTGTTCTGATTTGAGCGGATATATTATACTAACACCCAATTATTTATTTAGTGGTCTATTGTCATATTGTGAAAATGACATACATACGGGATATTGCATTCTTAATCCTAATTATTCTCAATAATATTTATGAAATTAGTTGGTTTGGTTGATGGAACTACATGCTATTCTTTTCACGAAGTTTATTTGTAAAAAGTTTCGTTTCTTGAAGAACTTTTTATTTGGTCGTATTTTTTGGGGGACATATTTTGTTTTATGACATGGAACTCGGTAGTGTCTCCTTATCAAACGGAATTTTATCCACATCTCATTCAACGAAAACGCGAGCATGTGTTTCGAATTCATCGCTTCTTTATCGTAGGAAATAATTTTTTTGTCGTGTTTTTGTTTCTCTTTCGTATTATTAGATGAAAATAGAACAGAAAGGTCGGTGCTAGTTTCGTTAGATTTAGGCGGAATTTATGTCGCAGATACGAATTTAGAGGTACGAATTTCACAAACAGAAAAACTGTGGCGCACAAATGCCTGGGACTATCAGCATCGATATTGCGGACATTGTAATGCAACCACCGATATAAAAGAGGCTAATTTCCTTGGAAAGTATGTTTTACAAAAGTTCGACCGTGAGAGAAAGTCATATAGATTTATCTGTGCTCAACAGAATTTTTTCATTATTTTAGCGATGGACGTTATATCGTTGCTGGTTCGGATGATGGATCTATATTCTTCTGGGATCGTGAGACTGAAAATAATACGCGTATTTTGAGAGGCGATTCGTCGATTGTGAATTGCTTACAACCGCATCCGGAGTGCTGTTTGCTTGCAACCAGTGGTATCGATCATGTGGTGCGATTATGGACGCCATTTCCTGAAGTATGTACTTGACGATTCTTGTATCCTTTATTCTTTCCGTGGAACTTATTTTTTTTATATAATCCTTACGAGTGTTAGTAATTGTTTATGATAGCTGATCTCCATTCATTGTAGGAACCAGAGAACTGTTTATACACACCTTAAACTCATGTCACGTGATAAATTTTTTTGTATTTAATACTAGATGTTACTCGCAAAGTCGCCTACGCCCGTTATTCATAATTCATGTTTTTTAATTTTGTTTGAAGTTTTGTTTCGCATTCCTTTCTCACAAAATTGTGAAAAATGGCAAACCGAACGGCGAATCGTGTGTAGGGGCCTTAATAATAGTTATTTGTGATACACGTGCATTAAGTAGGTGAGTTTCAATCACCTTCTATATACAAGCATGTTACACACTATTTTTTGCAAAACCCCCTAACAAATAATTAAAAGTTCAGCCGAGAAAAAATTAAAATACTATTTTTATCTCCCTTTCAACAAATTTGCTGTGGGGCTTTCCTTTAATCAGCATATCTAAAACTTGTTCCAGCTTATTTTTTAAATTTGAATCTCAGCTATGAAACTTTTTTTTTTTTTTAGAAATATTTATGATGTATAAAGTATGGCATGCGTACAAGGCGGTACATAAAGTAGGAAAACGATGCGTAAAGAATTTACATTATGCATTGTTTGAAAATCATCCACTTTATATGCCATAAAGGCGCACATAATCGTTTATTTTATCGACAGATATAAAAAAGATATAATGTGAAAAACAGAGACAAATATTTAAATATATACTTATACTATAGAGTGGGGGTGAGAGATCCGTTTCTTTCATTTTCTTTTATTCGTTTTCCTTTGTTTTTATTTGTCTCTGTACTTTCATGAGTGAATGTAAATGATGAATTTTGATAAAAATGGATAACTTTCCAACAAGAGGAGCTAGAAACTTCGACTATGACTTTCAAAACTCTCGAAACAACACTGATTAATTCTGAAAATTTCTTCTCAATCTGTTGGGTTGTTCTGAAGTTATGGGCGAACAAACATATTTACTTTGAGTTTTATTAATAAGAATTGACTGGATAGAAGTACCTATTGCTATTTATGGAATTCAAAAATTTATTTTTCTTATTTTTAGTATAAAATTAGTTGTCATTGTGGGCTCTGCTAGTGCTTAGCAATTCAATTTGAGACTTATAATCCTCTTAAGAGAAGACACCATTGAGAAAAAGAGATAGGGATGATTTTCTTAAAATCTTTTTCACATTTTTCTTTTTCTTTTTCAGTTTATATAAATAAAAATGTAAATATTCGTTTGTTGTTAACCTATGATCTCCGAAAGTTTTTCACGGATTGCTTTGAAATTTTAAGGAATTATTTGTGTTGTCCCAAGTAAGGTTTTTATCCAACTCAGAGGTACATAGCCCGTCTGGTGGCAAAGTTATGAATGTTTGAACTTTCGGAGATCTTAGGCTAGTAACAAATGCGTCTGTCAAGCGAAGCTGACACCGCAGGCAGCTAGTAAACAATAAAGAAGTGAGAGATGTACTTGGAAGAAAATCTAAAAGTTTGCACTCGAGGAACCTCCAAACTTCCATTAATGCTTTAAACCTTCCTTGGGACAATGCACGTGCTAGTAATTCATCTTGTTGGATAATTGGCTGCAGGTCTCTGAGTATAGTATACTTACACTTCAACCATTGGCTAAAACAAACAGATTTGAGTGCCAAGAGAAGCCAAAAAACTGGCTACAACAAATTAATTTACCTGTACTTTCTTAATTTCTTTTATATAACGAACCACTTTTTCCATCCAATCCCAATATTCTTTCAGTAGTAACTTTCATGCTTCTAAAAATTACCATGTATTATTTAATCAGTGTACAACTACATTTTAATGGCCAGTGAGCATTAAGATTGGTATTTTCATATGTATTGTCGATAATTATTCCTGATCAATTTGCAACCATTATTATTTTATGAGCTTAATATCCACTTCTACCTTGTTACAGCAATCTGTTCATTGTAGCCAGCTACTGGCTACAACAAACAAATTTCACATTCCCTTGGAATTCATTATATCTAATTTCTCCTCTATGTTTATAGAATGAAAAATTGTCCAAAAAAGTTTTTAAGGTTCTGAGGGACCAATTTGGTGCACAATTTCATCTTCTTTTTCAATTTTCTCAGCTCCTAAGGGCTTAAACCTCTTGCTTTTGGATTCATTTTATTTTTTGAAACATTCTCTTAAATTTCAATTATTACAAAAAAGTAGCTATCTCATTAAATAAGAGAATTATGGCCAAAAATTTGGGTAAAAATGCATATTTCCTATGTATTTTAAATGGGACGTCTAGTTTTATTGGAGTGGGGATAGCAACTTTACTGAAAATGAGTGAATTGTGCCTCTAGTATTAATTTCTTCGAGGATATATATGTGATGGAGAAGACACAAAAGAGGTTTTGGGGTCGCACCTATGTATAGCACTATCAGCATCGCGTGATTTGTTTTCTAAAAATCTGATTGGAGGAAAAAATTGCCACGTGCATTTATTTATAAATACTGGCGTACAAATTACCCCATTCTGGAAAATCTGATTATTCTGATTGGTCGATGTCAATTGATGTGGGGTAATTCGTATGCTACTGTACACATTTTTGGTGTAGATGTAAATGACAATCGATCCCATTGTAAAACAGCATGTCATCTCCATTATATACATATCCTCGAAGATTAATTCATATGCTCGATACTTTGAATTATTGCATTAATATCATGAATAAAAAAATGATTTAGAGTTGGACTTTAATTTACTCATAGCCAAATACATCTGAAAAACTGATCATGTGACGGTGTTACAAACCTTTTAGAAGTGGCTCTTATATACAAGAAGATACAGTTGCCTAACTTCTGCATGACTGCATTACAACTGAAAGAAAGAACTATTGTGAAGTCCAGTACAAAATAATTTTGCTCTGGTGGCAGAAATTAAAAGTTTTGAAAGGGTGATCGTGTATGTTTGATAACTGTTTTTAAGTACAAAACAGGCCTTTTTGAAAGGAAATATTTAATTTAAAAAATTCAATTTTTAATGACTAAAACATGTTTTTATTTTATTATTGTTATTAATAAGTTAAAAAATTGAAAGTTGTGTAAAAAATAACTTCAGAAGGAAGATATGGATACTTAGTTTTATGGGAAATTGCATGTATAAAGATGTAAACAATCTCTATGAACATGTTTTCAGAAGTGCACTTGATAAGCTCTAACGCTCCACCACCACTGGACATTTCAATTAAGAATAGTAGACTTTTTATACTTCAATTTTGGCTCGATACCTTGACATTTTTAAATGGAAATAATTTCAAAATAAGATAATTTTTGTCAGAATATTGATTTGTAATTAAGTAGTCCTCCAAAGAAACTGCCTATGGTATTACTATTATCTAAGTTCATTTTATTTTACGATTCATGCAATTCTTTTACGATTTAAATTTTAATATTTTTTAAAGATTGATTTTTTTAGGGCTTACTTGTATCTGAATGAACTGCCTGTTGTTTTTTTCAAGAACTTGGAGAAATTATATGCCCTTAAAATTGCTTTAAAAAATTCAATATTCATAATTTTATCCAAATATTTTTGCACACGATTTAAAAATAATTGAAATTAATTATCACTATTATTTCTACTTGAACTTCGCAGCTTCAAAAATGAAGATCAAGATGAAACTAAATTATCTTAAATAACTAGAGTAATTTTAGTTGGACTTATTTATACAGACGTATTAAACCTCGCATTTGTCCCTCCCACGATGAAACAGTGGCACTTTCTGGAATACATAAATTTGAATGCAACGAAATGAACTGGAAGAAATCTTTCTCATCTTCTAGGAGCTTTCAAAGCATATTGTCCCCCTCTTTGTGAATTGTATCTTCTGTCATCTATCGTTTAATTCTGTATAAAAATTATTTTCAAAACAAAAATTTCATCTGAATTTCGTGCTAAATTTATATCAAATAAAACAATATCTAAAAAAAATCACTCTTTTCTCTAGGAAAATTGGATCAACTTCGAGTTTCAAAAAACTCACCAATCTCATCCCCTTAGAAAAAAAGAGGAAAAAAGAAAGTGTCATACAATAGCAATAGGAGTTGGTGACCAGATCTATTGTGATTCTTTGAACTACGATCATCTTAACTTTGTGCAAATAATTTTAAAAAAGTTATTCTTTTTTTTTTCTTACAGGATGGTAGAATAAATGACAGGGAAGTCGAAGATATCGATATCGCTGCTGAAACGAATCACAAACGAATGAAACGTGATTTCATCGATTACGTATTCAACACTAGCAGCACCTCATCGGAAGATTCATCTCACGCTGACGAAGCTTCGTATCCATGTCGACCAAGTTAAAATATCTTTATCGGCGATAACAGAAAAATAACCTTATGAAATTTGTAAATATAATTATACCAAAGCCAACTTCATTTATCAAGCCGTGAAATGATAATCGTAGCGTCGCAAATTGATAAGTGAGGAACCGATTTTTGACAAAGCTAAAGTTTTTCAAGTTGATTTTCAAATTCCTCATTCACAAAAATATAATTCGTCATAAATTTCTGCTCATTTTCAACATTTTTTCTCAAGTTATGCTTGAATATGTTCTAAAAAAGTGGAGCTGGTTACTGTGTTGAGGAACCGATTTACTGATTTTTATTATTCTTCATGGCTTAATGAGTGAAGTTGGCTTTGATTGTACTAAAATGTTTCTTGTGCTTGTGTGTGTGTATAGTTGGAAAAAAAAATTATTCCCGTTTATTTTATTAGAAGTTAAGTCTTGTATAAATTTTCATCCGTTAAATTTCTCTATTTTCTTCTTTTCGGAACGTTGAAAGATTTAAAAAAAATTTATTTGACTATTTATTTATCTAACTCATTTAATCTGATACATAATTACAATACATGACTGAGTAGGTACATTTTTGGTTTAAAAAAAAAAAAAAAAAAAAAGTGTTTAAGGTACAAATTTTTTATTCTTTGATATTTGATCAGAGATGGAAAAACGGAAATGGAAACCTTATTTTTTGGAAACAAAAACCATGTTTTTTTACACTGAAAACTAAAATAAATACGAACACCAAAATTCTGAAATGCTAACCGATCTATTGATTTAGAAGGCTTTGAATTTCAGCAAGATTTTCACCAAAAGTAAAAATAGACGTTGTATTTGTTGTGTCTGTTGGAGGAGTTACTATATCTCTATTCCTTGGTGATTTTGTAGACAATTTATTTGTGTTAATTGTCATACCTAGATGTTCTACTTCAGGACATCTGACTCTCTTCTTATTTTCTGAGAGATTGAGGTCTTCTACTTCACTTAAATGTGTTGAAGGCGGAGCGGTTGGAGGATAAGGCCAACCTTCATTCTCCAAAAATAAAATTTTGAAAAATTTTATTTTTACTTTTGATAGGAAACCGAGTTTCATTGCCAGCACACTGCGCCGCTTTAGTATAAGCACATTGCATCAAAAGACACTATGACGTATGCTAAAAAATTGCATCTGCATCACCATTATGGAATACTTTACATTGTGAAAGATATTCCAACCACAAAAGGTTTTCTATAGTTTTGCAAGTTCACCACATATCATTCACAAGGTATGGGGGAGCTAAGACCTTGACAAACACTGGCAATTTTGTAGCCAGTTTTGTGGCCTTATAGATATACTGGCTCCTTACACACACACATAGACACATATGTAAGGAATATGTACATGTGTGTGATGACTAATTGCTACATATTTTACTGTTACTATGGCTGCTCGCAAAATATGGCAAATTTGAATATTTTAAACACAGAAAATTTTTTTATGGAAACTGAAGTGGAACCCAAAATGGAAACTGAATTAAAACTTTTGGTAAAACCAGAAAACTTAACAGAAATGGAAACCAAAATGATGGAACTGGAAACCAAAATGATGGAACTGGAAACAAAAAATAATTAACGTAAAAAGTTTCGGAAACTCAGCCAATGGAAATGAAATGAAAAAATGTAAAGTTTCTCAATCCTTGCATTTGTTGCATCTGTGCATGTTTGATCACCTCATCAGTCAACAAACCTTTACATCTGTGAACATTATTCATGTAGATACCAAAGTAATTTTCCCAATCTACTTTCTCACTGTGCAGCAAGTACTCCATAGTATTTGGCATACACAGTAAGTCTACATCAATGATCCCCCAGTGGCTGCATACCAGCTGTGGATTGGCCTAGCCTGATGTTTGCTTGCGACTCTCTGTGGAAAATGAAAAACTTTAGACCATTGTAGGAAAGCACTTACCTTTGTGTTTGTTCAGAATGAATGCCCAGGTTGCAACCAAAACACTCCAACTGTTCAGAATAACTGGTTGTTTTATCGGGTAAATTGCATAGTTTTTCAGAATGAGTTGGTTATTTTACATGGGTACAGTAACTTTTACCTTAGTAAATAGTTGGTAAAAAATTACCCAAATGATTTTTGATGGGTTAATGCAGTATTATTTTGATGACATTGTGAAATTTTTGTTAACAATCTGATCTGTTTTATTATTCACCCTGGCATTAGGAAAAATTGATGACTTCTTTTTCCTTACCCTATACTTGCAAATATACAACTTACACACTTTTTTTACTCTACGTATACAGCATTGTACTGGAGCAGTCCATATACTTTATATTCAAGACTTTATGGCTTGATAAGTAAAGTTGGCTTTAACAATGTAAAATTATGAAAACTCGAATAGCACAAAATGGTGGCTCATTTCTAATCACCATCATGGGCATACCTGGGTGGCAATTCTACTAATGCTTAAGAGGCACACAAGGCATATATGGTATTGGTTGTTAATTGGCGCAACAAGCTTACCTAGCTTACCAAAAAAATGTGATTTTATAATTTTACAAGTTGTTGTTATTTGTATACTTTGTCAATAGGTTTGTGATATTAATTTGTTTCAACACAAATTTTTCATAGTGATTGACTGACGATTGTGTTTCCATTTTTCATATCTTATAGCTGTTCATTTAAAAAGCTATAAATTTGAAAATAAACATAACGGAATGGTAGGAATAATGTTTATGAACTACTACACTTACAATTATGTAACATTTTTATTTATAAACTAGCTGACCCAGCAATGCTTCGCTATTGCATGAATGTAATTCTAGTTTGTTATCAATTAATTTGTTATTCACCATTTGCAACAGTTGTTGCCCTGTCAACTTTTTCAAAAATAGATGTAGATAGAAGTATATACATAATTTTAATTAGGATTGAACGTTGAGAGCAGGTTGCAAATCACACATTTTGGAATATTACAAACATTTACAATAATTAAGTAATGCGTTTATCACAATGCTTGGTGATAAAGAATATTTTTGTCTTTCTGTTTGATGAAAAAACAAATAGTGCTGATGGTTTATCTATTCTTGAGCATGCCACATATAACTGCCCATGGGAAAAACATGAAAAATGAAGATTTATTACACACATTTTTAATCATTTTCCTTGTGACTTATTAACTGTCATTGCAAATGCAAGGCAAACAGGAAACTGGACACACTTAAATTGAAAAATCGAATCTGTTGGAGTCAGTGGTATTTTTGGAATCAGAACATCCTCGCCTTTGAAATTTCCTATGATTAGAGTTGCCTCAATCACGTTGTGCATCAGATTTTTAACAGCGAGTCTTGTTCCATTACATAGTTTTGGTTGGTTCAGATTTCATAATATGATTATCACCGATCAAATCTTGCGCTACAAATTGTGTGGCGGCATTCCTGGCAAATCCAGTGAATTCAAAAATTCAATTGGATAATTGACAACTTCATCTGGATCAGTAATTGAATCGATCGACTTAAATGAATGCAGTTGGCCAGTAACTTGACTTTTAATTTTTATGTTCAAATTGTCTACGTCCTTATTTTTTGCTGTCAAAATAGCTCGCTTGCTCAACCAAATATGGTTTTTGTAACTTTCACCAATATTTGGGAAAACTTTTGTGATCAATTCTTCTTTCGACATTGTGAATTGACAAAAATTTGGTGGAAAAAAATGAGGCCTGCGGAAGCGTTAATTGGAATTTTTGCATTGCCAATGTCTAATAACTGTGTGGAAAACAATTCTGCTGATTTTTCATTTTGTAACGTGCCTCGCATATTTGTTGTTAACTTGAGAATTTTCACATATCCCCACAAATTTGATGACTCGGATGGCCCAACGCCAAATGATTTCATCTTCTGAATTTCCAAGGAAATAAACCTAAAGAAATTTGTATCACCATTCGCTGGTAGCAATAACACTCCTGCATGAAGGTGAATTGGTCCCTGAATCAGTAAAATTGAAACATTGTAAATGTTTTTTTGTGTTTATTATTTGTGCTGCAATCAAAAATGAATTTACTTTAAAAGTTGAGCTAAAACCTCGTTCTTTAGTTATATTTGCTCCAAATGATGTCATTTGGAAGGTACTGTTGTATATTATTTACAAAATGATTTGATCGAGTATCTTGGCCAGAAAGCAATGATGCTAATGGCTCTGGTGGCAGTATCAATTGTGGTAATTTTACTTTTCCACTGGCACAACATACCCTGGTGTTTCATGTTGAAACCTCAAAGCACTGCAATGTTGACAAACAGTACTAATCGTTCCAAAGTTGACTGATACATCCATGGTGTAATCTATTATTGGATAGTATTTGGACGCCAAAAGTTCATATTGAAATTATAGGTTTGGTTGTTTTTCTTGTATTTGTAGGTACTTGAGACATTCTTATTCTATTTGCATCATTACGCTGTTTACGCTCTTCATCAGTGACATTGACTTGATGATTATGTAGTATTCTTGAATTGCACATACGCTGACCAATATTTCAACGCCTAACTAGTGGCATTTTTCAAAAGAAACCAAAATAGTCTGTGCAATGTAATAAAAAAACAATAAAGATTATGGTATTATCTTAATACGTATGTAGTATGTACTCTTCTAGGTAGGTATCAATTTTAAAAGTAATATATAATATCCTACCTACATATATTGTGTGTACCTACCTACTTGCCCATTATCATTTATAGAGTACCCTAAGAAAAATGTTAAATAATTAGCGCGATCGTACAAATATATTTACACCCAATAATCTCAAATGGCAAGAAACGTCAAATCAATTGCAATCACAACAAAAAAAAAATCAAAACGTTATCAACTGAGGCTAGAGATGCTCCGTCATAGATGTTCACATCGGTTGTGCTGTTATCAACATTAGGTAGACAAAAAAAAGAGAAAAGATTATGGTATTATGTTAGTATATAGGTATTCTTAGTTAGGTATCAATTTTAAATGTACCTAATATATAATACCTATATTAATACCTACATATTGGGTATACCTACTTGCCTACTATAATTTATAGCTTGGTATTTGTTGGGTGACACCAATCCCCTATAAAAAAGTACTCAAAAAAGAGGTATTTGTAAAACTTTCGTATTCCTTTTTAAAACTTGGTGTCAGAAAATTTCATTTTTGAAACTTTTAAGGCGAAAATTTGTTTTTGCAGCGAAAAAATATTTGGTTTTGACACCAAATTTGTCCATAAGGAACATTTTTCACGTTTTTATTTGCACTTTTTGTTGAGAGTGTACCAGTCTGTGGATCCGCGGGAGGTTAAGCACGGCTCGTTTCGTTTGTTTTTTGACCGAGCCGTTACACTCTCACTTTTACTTACGTTTTTATGTGCAATATTCTGTTCTTTTTTCCTGTCTGCCATTACATCAGTTGAAAACTGCCGATCAACGAACCGCTGAATTTTAAAACGTGTGATTAAACTTGGTTCAAACTTGCACCACTTTTAACAGTTTTATTAAAAAAAAAAAAAAAAAATTATTTTTTTTGAAAAGAATAATTACACGAATTTATTACTTTTATACTCGTTTTATTTTCATCTTATAATAATATTACAATTGGAATTATTTTATTTTATTCACTTATTCCAAATCGTAATTTTCATTTTATTTTTTTTCTTTCGATCACTTTTAAAAAAAAAAAAAAAAAAAAATTAATTTGCTTTTTCAACTTAGAAAAATTACAGTCCCCTCGAATATTTTCTTTTATTAAAAAATATTTCATTTTGATTTTTAATTTAGGGTTTTCAGATTTGCGATTGAGTACAGATCCCCCCTGAAGAAATAAATAATTCCCTTGTTGTCCAATTATTTCAATTGTGTTCCTATAAACTTACTATACTTGTTTTGTGCATTATTATTTATTACGTGCAATTTTATTTATCATTCTACTTCGAATATTTGAATATTTTTTTTTTGATTATTTTGTCTTATTTGTTTTTGGGTTGTGTCCACTCACAACTTTAATAGATATATCATACCTTGCCCGCTGGGAATTTTTTTATTTATTTTTATTTTTTACTTGGAAGATATATCTGGACTTTTTGAAATTCGATTGTTATACCAAGATTTCGGATCAATAGTGCTGTGGCAATCCGTTCTTTCGGCATTTGCTGGGGATTGTTTCCACATTGATTTTTTTATTTATTTATTTATATATATATATTTTTTCTTTCATTATGGCAGAATCAGGAGAACGCATATCTAATGTTTTCAGAGGAAATGGCTACGAAGTGTGGCGTTCAATAATCATCAGCACACTAATTGGCAAAGGTTGTCATAAAACAGTTTTCCCTGATGTCAAAGATACTAGTTATCTTTGCGCATCCACAGAAACCAGATTAAGTAAAACCTGGCTGAGTTATTTTCAAACTCAAGAAAGAGCCAAAGCTCTCATTTTTGAGAGATTAGATAAAAAAATTTTGCATTATGTCAAAAATTGTGATGTTGTCTCAGAAATTTTTGAAATATTAGATGGACGTTATAGAAACGCTACACCCACAAATTTAATGGTTCTTAGAGCAAAATATTAATCCCTTCGCTTCGACCCCAGGAAAGATAATATTCGAAAATTTATGGACTACATGTCCAAAATAGCCGAAGAATTGTGAGATGCAAATTACCCCCTGACAGAAACTGATGAATTAGATCAAATAATGATGGCCTTACCAGGTTTTGATACTGTTTTCACAGGTTTTAGTAATTTATCTTTAGAAAAAAGAACTGTTGTCAGACTTGTAAAAATGGTCCTCGAAAAAAGTGATCGTATAGAATATTCAAATAGAACCTTTCCAGGGTTTGACCAACCCAGAACTCCTTATCAACCATTTCAAAATACTAGATTCGCTCGTAATAACCAAAATCGAGCAACCAATTCAAATTACCAAAATACCAATTATCTAAGCGATCACAAAACAACAAACAGTGTAGATAAAAATTATCCTACACAGGATAAAGTCAATTTCATGGATGTTACTTGTTATAACTGTAATAAAAAAGGACATATGTCTAGGACATGTCCTAATGAAAAAGTTATACAAAATAACACTCCACGACAAAATAACAATAACAAAAGTTCAAAACCTCAAAGTTCAAATAACTCTAATAATAATAGTTAGAGCAAACCAAAACAAGATTTTAGAGTTAAATATTCCATGATACTCCGCTCCCAGCCTGATAGATTGAGCTTTGATGATATTCTAGAGCAGGAATTTCAATGGCTAAAACCACCAACAGCATCAGAAAATCCAAAAATAAAGAACCAATTACACACCATGCTATTAGATGGAGGAGCAGATGACCATATGGTCAATGATATGTCCAAACTGAACAACATTCGCAAACTTGATAATAATCGCAAAACTCAATGTGCTAAAAAAGGAGTCTTTATGAATCCTACACATGTAGGAGAAATGGTCGTCAATGTCTGCAACTCGAATGCTGAATTTTCTACTATACATCTCAAAGAGGTATACTATGACCCAGATTTTAACATAGACATTTGGTCTGGAGCAAAAGTTATGGAGTCTGGTATTTTTCGGAAAGTCTTTGAACATGACCATGCAGACATTGTCAACAAAGAGACTGGAGAGGTAGCCATCACTGCAATAAAGAGAGGCTCTATGTACTACATAGAATATGAGATAGTAAATGAGGAAAAAGTCTATGAGGAGTTGAAATGCATGCCTGTCACTCAAAATGACACTAGCCAGGTAGATCAGACAGCTAATCTAGATTTAAATTTGGTAACTGCAGAAGAAGAACAAGAAAATAATCCGCATAGTGAGACAGAAAATAATGACATCCAAAATTTAGAAGAAGCTAATGCGGACTTAGCCAATCAGGAGGTTGACTCTGAAAGTGAAGAAGACATAAGTGAAAGTGTCAGAGTCAACAGAAAGCAAAAAATAAACATCACAAAAAACAAACTTCTTTGGCATCACAGACTAGCCCATGCAAGTGGCAAAACTTTGAAAGAATTATCCAAAGTAGTAATAGAAATACCAGGGAACCTTAACTTTAAAGAGGACGACTTTGCCACTTGTGAAATTTGCACAAAAGCTAAATCCAACAGACTTGGCCATCATGGAGTGAGAAAAAGGCCTGAAAGGCGAATGGAAGTAGTCTCATCAGATATTATAGGCCCATTTCAGGACGCCTATCATGGCGAAAAGTACATCTTAACTTTTATTGACCATTGGTTAAAATACACTCTAGCTTTTTCTATCAAGAAGAAATCTAAAGCCATAGATAAGTTTAAAAATTTTGTCCTGACTTTTAAGTCAAAATTCCCAAATGATCCTGTTGCTGTCTTAAGAACAGATCAAGGAAAAGAATATATGGATGAGAAATTGGTCCAATTTTGCTCCGAACAGGGAATAACACAAGATACAGGAATAGCATATACACCAGAATTAAATGCAATAGCCGAAAGGCAAGAAGAAAAACCAGGAGCATTTAGATGTAAAATTGGCCCCCAGATCACATAAAACTATATTTGTGGGCTACACAACGACTGGTTATCAACTTCTTGACCCAGCTAGAATGGGATGTTATACCTCCTGTGATGTAAAATTTGATGAGACAAAAAATTTGCTAGATTTCTCTGAAGATACATAGGATCTCAAAATCAAACCCCTTACTGATGAAACTGAAGCCATATATAGAATAAATACTTGTCAAAAAGCTTCATTTCAAAATAATCAATTCATAGAAGACTGTGTGCCAACTAAGTATGAGGAAATATTTTCGAATCCTTTTAAGGATCAGTGGATAAAGGCAGCACAGGATGAAATGCAGTCAATGGCAGACCTTAAAGTCTGGAAAGTTGATAATAAGAAAGTCTTAAACCAATTGATGCCCTCTGGATATTCACAGTTAAGGCAAATGAAAACGGTGAAATGTGCCCTAAAGCCAGAGTCGTAGCTAGAGGTTTCAAAGACCACTCCGAATATCATCTTACACAAACTTATGCACCTGTAATCTAAATGTGGTTGATAAGATGGCTTTTGTCAGTTACCAACACATTAAAATTACAGTTAGTGAAATACGATGTTAAAACAGCTTATCTGAATAGAGACATCAAAAATGAGATTTATCTCATTCCACCAACAGGATCTCAAATTGAAAAAAATAAATTACTGAAATTAGAAAAATCCATTTATGGGCACAAAACCTCGAGCAAGAACTGAATGGAGTTATTGGATTCTCATATTTTGGAAACACAGTTCAAACAGTCTAAAACAGACAGGTGTATATACATTCGTAGAGATGAGTCAAATGGCTTAGCCATAATGATTGTGGAATACCTTGTTGTGAGAGATATTCTCACCAGAAGGAAATTCAACAGAATTTAAGCGTGTTCAGCCACTTCGTACGTAAGTACGGATAAGCCAGAACCAGACCAAACACTGGCGATTTTAGAGCCAGTTTGGGCGGTTTATATACGGCTTATTCACACGCACACAAACACACGTATGTAAGGTAATACGTACGTCGGTGAGGGCGGCCAGGTCGCATCATCCCCTATCGTGATAAGAGATGGCTGGCCGGTTTGTGTACGGATTGTGACATTGTTTGGTGATCTCACGATTCGGTACTGGTACATTACCTGCATGTACTTGCAGGTAATTACGATCGAACGTATTTTGTGTTTTCATTTAACGTCATATAGACGAGTAATTAGCCTGCCCTTTGGGGTGGCGACTGTTGTCGAGGGGTCCAAGCCCCTTTACCTCATACCAGTGAGTCCCCACAACTACTCCCCCCAGTTTTTGCGCTGCAAAAATGATCAAAAATTGCGCAAGGCCTGGGGGGACATGCGGGATTATGAGCGTCTCTTCTGGTCTGCCTCCTACTTAGCCAGCGCGCTCCCAACTGCAGCGCCGACCCATTTGTAGGATTGTTTTCTCGCGTCGGCATGCGCCTGGTACTGGGCGCGGCTGCTTTCTCCCCTTTGCCTCGGTGGTCGAGTTTTTGTGTAGGCATAGGGGTGGCAGTGGGAGTGAGGGGGCAGCGGTCGTTTAAATACTGGTTTCCTTAACATCGGAGAGTTCGAAGTCTCCGATGCTAAGGCAACCATCTTAGCTTTCTTGTTCGCTGCCCGCTCGGCCGTGAAGAGAAACTTCATCAGCTCCCTGGTCTCCATTGGTTTTGGCACTGATCTCGGTGTTTCTGGTTCCAGGGCCGATTCCTTTGGTGACCGGGGAGGAGAGATGATCAGTGGTAGCGGAGTTGTCATCTCCGACAAGATTTGATCAACGGGAGGAGCCGTATCCATGAGGAGCTCCTCCTCAATCCAGTCCAGCTCCGTTCTTTGCTCGGTCTTCTGCTGAGTCTGTGAGGGCTCAGCAGTTTTCTGGGCAAATTGGGAGGTGGCGGACTTCGGGATGGTAATTGGAAGCGACATAAGAACAGATTAACTAGGAAAAGGAAACAAAAATATCAGAAAACACGTCCAAGTATTCTGGCGGTTCTGAAATGGGTGATTTTACTTCATTTTTTGATTTACCATTACAGTTATTTTTCTTTATTTCCGAATCTTCTTATCAACATGTAGATGGGATAGCGCTTAAAATTCTCGGCCATATGCAAGTTTTCCGGTTAAGTTATGATCGGTTTAAGCAGAGTTATGCCTGAAATAAACTCAGTGAATATAATTTTTTGAATTTTACTACAAAGGAATCTCCGCTTGTGACGTCACAACGTTGAGATTATCTTTGTGTTTAACGGTAAACGCACGTTGCAATGTTTTGTTTCCATATTGCACGTGGATTTGTTTATTCCTGTCATTTTCTTTTTGTTGGCATTCCTCGTTTGCTTATCTCCGGAGTTTCTTTTGTCTTGCGGAGTTCCGATATTCCACGCATATTTTTTAGCGGGTTTTGACTTACGTAGTGGCTATTACTTTTTTGGGAGTAAATTTTATTTTCTTCGCATTAACCTCTCAGACATGCGAGAAGGGCGGGAAATTTTACATTTTTTACTGCCAGGGGGCCTGCTTCTTTTACGTGGACATAAGGGGGCCTCAGGATCAAATGTTTTGGTTGTAACATTGTCCGAAAATCGTACTGACTTCTTTGGTGTTTTCTGTTGTGAGGTATTTTTCTCACTTTTTTCGACGGATTCTTCTGTGTTTATTGGTGAATCCGTCTGTATATTTTCTACATTTTCCTTCTGCAACCTTTTTATTCTTTTATCGTCACTTACCATGTATGCAGGCTTCAATCTGTCGATTGAAATTGTTCGAAGTTCGCCTGCTATGAGTATCACAAAGTTTTTTCCGTCTCGTGATACTACTTTGTAAGGACCGGCGTATGGTTTTTCCAGCGCAGATCTCATTTTTTCGTCTCTAACAAATACATGTGAGGTATTGGCCAAGTGTTTCGAGACGTAAATCTTGGGCTTACCATGGTGAGCTGCCTGTTTTAGAAAGTTGTTGGCATCATTTCTTATATTTTGTACCATAATTTCGGGGTTAACTTCTTTCGATTCTGTGAAGAAGTCCCCTGGGAGGCGTAGCTCTTCGCCGAATGCTAATTGCGCTGCAGAGTGACCTGTATCGGTTTGTAGGGCAGATCAAAGGCCTAAGAGGATGGTAGGGAGTATATCTACCCATTTCTTAGTATCATGAGACATGATGGAGGCTTTGAGTGCTCTATGCCATCTCTCGATTTTGCCGTTGGTTTGAGGATGGTAAGCTGTTGTATTACTGTGTTGAACACCAAGCTTATTGGACAGCTCTTTGAAGAGCGAGCTCTCGAATTGGTGACCTTGGTCTGTGACTATGACTTCTGGTACGCCATACCTCGCAATCCAGGTATCGTATAACCTTGCAGCTACTGTGGGAGCTGACATCTCGTGTAGAGGGATTGCTTCTGGCCATCGTGTTGCCCTGTCTATTATCGTCAACAGGTATCTGTGTCCTTGAGATGGTGGCAATGGGCCTACTAAGGGGTTTATGGTCAGTATACATAGAAAAACATCTACCCTCTAATTGGTGCCTGAAATGCTTCAACGCAGCAAAAATTCCGAGCAATTCCCTATCGTATGTGCTATAGTTCTTTTCTGTTTTTGAGAGCTTCCTCGAGAAGAAAGCTAGCGGTAACTATTTGTTGTCTTTATCCAGTTGGTACAAGGTTGCACCAATAGCAAAATCGGATGCATCAGTACTCACACGTAACGGCAGACTTTTGTCTGAATGAGCCAATAGAGTTGCATTTGCCAGTATATCTTTGATTTTCTCAAAGGCCTTTTTGGCTTCTTCATTCCATTCGAGTGGAGTTTTGTCTTTCTTTTTACTTGTCTTAATTAGTGCAAACAGCTTACTTTGTTCGGCTGCTGCATTCTTCATGCAACGTCTATAGAAGTTCACCATCCCCAAGAAACGCCTGAGTTCAGCGACATTTGAGGGTTTCGGGAAATTCAGTATTGGCTCTACTTTGGTCTTCAAGGAGGAAATGCCTTCGGTAGAGACTTTGTAGCCGAGGAAGTCAATTTCAGTTTGTGCGTATAAGCTTTTACCTACGTTGATAGTGAGTCCAGCGGCGTGTATACACTGTACCACGGCTCTCACATTCTCCTCGTGCTGTTGCTCACCGCCTTCAGAGCAAATGCAGATATCATCCAAGTATGCATATGCAAACGGCAATTCCCTAAACAGTCCGTTGATAAATCTCTGGAAAGTTTGTGCTGAGTTGCGAAGTCCAAACGGCATTCGAAGGTATTCAAATAGTCCAAAGGGGGTTATAACTGCTGTCTTTGGTACATCCTGGTCGGCCATAGGAATTTGGTGGAATGCCCAGTTGATGTCAATTTTGGTGAACATCGTTTTACCCTTCAAATTTGCATTGAAGTCCATTATGTTGGGGACTGGGTAGCGATCAGGAACTGTTATGGCATTTAAGGCTCTGTAGTCTCCAACAATTCGCCACTCTCCACTTGCTTTTTTGGTCATGTGGATAGGGGAGCTCCATGAGCTTTTTGAGGGGCGACATACGCCCTCCTCAATGATGCGATGGAAGTACTCCCTTGCCGCTTTGAGTTTGTCAGGCAGTAACCTTTGTGCTCTAGCATGGCAAGGCTGTCCTTTGGTTTCTATGTAATGAACCGTATTGTGTTTGTATGTAGGATGACTGCGAATTGATGGTTGAGTGACTCCAGAATAGTCAGACAGGATCCGTAAGAGTTGTCCGTCGACTTTGGTACAGCTGGATATGTTTGTGTCCAGTCTGTAAGCATGCGTTTTGCCATCCACACAATTTTTTGTTTCACTATTGATCAGTTTGCCATGTTTGAGGTCAATGATCAGGCCATAATGTGCAAGAAAATCTGCACCCAGGATCGGGTTTGGAACATCAGCAACTGTGAAGGACCACGTCATCTTTTCCTTAAGTCCGATGTCGACTTTGCTGGTCTCGAGTCCGTAAGCTGGAAGGTTTTGACCATTCACAGTACGGAGGTAATATTTCGGAGGAAGTACTTTCTTGTTTTTGTTTACTGGCAATATACTCAAGTCTGCACCTGAGTCTATTAAGTACCATCTCCTATTAGTCCTGTCCTTGATGAACAGGTGGCATGAGTGTTTTTCCGAGGGGTCTTTGGCCGCATAGATGGCCCCTTGTTCTAGTTTGACGCTTCCTTATAGTAGGATTTACCCCACCATTTGCACCTGTTGTTGCATTTGGTGGCCTCCGCGCCAAACCTGTTGTGGAAGAAACAACTTTTATCATCCCAATTTCGAGACTGGGTTTTGGGAGATGATGTTCTAGGGGGATTTGAACTCTGACCCCTGGTACTGGAACTAGATCTGCGGTCTCTGGACCGGGACTGACGTCCTCTGCTATTGTTGTTGTTGTTGTTTCTACTCTTGGATCTTTGTCGCCAGCTGCTGTTGGGTTTCATTGAGCCTTGGCTTTTGTTCCGTTTAACTTCTTCGGTCAACTGAGCTATTTGGGCTCGAAGTTGTGCGAATTCTCCAGTCTCTGCAGATACTGCACTGACCACCGGCTTTGACCTGGCCTCCACAGATCTGTATGTACCGCTGGTTCAGTGTTATATTTTCTGTCTTGAACCTGCCTTCTAATAGTGTCAACCACAAATCTACCTCATTGGGCAGAATTTCCAGGATCTCTATCCTCCGTCTGTAGAAGTTGCGGTTTTGTCCTGGCTGCAATTGCAAAAGTTGCAGGATCTGCGCCAAGGCTTCGGGTGTCAGCTGTGGCTGACTACTACCTCCCTGCGATGGTTGTGGGTTTTCAGTTGGTGGTGGAACCATTGCTATGTCTTTCTGGTGACAAGTGTATTCCACAGAACTACTTCCTTCCTTGCTGGTTGAAAACACTGGCTCCTGTGTTTGTAGGACAGGTGTTTTCGGGTCTGAACTTTGGCTTAAAGTTTGACCACTTCTCAACGTTTTAACTGCGAGTTCTTCTTTGTTTATTACAGTTCCCAGTTGTGCAAATTCTGGGTGTTGAGGGCCTTCTTCAGTTTTTGGTAAATTCGTAGAGTGTCGAGTCGAAGTTGGGGGAGTTGGGGGATGAGTCCAACCTTCTTCCTCCAGGTCTACTGTCTGGTTTCTCCTTGATTATATATTTTAAGGAGAGGGGTATAAATTCCCACTTCAGCAGACTCTACTTCGACGACCAAAAAGGTGTCTTAGTCTGCAAAAAAATATTTTTAATTTGCCGAGCAAGCGAGTATCTCGCCAGCGCACTGCGCCAAATTTTTGTAATAGCGCAACGCGCCTCCAGACACCTCACAACGTAGCCAAAAATCACGTCGGGGTCACCACTGTGGAATACCTTGTCGTGAGAGATATTCTCACCAGAAGGAAATTCAACAGAATTTAAGCGTGTTCAGCCACTTCGTACGTAAGTATGGGTAAGCCAGAACCAGACCAAACACTGGCGATTTTAGAGCCAGTTCGGGCGGTTTATATACGGCTTATTCACACGCACACAAACACACGTACGTAAGGTAATACGTACGTCGATGAGGGCGGCCAGGTCGCATCATCCCCTATCGTGATAAGAGATGGCTGGCCGGTTTGTGTACGGATCGTGACATTGTTTGGTGATGTCACAATTCGGTACTTGTACATTACCTGCATGTACTTGCAGGTAATTACGATCAAACGTATTTTGTGTTTTTGTTTAATGTCATATAGACGAGTAATTAGCCTGCCCTTTGGGGCAGCGACTGTTGTCAAGGGGTCCGAGCCCCTTTACCTCATACCAGTGAGTCCCCACAAAGATAGTCTATGTGGATGATATATTACTAGCAACAAATAGACCCCAATGGATATCAGAAACAACCTCTCACTTTGAGAAAAGATTTACAATGAAAGTTGTAAATAATCCCAAAAATTTTATAGGGTTCGAAATTGAACAAAACATTGAATTGCAACAAATCAGACTCAATCAAAAAAAACATTCAAAAGATTCTCCAAAAATTTCAATTGAGCAATTCAAACCCAACTAAAACACCAATGGAGACTGGTTTAAAATTGAGCAAAATTTCAACAGGAAAAGATGATAAGGAGTATAGGTCAATGATAGGAGACTTAATCTTTGTAGTGAGAGGTACAAGGCCGGACATAGCCTTCGCCGTAAATTATTTGTCCCGGTTCCAAAATAGCTCCGACGATACCTTAAAGAATTATGTTTGTCGAATAATTTGGTATCTTAAATCTACAATCGACCATTCAATTCTATATCAATCAAATTCCACTGGAATTGAAGCTTTTGTTGATGCAAGCTATGCCCCTGATATCGATGATAGACCCATTGATATGGAAGAATTAGAAAAATGAAAATCCATTACGGGATATCTAATTAAAATAAATGGCGATATAGTGAATTGGGGCGTTCATCGCCAAAATATCCATGCTTTGTCATCAACTACAGCCGAATTGTTAGCTCTTCACGACTCCTTTGAAGACATCGAAGTAGCTTGGCTGCTAAATAAGGAAATTTTTGAAATCACTGAACCTGCAACAGTCAACGAAGATAATATTTCAGTAATCCATGTCATTTCTGGAGGATGCCAGAAAGACTTAGGGCATTAATGATTAAATGCTATGGTCTAGCCCAAGCATATAAAGACAAAATATTTACCTTTAAACAGGTTACTACTGCAGATCAACTTGCAGACCTATTGACTAAATCTCTTACAGACAAAATCCTGGAAAATCCTTCAGTCGATCCATAAACTCATCAAACTCCTTTAAATCTTCAGCTGTACCTCGATCCAAACACCTGAAAACAGAAAATCAAAATTTCACATTAACATCTAATTAATTAAATATGGAACAACTATATAATAAATTTTACCTGTAACTCATCTTCAGTTGTTTCCAAAATCACATCTTATGCCTATAAATATATATAAATACACATATTAATTACATATCATATAATAACCTTACATCTAATTTTATTTTTACATATATGAATATACTTACCATTTTTTTCAACAATTTTTTTTCTTCACCATTTCAATGCAATTTATGTTACCATTTTACTTTATACACTAAAATTTTTTTTAATATTTTAATCGTATGGATGTTTTTTAAATTTTATTTATTTTTCATTTCTCCTTTTTCTTGTGTTCGGTCCAAAGGATTGTGGGGGGTAAGTGGTTTAAGGTCCAGCGGACCATATAAAGTTGGTTGGAGTTGCACGCCTTGTAACTCACAACTGCCTAGCCTCAACACCAGTATCCCCATGTAGCTCTGTTAGGAGTGTAGTGGGAGAACCAGCGCACAGGCTATGCGCTGGACACTGTGGGCAGAGCCACAACACTGGGGCAGTGGTCATGGGAAGCCTTCAGAGGCTCCCATGAGATACACCTTTAATTTGAAATAGACAAGACATGACAAGCACATATTTTATTAAAAAAATATAAAAGTACAAAATTGTAGGAATGTTTTTTACAACGCAAAAAGGTATATTTATATACATATATATATATACATTCTCGAGAAACATCGTCTCTGGAAATTGCTGGATGCCTTAGCAAGAGGAATAGAGGAGTTTAATGGCCATAGATAACGGATTCTGTAAAAGGAATAGTCAGGGAATTAGCATATTGCAAACATTGTTAGTGTTTTATGTGAGTATACTCTGTCGTCTATTGTCCATGATCCTTTGTGAGGTAACTTGACAACAATAGTGGGTGCCAATAAAATCAAAAGTATACCTTTTTACCAGCATAGTATTTAATTATGGCAGACCCCAAAAACAAGAAAAGATTATTAAATCTAGGTCTACAAGTGTCAAGTCTGAGGTTTATCTAAATCAAGAATAAAGTTTAATTATTTCTAATCATTGTTATTCCTTGATTTGAGCTCGAGGGGAGCTAGAAATTATTTTTTGCTTGAAAATTCTATTGATGTTTCCATCATGCAATTTTTCCAGATCAGTGATCCGAGCGAGTTTATAAACTCCAGGTTTAGACATGTAATCTAACACATGTACTACGTTATTAACCTGTGGTTTGTAAGATACCATTTGATATGCATTAGGTAAGGCTGTAGGTGGCCTGTCCTTAAGATAGAGTAAATACTCCCTTTTCCAAGATAACCACAATTTTGTGATATAGTCTTCGTCAAGTTTCCACATATCAAGTAGCTGTCTAGCTGTAGGGGTTGAATCCTGTGACATCTGGTCAGGAGGGACTGATAAATATCCTAAGTTCCCATGTAGAAAATGCGCTGGTGTCAAGGTATGTTGACCTAGATCATCAGATGATGGGCACAGAGGTTGTTGATTGACCATAGTCTGTATGTCTTTTATACTAGACTGGAAGGTATGGATGAAAATGGAAGTATGACCATGTACACGGTAAAAGACTTGCTTTATTATGCCAATAATGCGTTCATACACTCCACCATACCAAGGTGCCTTTGCTGGTATGAAATGCCATTGAATGCCGTTCATAACTATACTGTCCTTTTACTCTGAGTTTTTAGAGAAAGTGGTCCAGTAATGAGGTAAATATACCAAAATCAGTTGGAATTGTGCTGCATTATCAGAGAGAATTGCCTTAGGGGTTCCTTTATCAGCAAAAAAGGTCTTAAATGCAGCCCAAATTTCTGTCATTGTTAAAGACGAAACAGAAAAGAGATAAACAGCTCTGGTTGAGAGACATGTAAATGTCAATACCTATTTTTTATAAATAGGAGAGGTTTGTGTCACCAATTGGTTTATTCTTTTAGGTAAGTATTTGTCAAATACAGGAAAAGGTCCAAATATATCTACAACTGTATAGGTAAAAGGGTGAGTGAAGGGTATTAACCTTAAATCTGGCAAAGTTGCATGAATCGGTTGCTTAAACAGTCTCGTTTCAGATTTTTTTCAAAATATACATGATCTTTTCAAAATTTGAGGGAGCATTTTTAATGCTTTAGGAACAAAATAATGCCTATGGAAGTCTACTAAAGTTAACTTAATACCTGTATGTACATTGGTTAGATGTATATGCATTAAAATAAATTCAGTCAAATATGACTTAGGATGCAATAATAAGGGAGAAAACATATCTTTTGCATATGGTATTTCTGCTAAGTAATTTACTGTACGCAGAATCCCAGAAGGATCTAAACAAATACGAACTTTTTCATATGAAACATGTTTAGGTGGTTATCCTTCAAGAGCATTTCAAATATTTTGGAAAAATATTTTTTCTGCTCAGCATAAATGAAACATAGAACTGCAAAATTAAAGTTACAGTCCATGATTGCATATGGTTCCAACAAACATTTCCTTTTGATCCTTTGATGGTTAAATCGGCGGATAGCTTTGAGACATTGGTAAAATGTGTTAACAAGCTTACAAAGGGAATTAAAGTTTTCAATATTAATCCCAAAAAGAGTGTTTGTTGGCGAGTGGATGAAACTCAAATACGGTGTAAGAGACTTTTTAATGTCTTAATGACTTTTTGATAAGTTCAAAGGTTGTGAAAATTGATCCATTTCGGTGTCTGTTTCCTATATAGGATTTGGAGTAGAATTAGGCAATATTAATTCACATTTGGAAGTTTCCAAATTCAAAATGAAATGAGGAATATTTCTTTTCAAAGATTTTTGGATCCTTAGTAATTTTGCTGGTTGGCGTTTATCGAAAATATTGTCCGACTCAACTGGTAAAGAAGTGATGAACTTAGGTGAGATGCTTAAACATTCTCTGAGTGTACAGAACACTGGTGTGGAATCTTCTTCAGGTTGGTCAGGTAAAGTTTCAAGAATATGAAGGTCTGTTTTAAGCCAAAAACTGGAGTCTTGGGATAAACAAGATGGTTCAGTCCACCATGAAGATAGAATTAAATTTTCCACAGTAGATCCTCTGGATCCAATGTCCACAGGATTTTTATCTGAAGGTACATAACGAAATTCAACAGCATTATTGCTTTTGATTTTGTTTACCCTATTTGAAACAAATTGGGGTAGTATTTTACGTTCCAATAACCATGTAAGTACACACTATCGGACCATAAAAATGCAGGAAGATCTGTAAGATCCATAGGTTTTTAAGCAGTACATAAACCTCTAGCGCCGATTAAGGCTGCTATTAATTCCAATTTCGGAATTGTTATGGGTCGCATAGGTGTTACGTGAGATTTTTCCCATAAGAAAACGTACTGAGTAGGAATTTGATTTCTTATTATGGAAATGTACGTAGATTGTCATAGAAAATGTTGTTTTGGATGCATTGGTAAATGCATGCAATTGACAGACTGTTGGGATTGTAAATCCCTACATAAAGTTGTCTCGGAAGACAGTAGCTAGTAGTTTGCATCAAATCATTTAAAATGTCTGTAGCTACGGGTTGTAATTTTTCAGGGATTAGTTGGTCCCATTTAAGTCCTTCAGACCAAAGTATTTTTATAAATGATCTAGAAGGTACTAAAGATGGAGCAAACCATACAAGTGGATCATAAAAGATGACATTATTTTTAAAAATAACCTTTTTGTCCAACAAGCTGTCATAGCATTAGGGGTAGGAATATACATAACATCTTTCTCCATGTCCCAAACTAGACGTAAGACCTTGACTAGAGGTTTATCAAGAGCATATGAAGGATCAAATTCCTTTCTCATTGGTTTACAGTTAGTTCCCCATAGAGCAATTTGCATGGAAATGTCATTAAATAATTTGTTAGATTTGACATATAGTTCCTTTACTTTTTCATAAGTAGACAACGATGTTGCTAAATTATCAACATAGAATTGTTGCAGGAATTGGTCGTGAAACTCCTTATCAACCATTTGAAAATGGTACAGCAAAATTGCTGCTAAAAGAAAAGGGGCAGTTACTATGCCAAAAGGTACACGACAAAAATGAAACAAGATTGTTTAAATCTGGTTTTGAAGGATCTTTAATCCAAAAGAAACGAGTTACATCCCTATCTTCTGGATTTAGTCCAATCTGATGAAAGGCTTTCTTTATATCAGCTACTATGCCATAAGGATCTTTGCAAAAACTTAGCAAAATGGAGATTAAATCTGCCAAGATAATTTTTCCCTTATACATACAGTCATTCAGAGAATGATTTGACTTTTTAGTTTTTGCAGAACCGTTGAATACAACACGAAGAGGGGTGCTTTTGGTTGGGTCATAAATACCTTTATGGGGTAAATAATGTGCCAATTTAGCAGGCCTCTCGTGGTCTATTTGTTCAATCATTTCCAAATCTACTAAAGAATGAAAATATTGATCATACAATTGAAAGAATTGTGGGTTCTTAACCATTTTTGGTAATTGTTGATCTAAACGTTTAATTGCTAAACGATAATTATCAAGCAATGGAGGGGGGTCAAACCTGTATAACCATCAAATTTGGTATCGATTATTAACAAGTGTTATATCATTGTAAAATAATCGAAGTGCTTCAGCCTCAGCGTCAGCTTCAACCAAATTATTGGATTTGATACCTAAAGTATCTATTTTCCATAAGTTTTCTACACTTTGGGGTGATGTAAAGAACATTGTAGTAAAAACATCACTTTCCACTAAGGGATCGAGAGATCCGCCAAGCATATGGCCAAAATCCATATTACTAAGGGTTAAGTTTTGAGAAAGTTGTCTAACATTTTTCACGAAGGACCACAAATAATCGTTTCCAATGAGTAAATGTATCGTATGTTCACGGTCCAACTCAGAAAACTCAATATGATCATATTGTGGATAAAGAATTTTGAATTCTGTGAAGTTTGGTTGACTAAGATTTTTGGCTAAATACGGTACAGTATTTGCCAAAAGTGGAATTTTGGTTCCATTAGGTTTCTGAAGGTTAAGATCAAAATTTACTCGATTTTGAATTTGCAGCACCTTTAAATTGTAAAATTTGAGATTCATTCAAAAAATTTTCTTCAAGATGCATATTTGCAAAAGTTTTGGTAATGTAAGTTTTCTCACTACATGAGTCAAAAAATCCATTAATTTCAATAGGTTCTGATGTATTCGACACATAAACATAAGATAGAAACATAAGAAAGTCCGCAGAAGTATCATTATTATTAAAAAATGAACAAGACTCACTGAGGATTGGTAGTCCGCTTGTTGTAACCACTGTTGATGGTGTAGGCGCTTTTTGAGCTGCTCTGTGGGATTGGTTAGATCCACCATCCTTGTTGTCCGGCTGTGAAATTAAAAATTGACGGTTATTTAAAGAAATATTAGTTTCTTTAAAATTTAAATGTTTGTCAGACATACTTTTTTCAGGCAAATATGCCTTATATTCTTTCATAATCTCCGACCATGCGTCGCATTTACCCATGGTGATGGGGTATGGAGCCTTAGGACAAAGGTTGGTGTGGTGACCTTTGCCCATGCAGTCCATCCATCGGCAATACACTGGTGGGATATGTCAACAAAATTCCTCATCATCTGCATGACAAAAGCCGCAGCGCGTGCAGAGGTCGTGTTTGTTGTAAGATGATTTATGTTCTTCAAGCGTGTTGACGTTGCAACATAAAAAGCTGTGGTGCAGCTTGTCACAAAATATGCACCTTCCTTGTTGAGGAATAAGGGAGGTGCGTAGAATGCTGACAGGGATTTTCTTCCCTTTCGGTAATTTAAGGAACACTGTTTTATCCGAAGCTGTGAACAAAGATGATACAAAATCTTTAGTTTCAGACATTTTAACACATTTAGCAGGAGGGCCTTTTTTATTAGGATTAGATTTATCTTTTCCTTTTTTAGACTCATTTGAAGTGATAGCAAAATTTTTTAGGTTGGTTAGTACCATTATTTTGTTTTTGATTTTGAGGTTTTTCACCTTTCTTTGGTCCAAACGTGCTACTAGGGTCATAGATTTCCCTAATTTTTATAAAATTTCTAATAACTTCAAACAAATGTTTGACATGAAATTCATTTGACTTAAGAATGTGTTGGTAAGACCTTGGAGGAAACTTATTAATAACTATGTTATAAAGTTGTTTCTCATCAACAATTGGACAAACCAAGTGATATCTTTTTATTAGAACGGAGATAGTATCTAAACTGTCCAAAATAAAAGAAATTTTGTTTGTTATTGTGGGAATTGCTGTTAGGCTTTCCCAGAGAGCTACTCTGATTTTTGATTCATCACCAAACCTACTGTCAAAAAATTTTAGACATTGATGATAACCAACTACATCAGGCGAGAAATGACTTATTTTGTCATTAATAAATTTAGGTAAGGCACCTTGTAAGAGATTAATATTTTGTGGGATTGCAATATTCTTATGTTTATTTACGTATTCGTTAAAACCATTAATGAAACCAGGATATCGTAAAATATCCCTATTCCATTTCTCTAAATAAAATTTTGGCGGCTTGAGGTTTGTGAAACCACTTTCTACATTATCTTGAGGTTGTTGTTCCCAACATTTATGAATATAGCCAAAAGAAGTTGGGTTTGTAGAAATTGAAATGTTAATTTCAGAAGATGATTCTTGTGGGATTTGAGGTCCCTCATTATCTAATACCTACAGGATTGTTAATCATAGATAAATTATTTAAAAATGGGAATAAATTTTCTTTTGTAATCTGAGATGACTCACCTCTAGATTTTTTAGAAGTGGTTACATTCTCATTTTCCACAGAATCTTCATTGGTCATCATAGCATGCGTACGTTTATTATTGTTGGATGTTTGATTACCCTTTATAAGATGCAGAGTTTTCGATCCTTGAGCCGTAGATGGGTCTAGATCAATGTCCTCATCATCTGATGGAGGTGGTAGGTTTGGTGAACATAATATAATTATTTCTAAGTCTTAAGAAGCCGTTAAAAAATTAAGCGTGACCCTAGAACAAAAAGTTGTATTTTTAATACAAGAATAATAAGTTCTGAAATATGCAAAAATTAAAAAATAATTTTTACAAGTCCTAAGGAACCGATAAAAAATCAGGCATGACCCTGGGACGATAAGACGTATTTTTAATACAAGAATAGTAAATTCTGAAAAATGCAATAAATTTTATAAGTCCTAAGGAGCTAATAAAAAATTTGGCATGACCCTAGGACGCAAATTCAATAAATAGGCACAAGAATGATAAGTTCTAAATTAATAAAGTTTCAAAGTGTCAGAGTGCCGATAAAAAATTGGGCATGACCCTGTAGCAAAAGAATTAATTCTATTTGCGACACTAATTGAAAAATTAGCACGAAAAAGATAAATGTATAGGCTTAAGATTATTTAGATCTGAAACTAATAATATTTTTTTGTAATTAGGATGGTGAATCCACTAAAATTTCAGAAAAAAATAAAGACGCTAAAGTCTAATTAAGACGTGAGAAATCAAAATTCTAAATAATAACACATTAAGAATATAAGGATATGGTCCTTTAAGAAAACTTACCAAAATTTGGGTATATTTAAGGATGTAAGTTGATTTCTTGAAGTAGAAGTTTCTAGCCAATACCGCGTTGTTGTAAAAAATATGCGTAGTTAGAAACAAATTACGTAAAATTTTACGATACGCAAAAAAGCAAAAAAAATAACAGCATTAATTAATAAGTGAGAATTAATTACAGGAAGGAGCAACAACGTTAAAAATTTGTACAAGTAACTGGTAAAGAACCCTGTACGAATACATTGGCGTGGCAAAAAACCAAGTAATGCGCATGCGTATGAATCAACGTGGTTGATTTGGTTCTTCCCTTGCTGTTGTTGCTGAAGCATCCTACAATGTACATTTGCGTTTGTATTAGTAGGGTGTGTAATACTTACACAAATTCGTGTATGTATTGGTAAAATGGTTAATCTTGATACGAGTCAAGTTGATGCATGCATCGAGATTATTTTGGGTGATTTTGACCTTGGATTGGCAAATTAATGCAATGACATAAATTTTTGTCTAATTTTAGACGGAATTTGGCCGTTTTTAATTACTATTTTTTGAGCGTATGAGTACGAGTGAGAAAAATATAGGATTTTTTCATCCATTTTTGTCTTTTTATGCACACGTATATACGTCTACCGAAATATAGTAGCATATTATTTGCGGAGTTTTTTAGACTTCATTTTTTTAGACACAGCACTTTTATTAGTGCTGTATATTGCTAAAATAATTTATTTATTATACAATATGGAAGATATTAATCTTTAGTCAAAATTCGTTGTGAATGAAAAGAGAAAAAAATAAGTAATATTTCTTGAGCAGATAAATGCTAGGGGCGGCGGAAAAATTAATTTTATTAATTTTTTTGTCCATATGACCTGAAATAGATGAATAAATATTCATTGTGTATATACTCCGTCATAGATGTGGCAATTGATTTTTTTAAATGATAAAATGAGGAAAATTTCTCACTGTTCCGTCTCATTTTTGCAGACGATTCAGTTCGTCTACAAAAACGTGTCGAACAAATTATAAACAACTATTATTCCTAATTCTTGGAATAATAGCTGTCTATATTTTACCTAGCTTCCCACAGACAAATACCACCAGATATGCTGACAATAAAGTGTCATCATATTTGGCGGATGTTCCATGTCACGCCACCTTTTTGGTCGGCCATCTTTTGAGTGAAACAAAGAAAATGAAAGTGATGTCATATCTTCATTTCGAAGACATGATCATTCCTGAACTAGCAGTCGAACAGAAATGTTAAGGTCCATACTTGATGTTATGGATATCAGGTCTTACTATTATTAAGTATCAGTATTAAGTTAAAGTTTAAATGTGTTTTTTAATAACTTGAAGTTCAAATTTAATAAAAGATAAATATTTGTATTTATCTTATTTGTTGAAGTAATTTAAAAGTATTGAATTACTCTCGCAACAAATTGGCGCCCGAACAAAAAAACCCTCGGAAGTAAAATTTAAAAATAATAATTCTGTTCAAATAAAAAATTTCATTTTTTTGTAAAGTAAAAACATTTTCCACTCGTGTGAAAAATATTTTAAACCGCTGGCAAATAATTAATTTAATTTTGCTGAAGCAAATATTTTCGTGTAATTATTAAATAAATCGTGGCTAAAATAATTCAGCTATTTAAAACAAAATTAAACAAACATCTACGAAATCAAATCTTTATTGCAGAGGACTGCAAACATTTGATTAAGACAAATAAAAATAAAACATTTAAAAATAAATTAATAACAAAAAACAGATCTAAAAATAAACTTAAAAATAAAACGAAGATCCAGATCCGGTTCCTGAAATTCAAAAAGAATAGAATCAGCCCAACCGGTATCCAAAACCACACTGCAGAGAATGAGAAGTCACTCACCAACAACGTCGAGCCGAACAAAACTAACAATAAACTACAGAAGACTACAGTACGCTACTCGCCGTCCATCTGTAAGCAAATTATAAATTTATCTTCCGTTACTTCAGAAAAATTTGAAACTGTTATTGATATCGTAAATAATATTGTAAAATGTAAAATATCCCAACTCTCGCAAATGTCTGAAAAAAGTGAAAGTACGAGTGCATCGCTCCCGGATATATTAGACTCAAAAGCCGAAGACAATATTCTAGAATTCAAAAACCTTACTAAAAATTTGTATGAGAATTTATCTGAAGAGGAAAATTACCCAGTCCTTGGTAATCATTGGGGAAGTTGAGTATCTACCGCTTTTCTCTATCGCGTACTAAAAGCGGCAAAGGTAAATAGGATAGAAGGGAGAACACAAATCGAATTACAGAAAAAACTATATAAAGGTAGACATTCTAAACACTGGTTGTTCAATATTTTATACTCAAACCCCAACACCGAGAAATTCGAAAGAACAAGTAATTTTGAGATTAATCGAAGAAAGTAAAAGTTACCGTAGAGTAACAAGAAGTGTAAAAAATAAAGACCCCAAAGAAGCTGAAGAAATCTTCTCCGATACAGAAGAAGAAGATTTGGAATCTAAAGGAAAGAAGTTAGAAAGAGAAAAGAAAAGAGGAAACAGAAAAAAGATTAGCGAGACGAAGTCTCAGCTCCAGTTTCGAAAAACTCCTGTCTAAAGTTAAGAAATTGAATTCGGTTACATCCGATTTCTCTCTCCCAAACGACGAAGACAAAATCTTCCTTGGAGAGGAATCTATTTTGAACCAAACTTTTGTCGACAGACCCTCACAGTCTAGTGCTGATTTGTTGCCACTAGTCCCTCAAGGACAGGGAAAGTCCTCACAGACCAAAATCCAACATTCAATTCAAATTCTTGTAAAAAGCCCAGAAAATTTAGAAAAACCAATAAATAAAAATAAAAATTCAACTGGTGAAAATATTTTCGATCCTATTAATTTATTACCCCCAGAAATACGCGTAGAAATTCTTGATCAAAAAGAACCCGCGTACGTCAACATAGTAAACGTTGAAAATAAAAATAACCCATTTCTAAAATCGGAAAATAAAAATATGACCCCGGAAGACATCGCTGAAAATAACGCACGCTTGCCTTTACAACAACAACAACAAACAAGATTTGCGGCAGCGAATGACGTCTACACACAACACAATCTAGCAATGAACAATTTTTGGAAAAGGTCAGAAAGATGGACTCCGAGCAATTTTTCAAATGGCCCCGAAGAGGACATCTTTGAATTCCTTTTTGAATACAAAACTCAGGCAAAAACCTTCGAAGCAACTGAGTATGAAATGATACGAAACCTAAATATAGCCCTTTGTAGTACAGCTCTCAAACTGTTCGCAGCAGAAACTGAGATAACCCCAGAAACCTCATGGCTAGAAGTAAAACGGATCTTAACATGTATCTTTAAAAAAGATAAAGATACGGAAAAAAACGAATCAAATCATTGAAATTTGACGATTCATATTTTAGTACAAATGTACCAAAATTTTTCCAAATATATAAACAACTAGATGCAACAATTATTGAGAAAAAGATTTGTGACCTCTTACTCTCAAGGCTAACAGGAGAAATGAGGAAATTCTTTGCGTCTAAAAATCTCCAGACACAAAGTGAGATTTCAAAAACATTTACGGATTGGAAAGAATTCAAAGAAAAAGCATTAGACTTAACCGATGTCCAAAAAACGGAGGAGATGCTAAGTAAGGCAATGGAAACAATCGCCAAGTTAACAAAACAAATGGAAGAGATGATGAAAGGTAAAGCTCCCAAGAAAAAAGAGCCTGCGAAACCTGTAACTCCGCCCATCTCTCCAACTGACCCTGTTATAGTAGCATTAGTAGAGGCAGGATGGAAACCCTCTAATGCCAATAAACGTAACCAAAACCAAAACAGAAACCAGACAATGGAAAATGAAAACGCTGAATCTAGACCTCGTAGAGAAAGAAATTTAAATAACACTAATACCACCAACGAATCAAATGAGAGTAACCCAAGAAGAAGGCAGTCTAGAGAAAGAGAATCCAATCGACCACAAAATAATCAAAACTTCTATAGACCTCCAATGAGAGAATCCTATTGTCAACAAAATAACGATAGATATCCTCCGAGGGAAATAAATTGCTTTAATTGAGGAAGAAGGGGACATCTCTCAAGAGATTGTCAACTACATAATCGTGTTACGCCCCAATTCCCACAAAGAAACTTTAGACCTCAAAGATTCAACAACAATTTTTCATCAAACTTTAATCAACCGTTCAACATCTATGGACAACCGCAAAAGAATGGTTACGCACAGTCATATAGTGCCCCAATTCTAAATCCACAACCATGGGCAAATGCAACAAACTATGCATTACCCTCTTACAACTTGAGAACTCCTGATGTAGTTCCAAGCATCCCACAACAAAATTTCCCTCAACAACCAAAAAACTTGCAGTAGAGCCCGTTTGCTCTATACCATATAATGGCAATGACTTTCGGGCTTGTAATGGCAACATCCATCATTCGGACTGCGCTGCTCTCTTAGTGTTAGATCCACACGCACCGCATAATTGGAAAATTCATATCCGTAGTGCATCAATGAAATTAGTCAGGGCGAGACGTAAACTAATCGTCCCCTGCAACATTGTGAGCCGTGAAGAGTATGAAACACAGGGAACAGTCAACAGCGGCTCTGAAGTAACGCTTGTACAATACAACCTTGTAAAGGATAATGTGATCAGACCTGCAAGAGTGTGTACGATAGCCGCTAACAATAGTGCAATAATCTTTTAAGGAGTTGTAGAAATCACCATAAAAATGGGTGACCTCCTCCTCTATGCGGAAGCATACGTAACCTCTGAGGTACCACACCTTTACTACTCGGATACGACTTTTTAGATCGACATAATGCCTACATATTATTTAGTAAGAAATTATTTAGAATAGGACTGCCATGGAAATGTGAAACATTTAGTATAATTAAGTTTAAGGAAGAAAATTGCGAAGGATTTATTAGAGCAGATAAAGATTTCTGCATAGAAGTAAATAATGAATATTGTGTAAACCTGGATCCAGAAATGGGAAAAGCAGATCCAGATGAGTGGTTTTTAACAAGTTATAGTTTAGAAGGCGAATATATTGTTGATGATTTAGGATGGCCAGCCTTAAGATTCTACAGTCTGCACTTTGACACCCAGATTGCGCAAGGGACAGTTTTAGGATGCTATAGGCTTTGACAGCTGACTATGAGGGACCCTCAGACCAATTCCGTATGCCGTGGCCAACCCAGCATCCAACGCATTACGTTGGGGGATACTGCGGGTAACCAAGGTGAGGAGGTTGATATGCTAAAACTTGTCCGCATAACCCGATCTGATGACAGCGTTATCCATGACAATGAAGGAACACAAGTGAAAATTAATAAGAATTTAACGAAGGAACAGAAACGGGCAGTAGTAAGCGTACTAAAAAAATATATCCACATATTTATGGAAGAACCTGCCAAGGTAAAACCTACGAAACTAAAACCAGCACATGTCTACTTGAAAACAGACAAGCTGGTTGAACGTAGAAATTACCATATGGGAATTTTTGAAAAAAAAGAGAAATTAGAAAGAAAATTAAAGAATTTGAAAAATGCAGTATTATTAAGAGAGCCATTTCTCAAAGAAAATTCCTAAGAATCAACAACATTTATGTTCTTTTGATTTAGACATGTTGGCTATCACTGAAACTTGTGAATATTTCAGAGAATTTTTAGTCTACAAAGAATTTAATATTTTTACAGATCATGAACCTTTAACATACCAAAGCCAAATGAAGAAACCAAATGCAAGATTAAATAGACTAATTTCGAAATTAGGAGAATTCACATTTAAAATAAGACATATTAAAGGTGAAAATAACAAAATTACTGATTATTTATCTCGTCTCGAAGAAGAAGAAGAGGACAATTATGCAGAGTTTCGAAACGGTCAATTCATAATACCAGAAGGAACACCTGATCCTCCTAATATTATTAAACAAGAGAAAAAAATCAAAGCAATAACACGTAGTATGAAAAAGAAAGGAAAAGATTCAGACGTAGAAAGTGACAATTTGGAAGACGATCGAAGTTCCATCCTATCCGATAATTCGGAAAGATCTGGAAACTCCGATGCGTCCACAAATTCTCAACTTTCCGAAATTTCAGAAAATTCCGAATAGAAAACCCAATTAACATCACAGACCAAGAAATCCACAACTTATGGGATTTACGTGAAGACTAATATTGGGGAATCATAATAAAAATTTTAGAAGGTGGCAACGAAAAAGAGTTAAGAAAAAGCTTAAAAATAAGAAGATCACGCAACCTGAATCCATTTTTTTTTAATGAAAATGGAATTTTATGGAAAAGCAATGATCACTCTGAATATCACTATGCCGTACCAGTAATTCCTGACTCCCTCATACCTCAGATACTAAATATATGTCATGAGAGTCAAAGCGGGGGAGGACATTTTCGAATTCGTAAAACTCTTGCCAAAATGCATGCTCGATACTACTTTACGCAAATGCCTAAAATAGTCTCGAAGCATGTACGTTTGTGCCATCAGTGCCAAATTAATAAAAACATTAACGAAAAATATGGACACTTGAAACCAATTAATCCTGAAGAATGCATACTACTTGCACATATCCAAATTGATTTTATCGGAAAATTTAGCACAAATAATGAAAAGAAATTTGTCATAGTGAGAATAGAAAAGGCAACAAAATATTGTTGGACCAAAGCAGTAACCCAACCAAACGCACATTCGGTAATTAAATTTTTAAATGAAATTGTACGTCATTACGGAAAACCAACGAAGATTACATGTGATAATGGAACTCATTTTTCAAACGAATACGTACAAAATTATTGTAAAAATAACGGTATTAAAATATTCTACTCTACATCATATTCACCGCAAACTCAAGGACAAGTAGAAAAAATGAACTGAATGATAAAAAAAATGTTAGCAAAATATGAAAGTACCGATAGCAAAGAATGGCCAGACCACGTGCATAACATAGCCTTGACCTATAATATGACACCTATCGAAGGATTAAATAATCACGATCCGTTTTACCTAATGCACGGTTATAAAGGAGAACCCCCCATAAATTTAAACATTCTGTCACCACTTATCAGTAAAACCAGAGAAGAACAGATAAGTGAAGTGGATAAAATTTGAAAAACAATTCCAAATTTTGATAAAAAGAATGCAATTAAATATTCAGAACGCTATAATAAAGGAAGAAAAGAAATTTTTTATGAAACTAATGATTTAGTTCTCTTGAAAGCACCGATAATTTACGGAAAAGGCAAACCAAAATTTCTAGGACCATACAGAATAGTAAGAAAAATTTCAGACTCAAACTATGTAATTCGCATAACTTCTGAAGATGGAAATAGCATAGAAGATACAGTTCATATAAGAAGACTTACGCTTTATAATGCTCGTTCTAATGCTAATTTACCATCGAACATTAAAGATATTACATCCGATAATTCGGAAAATGAAGAAAATATTCCGGAGTCTAATCAAAAAAGAAAAAGAGGTAGACCAAGGAAGGAAAAGAGCTCTGAAGAAAATGAATCAGAAGAGGAAATTAAAATTATTGTCAAACGTCCAAGAGGAAGACCACGAAAAGGAATTTTAAAGAAATCTGGCAATAAAAATAAAAACAATAAAAAGGTAAAATTTAATGACGAAGCTTTATTAAAAGGGAAAGATTGTTCAGAATGGAGAAAGAAATTTGAATTAAAAGACCCAGAAAAAAGAAGGATAACCTAACGAAAGATTTAATCGATTACCCAAAAACAATGTTTGGAAGAAATCAAATTGTTCAATAGGTGTGATGAGGGAAAAAGTATAACACAACCTTTGTCTCTACCTATTCTACCTTTTCCCCAAGATATTAAAAAACCAAGTGAATTAAGTTTGGAGGAATATGTAAAAAGATACTCAGAACCACCACCCGAACCACTGTATTATAACCCCTGTAATTTAATTTGTAACAACTATAGATAATATATATTGTAAGGACCATTTACGTACATATTTTCTCCCCCTCAAAAATAAAATTTTTTTTACTCACCAACTACCAATCATCCTGTGCATCCTGGGCAAAGGCCTCTCCAGTGCTAGGCTTGACCTTGCCTTGCTCCGCAGCTTCGGGATGATCAGCAGGCTCGAGCTCAGGAGAAACTGACCAACGCCTAAACTGCTGATCCCGAGGAACCAAAAACATACGCCGATTGGACACAATCATCTTACTTGGTCCAGCAGTTGGCTCGCTTCTCGGATTAGCTCCTCGCAAAACACGACGATCATGAGAAATGGTTAATTTCTCCGATGGCTCCAAAACACGAATAACCTCGATGAAATGAGGAGTGTCGTTGATTACAATCTTTCGCCGATAAAAGCGAACAAGATAGTCCACCAAATATTGAAATTGGGACCTGTCCATGATTGTATTAGCATACGCAGTATTGGTAACTGCAAAACAAACTTTGGTACCGAAATTTAGAGGCTGCATCGCCATTATAACAGCAGTCAGAAGATTCAAACCGACAGCATATCCAGTAATATCAGACGGATTCACGTCGAGTGTTGAAAAGCAGACCACAGATCCTTCCCATCTCCATAAGCATGCCTCTGGGAAGAGGAAGCTAAATTGTGAGGCAAGTTGTACCATGGATTGCAAACAACACTCGCATAAACTCTGGGGCATCACATGCCTCCATGAGCCAAATGAAGTGTTCAGCGAGTTGCCAGGAACATTTTTTCGATATGCATCCACTCCTGTTGGACTATAATCAGCTGCCAGAAATGAGTGTATGGCTTTGAAAATCTTCCAAAGTCCAATCATGCCGGTGAACAAACATGGACAGCACGGAGACCAACAACGTAAATATGGAAGAGATACCTGCGTGAGCATGAAACTTTCCAACGTCTCGACAATTCCATTGTGAGGAACCATAAATTTGGGTAATGAACACAATTCAGCCGGAGACGGATACAAAGGAGTATCCTGGAGAACATCCTCACTAGCACGATCCGTACCCAAACTCATCATTTTATCGAATTTGTAAAACAAATCCTTATTAAGTTTCATAAAAAAATAATAATAAAACTACACAAAAAAATTATAACTAATAGGAACATAAACTATAAATCTAAAGAAGGACGAGGATGGAGAAAATCAAATCGAACCAACATATCGAACACACCGAGAAGACTGCGATACCTCCATATATATCCGACTTGTAAAGCAAGATGAATTCTTGCTGAACAATCAAAATATACAGGAGTTTGCCATCTTCCAAGGCCTACTCTTGATGGTAACAGCGCAAATCCAATTCCAGAGTCCCACACTAACACAGATGGTGTAATTTCCGCACATATGTATATATTTATGAGAAAGAAATAAAAATCGAGAAAATTTTGTGCATCGATATACATTTTTTTGCACCTTGTAAAAAAATCATTTTTTCACTCGCGTCGAAAGATAACAATTAAATAATGTACCGACAAATGTAATACTGCATCTAACAGCAAAATTTCATGTGATTTGTAATGATTTCAGACCAGAAGATGATAAAACACGCCGTTATCGTTTTCATCATAATTACCACACTCATAAACAAAACGAAGAACACAAGCTTAAAAACGAAAATTAGTGCATCGTCAGGAGCATATTTCGAATTAAATAAATTCAGTAAGGCTTAAGAGAAAACAATTCCCATAGTCTACAGCCTGAAAATTCCAAGAAGACAGAACATAGAAACAGCCGAATGGCTTGAAGAAATAAAGAAACTGCAAAGTTGCGCATCTACGGAAAACACATGGTGTATACAGAGATTGAAAAACATGTTGAAGATCATAGATTTAATTACGGATATACAGTTAATAAATGAAGCAATAATCAAGGAATTCGACAGAGAACCGTCGAAACGAAGTAAACGTGGAATACAAATATTTGGTGACTTTGACACATGGTGTTGCAATGTCATGACACTTTCTCAAGGCAACGATTTTATAGAAAATGAGAAAAAATTAAAATCTCAATACGAAAAACTCCGAGAATCCGTAATAGAAAGCCATGCTGAATTATTAAACATCACGAGTGACATTTAAAACTTTTAAAAGATAGAAGTTGACAATTCTAAAATCCTAAAGGAAAACATTTAAGCATTAAAAGATGCCATTGAGAACCAAAACAACGAAATAATTATCGAAGCCAGAAGAGAACTCATTTTCGACACAGCTCGAACTCTTCACGCTAGTTTAGTTACCAAAAATGCTAAACTCAGCCAACTATTCCTTTCTTGCAAAAATAACCATCTTCCAGCAGCAATCATTAATGAAACAACTTTAAAAGAAGACCTTTTGAAAATAAAGAAAATCGCGGAAAAATCAAATTTTGCAGTAGTTCTAGATGAAAAATCAATCCAGTCCTATTATAGAACAAAGTTAGTCAACTGTTATGTGACAGAAGACAAAATCGAAATCAAAGTTAAAATCCCACTTCAGAATCTTCACGCTAAATTTAGCATTTCGTGCCCACGATAATAAAATTTGCTCCTGGGATCAAGAACCATCGATTTTAGCTCACAATAAATTTGATGGATCAATAAGAATTATAATGGGAACAGACATTGATCATTGCGGCAAAAATAGCTTATTATGTTTTCTCCCACAAGACCGCACAACCAATAATAAAGGTAATTGTGCGAGAGCATTATTCAAAGGTATGAAATTTGAAGAAATAATAAAGAAATGCACTTTCAAATGTGAAATAAATCATGAAGAGATCATAGTCAAACAAATTGAAATGAACCAATTTGCCATAACTAATGCTAAGAGTCCATTAATATCAGTTAATACTATCACAAAAACAAGTACCCGCATAGCCATAAATGATTCATGGCCTGGAGCAATGCTACTAATAGTTTTTTTGTGTAGCAGAAATCCAACAATTACATAAAGAAAACAACGCAGAAACAATCATTTCGGCAGGATTTCCATGTATAGATGAACCTGAAAAAGACACCCTCATCGAACATCATCTATCGCTGGTTTGGACGAAATATCAATTTATGGAACTTGACTTTGGCCTTCATCAATCATTCAAATTTCCAAATATGTCTATAGCCTACAATAATAAATGGCATGACAACATACCTTACCTTTCACCAATAACTCCAATTCATAAGATCGAAGAAAGATTAAAATCGGCAGAACTGAAAATCCCTGATCTAGGATACCAAGACACAATAAACACAGTACATTTACTACTAATCGGTTGGTGTAGTTTATTAACACTTATAGTAGCCATATTGGTCTACGTAAATTTAAAAATAAATTGTGTTGCTATCAATGCACACAATCAAATAAACAATTTGGCATTGGAAGCAATACATCGTTAATGGTCCATAATTTTAAGTTTATTCTTGTAGCAAAATATAATAAGTTAGCATTAAAAAAGCATAATAAATTTGATTATGCCAAATTATATCCATTAAGTCAATTTGCAAAAATAAATTTTTATGCTCAAATAACAAATTTTATATTTTTAAGCGATGATCAATTCCGCAACGTAAAATTAAGAGATATTTGTGAAAAGATAATATTGTTTTATGATTAGAATTAAAGATATAATAGATTAAAATGATAAACTTTCAGGAACACAAAATTTAACGAAGCAGGAGCTTCGGGCTTTCTTTCACCCGGGGACCTTTGTTCCGTCTTGTTTTTGCAGACGATTCAGTTCGTCTACAAAAACGTGTCGAACAAATTATAAACAACTATTATTCCTAATTCTCGGAATAATAGCTGTCTATATTTTACCTAGCTTCCCACAGACGAACACCACCAGATATGCTAACAATAAAGTGTCATCATATTTGGCGGATGTTCCATGTCACGCCACCTTTTGAGTGAAACAAAGAAAACGAAAGTGATGTCATATCTTCATTTCGAAGACATGGTCATTCCTGAACTAGCAGTCGAACAGAAATGTTAAGGTCCATACTCGATGTTATGGATATCAGGTCTTACTATTATTAAGTATCAGTATTAAGTTAAAGTTTAAATGTGTTTTGTAATAACTTGAAGTTCAAATTTAATAAAAGATAAATATTTGTATTTATCTTATTTGTTGAAGTAATTTAAAAGTATTGAATTACTCTCGCAACACTTACATTCAAACTTTGCTCTGACAATTACAAACCCAATAAAAAAAATCATCAAAATTGGTTGAGCTGTTGTGAAGTGATGTCCATTGAACACATTCGTCCAAGCATTTTTATATAAATAGATTAGAGCTCACAAAATTGATGTTTGAATTCCAAAGAACTATTAGTCATGTTTAACACAGCTGTTGTGTTGACAACTGAAATTTATAGATTCTAGTTGAATTTACCTGTTATTATTTGATATTTAAAATATATTTTGATAATAGCTACTGAAATAATATTCACACAAGAAAGTAATCAACATATTAATTGTGTGTTCTGCCACTTCATATGTACACACATACAGGTAAGCCAAAACCTGGGTAATTCCTCAAATCTCTTTAATATTATTTATTGCAAGGTAATAATAATGAAAAAATGTGTATTTTTAATTATTTAATCCCTTTATCAGATGGTTTTTCCAATAAAAGAAATATCACTCCTTTGTAGTTGAAATTTGATACCTGAAAAGGGGGAACTCTAAGAAATAAAGTTGGGGAACCATACTCTATAACATACTGCAGTCTCATGAATTTAGGAACTGTAGATTTTAAGAGAGAAAATTTTCCTCAAAAGTCAAAAGAAAAATTTTGTCAGCCAAAATGAACATTCTGAAGGTGATATTTAGAAAAATATAATATCAATCTAATATCAGCCTGAAAGTAACCTTGAAAAAAATATTAGAGTTACCTTTAAAATAAAAAAATTATTTCTGGTCTGACAATAAGCTGACGTTATCTCTATATTCTTAAAGAAATGTGTTATGGAAGTAACATTTAGTAGGTAAATTGTCTTTTACACACAGGTCACCAAGTTTCGAGTTGGTGAGTGGCTTTTAATAGAAAGTTTTAAAGATATTGGTACATTTGTATCACTTATTTTAGTGCAAAATTCTGCCAACAATATATTTTTTGATTTGTTTGTTCATAAATTTTCAGTTTTTCCAAAAGTTCGTAATTCTTTTACAAAAAAGTGAAGAAGGAAAGAAAAAAAATGGAAAAAAAATGGTTGAGAGTGAGCAGGTTATCTATCCCTGATCCAGAATTGTTTCAATTTTTCCTAATGGAGAAGCAAAATTTTGACTTCTATTGACATTAAATTTCCTTCTATTATCAAAATTTCCTTCATATACTCATAATATTTCCATTTGTATCTGTTTGTGAAATTGTTGAAAATACTGCTAAGAAATAATGAAGATATTCTCACTCAAATTTTAATTGATTTCATCTTCATCTGGCTGTATGTATGTCATAAAATAAAGGTTTTTTTTTTTTTTTTTTACTCCATATCGTGCTCCAACCACCTAATCATTTTACCTGTGCCCACATTCTTCGCTGTTGTGTGTAGGTAATCTATGAATAAAGAGAACTTTGAAAAATTCATTTCTCAAGCTATAATTAAACTTCTAAATTGTGATAAGGTAATACTTCTCAATAGATGCTTCTTTAAGAGAAGAGAATCAAGTTTTTGTTCAAAGCAAACCACTGTGCGTAGATGATTTACAATAAAAGTTGAGCTGTAGGCTAATAAAGTTAAGCTTCAGAGTTTCTCATTTTATTCAGTTTTTCGGTGATGTTATGTACCTGTTGTATAAAATAATCAGAAGGTTAAGACCACCGATTTTACCACAAATAATCACTTTAAGTATGCCCAGCAAGAGGGGATAAGAAAGAGAGGGTTCCTTTGGGGCTGGGTTTTTTAGGGCTCTGGCATGTTTAAAAAAAAATAAATAAAAGATAGGTGAAAAATAGGAATAGTCCAACGCAATTTTCTATTTTCTGGAGGGCTCATAAAATCTTTCCTAAGTAATTTTTGGGATAGTATATGGCATGGAATTAACTATAACCTTAAAATGAAAGTACTTATTTTTTGATTAATTTTTGATATTTGAGTGTTCTTATCGTATAAAATGATAACACATTTTCACAAACAAATAATTTCTCCTCCAGTAATGGCTGATCCAAAATAAAATTCGTGATTATAGACATGATAATGTTAGTGATGTGCTATGATTTAAGAATTCATCCTAAAAAATGTTTAAATTTATTTACGAATGTTTTAGGACTGAAAAAACATAAAAATTCTTTTGCTCACTCCACTTGCAAAGTTGTTTTCAAAATTATCAAATACTGTAGTCTTTACTGGTAGCTTCACATACATGATGTTTATTTATGATGTTTGTCTCTTTTCCACAATAGATCCCATTTAAATGTGGATCTTGATTTCAAACAATTGGGAATTTTAAAAGTGTCACAGAAAACCTCACTCTATAAACCAGAAAAAAGTTATCTTGACCCCTTTTTTATGGTCTCAATAAATCTAATAATTTGGATCAATTAAAAATTGATCTCAAAATTTGAATTCAGCTTCCTAAAAGGCATATTCCACAATGTTTCACTTGATAATATTTTCAAGAATCTTCTTAACCCCCTTTTCATGGTTGTCGAAGAGTGGGAAGTCAACAATTGATTTAATCCAAAAATAGACACAGAATTTGAATTCAAACTGTCAAAATACATATTCCAGAAGTTCATTTGATAATACATGAAACAATTTTCTTACTTCCTTTTAGTGCCACCAATTGATTGAATCTGAAAATAGGCATAAAATTTGATTTTATCACCCCCCAAAAAAACATAGACCACTACCTATGTATTACAGGATAATATATGAAACAATTTCTGAACTTACTTTTAGTGCTCCCAAGTAGTCCAAAAATTAATTCTATACAAAAATAGACCCAAAATTTGAATTTATCTACAGAAAAAAAAACATATTCGACCATATGTCACTCGATGATATATGAAAATTTTTTTAAACTCCCCTTTCGGGTTCCCAAAGGAACCTTCAACTGATTCAATCAAAATTTTGATAAGAAATTTCAATTTAGTAGGTACCCCAAATAACATATATCTCACGATGTATCACTCAATAATCAGAAAGCTGAAGTTATTAAGGTTCCCAGATTTAGGAAAATAAATTAACAGGGTAAAAAGCAAAAATGTTTCCCTTCTCAAATATTGTTAATTCCCTTCCACAGATATATTTCAGGTATGGCATTGAACCAAACGCAGTTGTCAATTTTTTAGAGGGCCTATTAAAAGAGTAGATTTTTCATTCTTTTTCCCAAAATTTTTTTCACACCTCTTATGCATTCTCAAAATGTAATCATTCCAAAATAAAATTTTTCCAAATATAAATTAAATAGTCAGTTCATGATTGTGGCCCATGTGTGATATGCATTCTCTTGTTGAAAATATCACATACTTCTAGTCTAGTAGGTGTAACGTATATTTTCGTCTATTTTTAGAAATGACGAACATATTCGTTCACTCATTTTCAAATACCAAAAATGTAGATATTTATCAACAATTAATCATCCTATAACTCTTTGTAAACAACCACCAAATTACCCGTATTTAATTTTACATATACAGATATACCTTCTGTATATTTATGACCTAGTTGTACCTGTCCCTCGAGTACTCGACGAGTCAGCACAACCCTATAATAACAACACCCTACCTCACTTTACCTATCCGACACGTACGTTTTCATACCCTGAACGAGTATATAATCCCTCGATTCAGTTGTATAGTTGTTCAGTCCAGCTCAGTTCTTCGACAGCTACTTCTAAGTACCTGGAACCTCTCTTGTAGAAGTCTCTAGTGATTAGATAGTCTTGCTTGTTGAATTGTGATCTAATATGTATTAATATTAACGTAGAAATATGTACTGTTGTGTACAGATTATTATTTTATTAAATGTGTAAACTCACTCATGTGTTTGAAATATTATTGAGTCTCTAATTAATGTTAAGGTTCACAATAGTACGTGGATGATAAACTTGAAATTATTTTAGAAGTATTACTGCTTTTAAAGTACGTGATATTTCGTGTATGGTGTACTCCCGAAAGTGGTCTTAAATAGGTACTTTACCACCTCTTTTGGACGTTACATTATTGGCGCCCAACTGGTCTGCTATTGCGAATCGAACTCTCGCTTTAGTACCTGCTCAACGGAACTGCTGAATCCAAGCTGCTGTTTCAATTCCTCTGGCTTGAAGTACTTTGCTCTAACCTTGAAAACTCTAGTCAAGTACTCAAAGAGAAACGCGTAAGGCGCGCTCTTGAGGAAAGGAAGTAGAGGTTAGCTGCGAGTGGAAAAGAACTAGTTGAAAAAAGAAACTCGAACTTCAAAATCAACGAAGGATATTTATTATACAGAAAGGTAGAAAAAACGAACGTATATACATAAAATTGGCGAACGAGGTTTGGCGAAGTGCGGCAACGGATTCTTCAAGCTCCTGTTCAAACAAAAGAAGAAAACAAAGTAATAATTAATATTAATAATAATTCGCGTCCCTCCTTTAAATATAAGAAGTGTTAAATAATTATAAGTCGCGAAAGAATTTATTTTTATGAGTGAAACTTGGGAAAATTTATCCGAACCCAATACTACTAAAACAAATCTAAATTGGCTAATCGATGCTAAAAATTTCGAATTAATTAATGTATGCCAAAATTTGAATATCGAAGTCGATAAAAAATATTTTTCTCGTATAAAAACCCAAGAGGATATCCTATTAAAAATTAAATCCAGTAAGGAAATACAAAAATTATTAACCCCTGAAAATATAAAAATAATTTTACAAACTACACGAAAAACTCGTGAACAAATTCCCGAATTAGAAAATCCTATAATAAGAAAATATTTTAATCCTCCTACTACTTCAACCCCACTTTTGGAAAATTTGGATAATCCCACACCATTTCCAAGAGTTAAAACTGCTATTAATCTTGTGGATATTACTGAATGCTTAGAAAAATCTGACGAAGATTTTCTCAGCCCAGAAATTGAAACTAGACTTTTAGAAAATTTAATTCCCCCAATAGAAAACAAAATGTCAGGAAAGGCTGCAGTAAATATCAGACCTTCCTTATATGGACACACCCCAACTGAGGATATCGTATCATTTTTAATCGGATTTGAAAATGAGGCGGAATCGTTCAATTGGGATGCAAATATGAAATTCAAAAAAATAAGAATTGCATTTTCAGAGCTCGCTAAATAAATGTTTGAAGATAGAATTCAAGCAAATCCCGAATGCAATAACTGGCAAAATACAAAACAAAAAATTTTGGAAGTCTTTACGAGGACTAAACCTCAATTACGTGAAATATTATACGAAAGAAATTACAATGGAGAAGCTGATTTCTCTGCGTATATTGAGAATTTTAAAACAAATTGAACCTGATATTTCGGAAGAAAAAATTATTGAAAAAATTATGCCCAATCTCCCCGAAAAAGAAAGAGTATTTCTCAGTAAAAAAGAACCTAAAACAATTCAGGAACTCGACAAAGCTTTTTCTAAATATCCAGAATTTAAAGATAAAGCATTTGGACATGTAGATCCCCTGTTACGGAAAAAAATAGACCAATTAGAAAAAACTATCGAAGAATTAAAATCTGGAAAGACGGAAAAAAAAACAGAAAAAAACGTAAATCTAATATCATCCGACCCAATCTGGAAAGCTGAAATGGAGAAAATGAGCGCTGCAATAGCAAACATTTCAAAATTTCAGGAATCCAGAAAAAATAAAAATTCCCAAAATAAAAATAATAATAACGAACAAATTAATAATAACCAAAATAATAATAACAACAATAATCAAAATCAAAACCAAAATCAAAATAGAAATAATAATAATTATAATAATAATAATAATAATAATAATAATAATGGTAATTGGAACCAGAATCAAAACTGGAACCAAAATAACCAAAACAGAAATTGGAATAATAATCAAAATTTCAATCCTAATTATAAAGGTAGAAATTTTAATCCAAATTTCCGGAGAAACAATTTCCCGAGAAATAATAATGGATATTATCCCAATAGAATTCCAAATTGGAACCAAATGGCCCTCCCAAATGGTCTGGAATTTCATTCAACACTCCCCAAAATCTCCCCTATGTGGCTGCAAATACTCAAATGATTGCCCCTCCGGCACCATTAATGGCAGCTCCACAACAAAATTACCTTCCAACATCAAACCCCCAGGCTTGCCAGAATAGTTGCTCAAAAAACTAAGTGTCCCCCTTACAGGTGATCTGTCAGCTGTAAGGGATGTCGCGAACAAAGAATCGAAACTAGTTAACAATGTGAGTAAGGAGAAGTTTCAAAGCAAAGAGTACTGCAGAACCCAATGTAAATTTCACCTTCCATTTGCCATTTATGGTAAACAAATACTTAGCTTAGTCAATCCAGGTTCAGAACAGACACTTATTGATGAAAAAGTTTTAAAGAAAGTCAATTTTACGGAACCAATTCTACCAACAAAAGTAAGATTTCGTGGTGCGGATAGCCAACCTCTTGAGGTCATAGGAGTAACCAATGTGATTTTTTCCATTGATCATTGTATTTACCCACATCCCACTTTCGTTGTTCGAAATTTAGTAGAACCGGTCATACTGGGTTACGACTTTTTATCAACCCATAAAGCCAAAATGGACTTTTCGAAAAACAAATTCACTCTACCATGTGGTGATGAAGAGCGATGTTTCACATGCATGAATGTCACAATTTCCCTATTGAAAAGGAAAATAAGTTAGGTTATATTAAGCACTTTAAATATTATGCTCCCATAACTTTCAAAATAGAGGCAAACTCGGTGCTAATTTTAGCAACCTTGCCCGAACACCTGGAGTTTCTGTGTAAAACATCCATGGAAGAAAAAAACAATTTCTTTGTAATCGTATCAGAAGACACGATAGCGGCTGTTAATCATAATAACAGACCCCACGTGATCTACAAAGGCGAATACCTTGGAAAATTTGAATTAAGTAGTGCAGTAGAAATTGATTCCTGCCAAATAGAAAAAATAAAAGAAAATACTATTTTTAAGGATAATCGAGGAAATCCCATTCCGATTAATCCAAAATTGTCGCTTGAACAAAAAATAAAAATGTATGAAATAATTAATGAATTTAATAATATTTTTACGGGAAAAACAGATGAAGTTTCCATTTGTAAAGTACCCGAACAAGTTGTCCGAGTAGACGACGAAACCCCACTGCGGTGTAGAAATTTTAAATTTTCACACTCAGAACATGAGGCCCTACATAAACTGGTCGATGACCTAGTAAAGGTAGGTGTCCTAAAAAAACAAAAATCAAAATTTGAATCCCCAATATTTGTAAAAAAGAAACCAGACGGAGTCTATCGAGTATTAGTAGACTACCGAAGAATGAATCAAAGAATAATCATGGACAATAATCGTGTCCCAACAATTGATGTTATTTGGCCATACTTAAGAAATAAAAAATGGTTTACGACAATTGATTTAAACAGTGGATATTTACAGATCCCTCTCACGGAAGAATCTAAACAATACACTGGAATAAATGTGGATGGAATTGGATATGTATTCAATTCTACCCGAATAGGTTTAAGTATATCCCCGTCCATTTTCCAAACAATCATGGATGACATATTCCATGATATTTTCTGGAAAAAAATGGTATGTTACCTGGACGACATTTGTATTTTCGGAGAAACTTTCGAAGAGTGTCTTGAAAATACAAGGGAAGTATTAAAAAGATTAAATAAAGTAAATTTAAAAATAAAAACAAAAAAATGCCAATTCGCAATGAACGAAATCGAAATATTAGGACATACGGTCCGATATAACGAATTACGTCCATTGAATAAAAATATAGAGGCAATAAAAAATTTAAATCCCCCTAATACATTAAAACAATTACGATCATTTTTAGGATCAATAAACTATCATAGGAAATTAATTCCTAATTTAGCTAAAATTACTGCTCCTCTTACGGACTTACTAAGAGGAACAGATAGCAAATCAAATGCAAAAATAAAATTAAATCAAGAACATCTTGAAATATTTGAAAAATTAAAAGAAATAATGATTTCCAAACCTGTATTAGCAATATATGATCCGAAATTGGAAACCTGTGTAGAAGTTGATGCTTCGAAAATCGCATTAGGTGCAGTGCTGCTGCAAACTAATCCCGTTACGAAGCATAAACATCCAGTTGGATACTTCTCTGAGAGAGTCCAACTTGCTCAGTCAAAATTGTGTTCATTTGACTTAGAAATGTTAGCTATTACGAATGCATTAGCTCATTTCCGTGGATACTTACTAGCATTACGCTTTGTAGTATACACGGATCATAAACCTCTGATTTATCATCAGAGATTTAACACTCCAAGCCCAAGATTAATTCGATTAATATCTAAATTAAACGAGTACAGTTTCCAAATTAAACATATCGCCGGAAAAAACAATTGTATGGCTGATATGCTATCTCGTCCACATGATGAACCGGACGAAATCACATTTGAAAAAGGTGAATTTCTCGTAGATAAAAAATATGCTCTTCAGGATGAAGAGAAAAATGTGAATACTGTGTGTAGAATTCACAATGACAATTCTGTATTTTATCAGAATCAAAATACGTGGTACTATCCAAGTACAACGTCCCAAATACATTATTTCCCCCTTCCCTTGCTTCAACCTTCCCATATTACCCTGTGGTACAAACCACAATCCCACAGAATGAATTAAACCATTCTGAAAACTGCCCCAATAAAACTACTAACGTAGTTACAAGATCTGCTCTTAAAGAGGTAAACCTCGATAATCAGACCACCCCAACCCCTCCTGTGACCCCAGTTGTCACGCAAATGTCAAATCCCGACATCACATCACTTCCCCAATCAGAAGATCAAACTTCTGAATCCCCCCAAAAAATTGACTTACCCGAAAACTTAAAAACAATGCAGGAAAATGACCCGCATTGGAAAAATGTAATTTCATTACTAAATTATAACGAAATAAAAGAAGATAAAAATAAAATACGAAAATTGAATTGTACTATACAATTATATTTTCTTGACGAAAATAATGTATTAAAGAAATTACCTAACCCAACCTCATCATATGATGAAGCGGTTACAGTAATTCCCGAAAAATTAATTCCGGTAGTTCTAAAAAAACTACATGACGATCCGTTGTATGGAGGTCATTTCGGAATTAAAAAAACAAAAAATAAAATAAAAAACCAGTTTTTCTTTAAAAACATGGTACAAAAAATTACAGAATATGTATTGTCGTGTCATGAGTGTCAAATGGCACAAAATTCCCCGAAAGAGGCTGGCTACCTCAAACATATTGAAATCGAAAACCCTAAACCGTTTTCGCATTTAGAGATCGATTTCATTGGAAAATTTAATACCGAGTATAAACACTCGTACGTGCTTGTTGGTGTAGACAAAAGCACAAATTTCTGCACCATACATCCAACAAAAAACCCAAATGCTCAATGCGTAATTGAGTATTTAAAGTTTATTTGTTACATGTATGGCACCCCAGGTAAGATTTCTTGCGACAACGGAGGTCATTTTGCAAATGAAACCGTCCGTAAATTCTGCGAAGAGAATAATATTAAAATTATTTACTCCTCGTTTTATTCCCCCCAATCGCAAGGACTCGTTGAAAAAATCAACGGTGTAATAAAAAAATCATTGTCAAAGTACGACCATTCAAACGAAAAAGAATGGATCGAAACAATTAACAAAATAATTTTCGCATATAATATAAGCCCAATCGAGCACTTAAATAATAAATCACCATTTTTCTTACTCCATGGATTTAATCCAGAAGTACATATACCAGAAATACCAGAAAATAATAATAATAAAACAACTCGTGAAGAAGAAATTGAAAATCTCCTTCAAACGAGAGAAAAAACGCCGAGCTTAGCAAAGAAAGCATCGGAAAAAAACGCGAAACACTATAACGCACAACACAAGATCATTGACTTCAAACCTAATGACCTTGTTTTGCTGCGTCAATCAAAAAACGTCGCGAAAAATAAAATGAAATACACCGGACCATATAAAATTGTTAGAAAGGTCACGGATTTAAATTACGCAATTCGTATTAAAACAGACGATAAAACTGCATACGACGAAACAGTTCATGTACGACGATTAATTCCGTATAAATCTCGTAACAATGACGAAATAAGAAATGAAATAAAAATAGAAGAAGACGACGAAAACATCGAAAATCCCATCCCAACCCAAATCATACCTAAACCAAGGGGCACCCTTGGAAAAAACCAAAGTAACTGTGTATAAAGTATATTATCCGTAGTTACATGGTTTTTTCAATCATGATCTTTCTCCTCCCTGTCTGTTGTTCTTCTCTCTTGTGTTACTTTATCTAAAAATTGTTTTCCCCATTTAATAACGATGTAAAGTATGCAACGAAAATTTTTTTTTAAGCAGTAAAAAATTATGTTAGAAAAAAAAAAATATATAGAAAACTCACCGATGGCCCAGGTGTTGGCGTAACCTTCCAGGAACTCGGCAAGGTGTTCTCCGCTGGTGGTGCTGCTACTGTCAGTCGACGAGGAAGAAGAGCTCTTACGCTGATCTCCTTTGGAGTCGATGGTGGAAACACTGTCTTCGATTGATGGTGTATCCCACAGGAACGAATACACTGTGGGATCACTAAGCAGCCATCCTCCACGGAGCAACATCGCACGGTTCCCTTCGGTGGCGTCATAATGCCGAACCATATGGAACCCGGTTACGGAGACCGAAACATCCAGGCGAGGTTTGTAGTGCCGGTTCAAGAACCGAGCAGTACTGACTCTGCCTGGACCAATGAGGAAATTGGTAAGGTAGGTCCGGTCAACATGGATGTACTCTACCGTGACCTCTGTGTTGGTTTGCTGCGAAACGCAGAGCAATCCAACCAATAGTCCGGAGAGTATCCCCAGGCCAACCATCCCTTGAGTGTCAAGATTGCCACAAAACTCAAGTTTTACCCCTGAGTACCCAAACTCGACCATCATGGCCCGAGGATAAAATACTCGAAGGGAAAACAGTAGTTGTTTTGTGAAATCTTCACACCGGGGACAACAAACAAACCTTACTGAGTGACTCCAATAGTTCAGGTTCTCCGCAATTGTCTCATCTGGAACTCGATGTGGCTCGAACTCAGCCAAAAATGCGCCTCTGTTCGACTCACATGAGATACGGTAGAACAACGAAAACAGCCGGGTAGTGTATAAAATAAATGTGCCTCGCACGGACAATCCTGGAACGGGTGAATTTTGCTAAGAACCTGGTTACCTATGAACCAGGTCTCATTTGCATCCACCTTCCCGTGCGAAGCGAACATTCTGTCATTAAGATACACGATCGACATTTTTTAGGAGAAAAGAAGATGAAGTAAGCTCGGCATTCGAGCTCTGATTTTTGTCTTTCATAATTATGCTAACTACGCCAGCTTACAAACTATCCAGGTAATTCACTTTCAATAATAGAAGGGCGACTGACCAAAGGAAGTGTCCGGGAACCCTTGAATTTTTCCAGCGGATTACCAACATATAGTTGCCGAAATATATAGGTGTTGATTTTCATGTATTGGTGGATATTTTCTACTTTTTAGGAGACTTTTCAAAGCCTGTAAAAGTCGAATGTTGATAAATTTTGGGGAATTGAAGCTCCATGAAAATTAAAATATAATACAAAGAAAATTCATTAAAATTAGAATATTTTGAACCCCTGTTGCCCAATTAGATGTCAGACCAAGTGATTAAAGTTGAATGACTTCAAAAGAATTTTAAGTTCAAATACCCAGTCGTTAAAAGATAACAGGCAAATCACAAATTGGTCTCCAAAAAAAGAGCAACAAATATTAAAAACTTTTCAATCAAAAAAAGAAAAGTCAAAACCTATCGCCCTGCGAGAAAAAAAAAGTACCGGTAGAAGTTTTTATTAGGCCTAAGTATCTTATTCAGGGTTACAGTTCAACTACTTCAATTGTTTCTGAATACAAGTTGAGTTTGTCAAGGCCAAGACATGGATTTTTGAGTTTCTTACAGCTATATAGCATTTAAAATTTTCAAATTATATTTTTTATCACTGCACAAGCTTTCACCAATAATTGATGTGGTTTCTGTCTTATCAAAACAGCGAAATGTAAATTATTCTTCCTATTAAATGAGCAAACTTCACATTCATTTTCTCTTTCAAAGAGATTATTTTAATGATGAGAAAACGGAGACAACGAATGTCACGGGAATAAATTGAATTTTTTTCATAATGCCGCTTAAAGATTTCTCTCCAACCAAATCAAAATTTTTGTGTAAGTTGGAAAGAATAAAATCGTATTCGAACGGCAGTACGATTTCAATGGATGAATTCTGTAATACACCCACAAGTGAACATTTTGAAAATAGCAGATCTTTCCAAGCAAAGTGAAATGTTTTTATTTTGGAATAATTGTGATTTGTCAGATAGAGATATATATGAAAAGCTGATATGATAAAATGATTTCATTTTCTAAAAGGGAATGTGCTATCTTCAGCAGTATAGCCAGTCACTTCCTTCAAACTTGAAATCCAACAGATTCATTTGTTTTCGAATTGAAAAAATTATAACTTATTTAATCTGCGTTCGAGACAGGAACTGCTATAATTTAAAAACCTGATAAACATTCTATTTAACACGATTGAAATAGGTATTTCAAATTGTGAAGCAAAAAACATTTTAATAAAATAAAAGTGAATATTGCGTATGACTACCTTTCAGAATAATCTGTAAGGAGTTCGTCAGTTATAAAAAAATTTAATGCAAGATCGTTCTGTTTAGAACCCAATTCAGAAAGTAGTCTACAATATAGCCTATTGGTGTACCGTATTCATAAAATAAATTATATCAAATCACTGAATATATAAAATAATAAAACAGAACAATTAGGTAACTTACTACGAGTAAAGTAATAGCGTGAGTTCTCTACTTCGCTGATTGTAGGTATTGAATAGATTGAATTTTTTCTCTGGATACTTCATATTAGGTAGGTAATTATGTGAAATTATTGCACGCATTCAAATAATACCAGAAAACTGATAATATATGCATTCAACACGTAACTGTCAAACCAAAAAACTGGTAACTGATGGTAAAACTGGAAAGTAACTGATGAATGATGATGAAACTGTTAATAGATAACTGAAGACTGATACATCTAATTCAATAGGTCTAATCTTTGGCTTAGTACAAATGTTCGTACCAAATTTCGTGATTATTTGATCAAAATTGTGACCTGTACCGTGGGAACAAGAAATGGAATTATATATATCCATCTATCCACCTATATATATATATATATATATATATATATACATACATATACATACATGAATTTCAGTTATTAGTGCCAAAATTTTCCTGAGATCATGGAACCGAAAACGTATCTACCCACAACCCTGGGGGCTAATATCATACCAAGCGTAATAAGTAGACTTTCTAAAGAAAACCTACTTAAAAATTAAGTACTGAAGCACTCATTGTTGCATGCACTGCCGACATAAATTAAGGTCTGTTCATTTATAATATTGAGACAGAAAAGAAAAAAAAACTTTAAAGAAGCAAGGTTGGATAAAAACTCATAGTACTGAACAACTCGACAAGATATTCAAATGTAAAATTTACACTGTGTTTGGTACGGTAAATTTAAAGATAAAAGGACAAAATGAAATACAAATATATTTATGACCAGAAAATTATTTAGAGAAAAAATACATTTATATTATTATTATTATTATTACTATTATTATACATACTATATCGCTTTATGTGGCTCTGTCAATAAGCATTTAAATATTAGAAAAAAAGGGTCGGGAAAAGGAAAAAAATTCAGACAAACATTAAACAAATTAAAGAAATTTTACGTTAATATCTACGATGTCGATTTTTAGATGACGAACGAGATCGTCTACTGCTACGCTCCCTAGAACGGCTGCGAGATCTGTAAAATAACAATGACATCACCAGTAAAGATCAATTTTAGTCAAATCATAAGTAATAAAGTAAATGTTATTGAACGTACTTTCGACCACTCTTCTTACGCCTGCTATACAAATAACGACGCAAATCGCGAGATATTGGTTTCAAATGCATGAAATTACAAAATCCACTGCGGGTACATTCGCTAAGAATAAAAATTGAGCCAAATATGTAAGAGGGCTATTTCTACATTCTTAAACCGTAACGATTTTCTAGTAAAGCATTTACCCCATTTCATACTGACGACAACACGCTTCTCTGAAATCAGTGACAGGACTCAGTTCTGAATAAACAGGTCGACCACCAAACCAACGATTATTCAAATCATTTACAGCTTTTTCAGCATCCTCTTCTCTCCTAAACTAATTCCCGAAAAAACGAAAGCGGAATATACAGTTCAAAATCCACTTAATTACTGGATGATGGTAAATTCCATAGACGAAGAGTATAGAATAAAAAATTACTTTGATGTAGACATTTCCAACTAAGTGATCTCCAAGATTGTCGCAAACATTCATTTCTTCTATTTCTCCGTACTATAAAATACACGAATGTTAATATTAAATAAATCAACGAGAAAAACGTAAACTGTCTTAATTACCTTATCTTCACATTCCACAAATACATCTTCAAAGAAATTATCATAATGCTCTTGCATTTCTTCATCGGACACATTAGAAACCACTGGAGTCGAAATTAAAGAAGATGTTACGCGTAAACTAGTACAATTAGTAAAACAATTATACTAAATTGTATACTCACAATGAGATCCATCAGCAGACTTGGCTGAATTTTGCGGATTAACGTACAAGTTTTGTAGTAATACAGTCTAAAACAGTAAATAATGAAAAATCATTACAGTTTCGAAGTACGTATTGTAAAATTGGACATAATATAAAGATGACTAGGAAACCGACGCATGCTCAGTATCAGTAATTTATGACAGAGGAAATTTTTATAATACGTTTAACTGCTTGATTCGATTCATTTTTCATTACCTGACTGAAGGTTGGTTTATTGTGAATTCGCGAACACCTATCACCATGCCGGCATGCGCCAATTTTGAAGTAGAAGGAACAGTTCACCCTAGGAAATTATTTTTTCCAAAATAACACAGCTGATACTGTGAAAGGTATTACAAATGAATTATGTGAAATCGAAGATCATACTTGTCTTTCTCGGTTCCGAATATAGAAGCTAAGTATTCTGCCATAGTTTCTTACTCAAATTTCGGCAAAATTACACATAGAATATAAACTGGAAGTTGAGAATAAAAGAAAATAATGCGAAAACTGTTAACATTATGAAATCAAACATGAAATTCAATAATAAATTTTCCAGTTACAGAGCTAAGTTTGAAACTTTGAATACCTGATTATGATTAATATTAATTTTTGTTCCCAATTAACATCATTTTGCAGTCGGTGAGCCCGAGTTCGCACCGAACAAGTATATGTACTTATTTACCTACAGGCTCCGAATACCGAGGGGCGACTGGCGTGTCAAATCTCCGACAGACAACAGATTACGGAAAAGCTCGCTCATATAATTATGTTTGTCTATATACACATTTTATAGTATAGAGTATTCACTTTTTCTCTCCGAATAAACTTTTGTATAGTTACCCGCCTGAATTCCGTGCGACTATCTATACAAGACAATGCGAAAATTCACGTTTGCATAGTTACCCGCCTTAAAACTGTACGGTTTTTGGAAAATGACGTCACTAGTGAATACTCCATACACTTTGCTTTGATATGCGGTGAGAGTGCGAGGACCGAAAAATAAACACGAGACATCAGTTTGAATCAAATATAATTGCAGACTAAAACATCATGCAAGAATAAAATATAATAAAATGTATAATGGCGAAGCAAAGCATTAGCGTTCATCGTAAGTAGAGATAACAGTTTGTGAGAGTGGTAGAATGTATGACATATATATATTTATTGTATTGATGATGATGATGATGAGTAAGTTGAGGTGGAATTTCTGTTACAACACCCCCCCCCTACGGGGAAATTTTACTAAACGAATAATTCATTATAGAACGCTGAAAGTAAATGAAAAAATTTTTTTACAAAAATCAAAAATGAAAAATAATATAAAAAGAATTTTTGGTAATGGCTGTGCTTCATTCACAATAAAATAAAGAAATAAAGAAATATAAATTATTGAGTACATATATGGTTATTTTGTAATATAATAAATAAAAAAATGGTAACATGCAAAAAAAGAAAAAAAATCGAATAAAATGGTAACATATGATTCATCAACGAAATTACGATGTTTCGTGTGTTCGTATTTATATGGAAAAAAAGAAAAGGAAATAAAGTAACAATAAAAAATAAAAGAGTGTAAGGTATAAGAATGCATACGATAAAAACGTTACGTTGTTGATTATTTATCTGATTGCATGCAGGAAATAAGTGGCAGAATAATATACATCGTTTGGATCAATTACCTTTGTGTTTAGCTATTGTGTTTCGAGCGCCCTGTATGTGTGTTTAGTTAGAGATAAAAAGGCGAGAGTTTTTCTAATCTGAAATCATGTTTGTGGTTGTGTAATGAGATATGAGAAAGGCGAGAGTATTATCATTGTATGTATTTATTGTATGGAATTTTTCTTTTTTGTAACTTGTGAGAATTTATGTGTATTTTCTTCACTCTGGGTTTGAAGTTGAGTGAGTTTTCTGTTATTGAGTTTTAAGGGTTCAAACTTGCCCGATTTTGATCCAGTTTTCTTTGTTAGGATTTTTAGAAATGTGACCATTTTTTTTTGCAAGTATGTTCTCAAATTATTGTAGATTTGGGTTTTTATTTTTCATAATATAGGGGTATTTTTCTTACATGTTTTAGACTAGTTTCAATTTTGACTTTTGACTTGGTACGACTTATTATTTTGTATCGGTATTTTTCTAAAATAAACGTTTTTATTATTATGTATAGATATTAGTGTTTTCCAGAATTTTTACTATTATGTTTTCAAGTTTACTTCTGTCGAGGGATTTTGTGAGAATATCAGCCAATTGATTTTTGGAACTTACTGATCTAAAGTGTATAATTTTTTCTTCGATCTCCTCCAAAATTGAGTAACATTTAATCATTAATGCCCTCGATTTTTTTGGCTTCCCCCAGAACATATTTTTTGAGTTGAAACATTATCCTCCATTACATAAACTATTAATTTTTCTTCAAAAATTTTGAAATGCATATATTGAATGACTTTAATTATATCTAGTGTATCAAAGATAGCTATGATTTCCCCAGGTGTGCTTGATGAAGCATAGATAGTTTGTTTAGAACAATTCCAGTCCACCAAGTCTCCATTTGCAAATATCATATATATCCTGAAACGGATTTGCCTTTTTGTGAATTATTAATATTTATTGAAGTATCGTCTACTTGAGGAGCATTTGAGGTATGTATATAGGCCTGGATTCCATCACCTTCAGATTTATATACCAATGAATAATTTTTTGTTGACTTTATATACCTAAATATTCTTCTCACGTAATTTTTTAAGTTGTCATTTGATGAATTCTGAAACTGGGAGAAAAATTGGTAATTATCTATTTTAGCCACTGTTCTTCAATTTTAATAATTTTTTGCTGAATAATAGTATTTTTTATGACAAATTCATTGATGCTAATTATAAATGTCGCAAAGAATTATTAGTATATATAAAATTAATTTAAAGTTCACTTATTGTTATTGTTTGGCAACCTAAGCGGGAGAGTGTGGGGAACAGGGGCCCTGGGTGGGGTACGATATAAATTGATAAGAAACTGCAGTATCGACATTTCGATGTTAACATCGAATTTTTTTGAAGGTTATCGATATGGATTAACAAATCAATGTTTATATTGATATTTAATCAAAAAATATCGATACTTGTATTTTATTTTATATTTTTTTTATCATTTCTCGCATGTTGTTTATGTTACTAGGGGCTGCCGGCATGGAGCCGGTGATGGGCTCGACAGGGCGACGTGGGGGCCTTGGCTGGGGCCATCATGTTGTATGTTGGCAACAGTGAGGGTGTACTTTGGAGGTGGGCCTTCAGGAGCCCACCTCATCATCCCCCCACTGTTGCCACCTCCAACATGACAGCCGCAGACCAGCCCCCCACATCTGCACCTGTTGAGCTAATCGCCTACATGCTGGAACAGGTAGCATCGGAAGAAGTCGAGTAATTATCGATATTATTTTACAATCGATATTTTTGACATCGAATTAATCGAAAATAAACGATTATTTACGCACTACTAAAGTGAGTACCTTCCATTTTCTTCGTGGCGCGGATAGCCATGTGGATAACAATGCAGTTCTCCGATTCCAAAGGCCAGTGATCGAGTACCAGCTGCAGAGTCGATAGAATGTAGAATAGGCAGTGATGCGAGGAGGACAGTGGTCGCAGAAACGGAGGAGATTGTAAAGGGGGGGTTGCTGTGGAAGGGGGATATCAGAGGAGAGACAGATACGAGGGGAATGGACATGCGAAGAGAGGCAAATGAAAGTAGAGGCCAACGAGACGGACAAGTCGCGTATATTGATAAGAAAGAATATACGTGCGTATAGTAGAAAAAGTGAAATTTTAATTTTGCTATAATTTATTAAATACATTTTGGCGACAATTTTAATTAGCACCATTAGATTCGTCATAAAAAATACTATTATTTAGCAAAAAATTGTTAAAATTGAAGAACAGTGGCTAAACTAGATAAGTACCAAAAAATTGACACAAAAACCGGTCTAGTTAGTCTTGCTAAATATAACAGTCCTCCTATCATAGACCTATTTTCTGTATCGTCCTTTCTGTTTTCAATTTTATCTACTTTTAATCCTGTTTCCATTGGAGTATTGGAAACTTTGATTTCAGATATGCCATATTTTTTAAATCATTTTTTAAATATGTTTCAATTAAGTGAGAGTTATTGTTTTATTTTCAATTGATCTATTTATTTCTAATCCTATAAAGAATCTAGGGTTATTTATTATTGTAATAGTGAATGTTTTTTGTAATTAATGTTTGGTTTTGCCTTTCAGCTACACCATTTAGTTTGGGGGAGTAAGGAACTACATAATCTAATGTGATACCATGTTCAGTACAATAATTTGTTATTTTAGTATTGATGTATTCCCTTACATTATTACCTCTAATTGTTTCTATGGGAAAATTATGGAATTTATTTTGCATTGAAATTATAATATTTTTGAATTCTATTGTTACTTGACTTTTGCTTGATATTGGCATAACAAACGTATATTTTGAGTAGTGATGAATTTAAGCAATTTGAAAAATGAGAGAAAAAAAATTTATAATTTCAGGATCGCTCTATGTCTCACAGAATTATCGAATATATTCCCTTGAATTCTGCTATAGTACAAGAAATATATAATTGGAAATTATCGAAAATTAAATTACCTGTTACTTGTGGAATTCAATTGAAAATTTCCCAATTCAAATTATGATTGATCGGTGTTTTCCCATGCAAGAGTAAGCGGATTAACTTGAGATCGTCTTTGGAGATTTGTACTCTTGGATTCATACAGATGATTCAACGAGCAGCAATTGATTGAAGAATTTGTGGAGATGAACTACGATGAATGACTCAGCAAATGGCAATATTCGATGTTCTCAGGAACTGATTTTGAAATAGCAGCAATTTCTGATTTGTTCAACAAAAAGTTCAATTCAGTGTTCTCCTTACAGTAACAGACAATCCAGGTCCGATGTATTCTCTATTCCTATAGCAAAAATTTTGATTTGATCTACCTTACAGCAAAATGATGATCCAGTAATGTTGAAGATGAAATTATGGCGTCGAATTATTTGGCACCAAAATCAATTTATTTTTTTATTTTTTCAAAGATGAATAATTTTTAATGAACTTTGAAAATATTCAAACAAAAAAATCACTGAGCTAACTGCTCATGAATAATTACAACACTTCGAAAAACATAACCTTTTTAACGAACAAAAATACTTTTAATTCCTTTAACTTTGGATATTATAGTACAAAAAATTACGAACTTTAACGAATGATAAGGTATTTCTTCCTACTAACTTTCTTTGAGAATCGCAGCTCTGCCTACCATGAAGTGAGGTTTACTTACAAGGAAAGAAACAAATTGAGTTGAAATACTATAATGCATTAAATGGAAATATAAATTACTAGTTTGAGGAAGATGAGTGTTCTCCCTCCAAAATGAGATTAAAGTTTGAGTGGGAAATGTGTTTCAGCGTTTACAAATGATCGAGAGATAAATGTTATGTTTATTTGTGAAGAAATAGGAATTATCAACTGGTCCAGCCAGACGAATATGACAACGAAAGACTTTAGTTGAACGATGACATCGAAAGAAGATTAAACACACATATTACAAACACATAAATAATACACCAAATATTCACTTTCACGAACTTTTATTTTCACACAAGATGGTGAAGATGTTAATTCATCAACGTTTGATGAGCGACAAGAGGCACACAAAATATATTATCACAGTTGGGTTTCAAACATAAAATCACAGATTACAAATAATACTAAAAACAGTGTTACCACAACATATGATATGTGAGAATAATAAGCTAACGTATAATATAATTTGCTATCATTCTCACATTATTTGTACAACCTGAAAGTGTTAGTATATATTATTGAATGTAGTAACGCTAATGGTTTACGCGTGAGTGTAGATGGAGTGTAGAACAACAAAAATGAATTATAAGCCCATGGTGCCCAATGGATGTCATATTTTTCAATTTACAGGTGTACGGCGATACCTTTGACTATATACATACTGGACTGCTAATACTGATAAGAATAACACAGAGTCTAATGAACAACCGGTGAAGTTGAGTCAGACACCCGTATCCCTGTTCAAAATGTTAGTTTACTGGTTTGCTGTTTAAAAACATAGAGCTACCTGATCCGCATTTAACCAAATTAATTATAAATTTCTATGTAAAAATTACAATTGGACATATTTGTAATAATATTTTGCAAGTAGATAAAAACATTCATCATACAGCAACAAAAAATATTATTTTTATGCATCAATAAATCAAATTTTAAATTGATTTAACTGAAATTTTTGAACTTCTGAGTTTTATAAAACTACAACATTACCAATTTAATTCGTAATTAAAAGCAATAATTGTGGTAAGAAGAGACCTAGTCAAAGGAAAAGACAATAAGTATTAATAATTTTGATAATGAACTAACATTTTGAACAGGGATATGCATGTTTGTTTTGGACATAGCTTTTTATCAGTATTAGCAGTCCAATATGTATGTGAGAAAGTGGAGATCACTAATATGAAGGATTTCACATTAACCATAACCAGCGATGATATTAAACGAAAACCATTAAAGAAACACTAAATTTGTAGTCAACACAATAAGTAAAAGATTCAGTTTTTAAGATCTCATTTTATTCTCTGTTCACGTAACAACATTTGGAGATCAACTAACTGACAGTTAAAATACGAATATACAATCAGCTATAGCGGATGACGTCACAAGCAATGACCACGTTACGGCTAAATATACCGACTATGAGCGAGGTCATGAGGAGCATATTCTCACACGCCTCTTCAAATCATATATGAACAAAAGTATATCATGAATATATGATTTGGACAAAATAACAAATAATATATCGTGGTGAAGCTTAACAATTATAAACGTATTAAAATATTAAAATATTCGTGTAATCGTGTATGATAATTATCACAGTCAGTATATAAATATAAAATATATAAAATGGTAAAAAATATGACTGTTAGAACACATATAAATGGTAAACATATAAATCACAAACAGTTATATTAAATTCAGGTCATTACAAAAATTGACAAATGCAGGCTTTGGCAAACCTTTAGTAAACAAGTCACCCAATTGTTGGGGCGTTGGAATATACATATAAATAAATGATTTGTCAACGTGTTAACATATGAATCTATACTTAGTATCTATGTGTTTCGATCATTTGGAATTCCATCTACCTGACTTTATGAGTCCCAGGCAGCTCTGATTGTCCTCGTAAATCACGAATCTTTTTGAGTGGTCAAACCGAAAGTCATTAATTAAATTTTACATCCACAGTCCTTCGGATGTTGCTTCGCACAAGGTAATAAGCTCACTCTCAGTACTGGAGAGAGCAACAGTGGGTTGCTTCCTACTAGACCAGGAAACCACAGATCCAAATACTTTTACACAATAACCAGAAATTGATTTGCGAGTAGAGATGCAATTTGCCCAGTCAGCGTCAGAGTAGATTTCTATTATATATTTATTATTATTATCCCTATTATAAGTCAAATTTAAATGTGAAGTAGTTATTAAGTATTTTAAAACTCGTATTAAATATTTATAATGTTCGTGTGTTGCTGTGCTTTGAAATTGACTTAAGTAGGATATAGCAAAGCAGATATCTGGACGAGAACCCAACATAAGATACATAAGACAACCCAACAACTGCTGATATTGATTATTCAAATTACGATCCATTCCATTCAAATCACGATGCAATGGTAATTTGGGTTTGATCGGAGAATGTGTGGGGATACAATCCAAGACACCAAAATGTTTGGCAACAGACTCAATTAAAGATTTTTCCATTCTCACGATCATAATTTATGTTTAAACCTAAATATTTATTAATCATTCCCAGGTCTTTACACCTAAATTTTTACTAATTTTATTATTATTGTCTAATATTAAATCATTATTATTGGAGCTGATGATAATATCGTCAACGTAAGTTAATAAATAAACTATAGAATTTCCTTGTTTATGAATATATAAACAGTCATCAGCTATGCCTGGTTTAAAATCCAATGAAACCAAAAATTTATGGAACATGGTATTCCACACCTTAGGCAATTGTTTTAAGCCATATATGGATCGATTTAGTTATAAAACATTTCTATTTTTATCTAAATTACGTTCAATGCCTTCTAGAATTTCTAGGAAAACTTTGTTTTTAATTTTACCATTTAAGAAGGCACTACAAATATCAATTTGATGAATAAAATATTTAAATTTATTACTCAAGGCAAGTAACGCACGAACTGTTGACAGTTTGGCAACTGGAGCATAGACTTCGGTGAAATTAAAACCTTTTTGTTGCTGAAATCCGCGAGCCACTAATCTGGCCTTGTACAAAACATTACCAGCAGAATCAGTCTTTTTAGTAAACAGCCATCTACACGTGATTGTTGGATCATCTGTTGGACGTTTGACCACATTCCAAGTTTCATTGGAAGTCAAAGCATCAACTTCATCTTGAATCACTTTCTTCCAGCGATCAGACTCAGAGGACCTCAACGCCTCCTCAAAGGTCAACGGGCAATCACTTTCAACAGCATTAGCTATGAAAAAGCACTAATCTATAATATCACCAAAGTCTAGTATATTAATTTCTCCATCCACTTAAATACTATCAAATTCGTTTTGTCAACTTCCTTTAATATAGGGTCAGGCGAATATCCCACAAACTTCAATTTATTACTCTTTTTCTCAAATTTATCTGAACTGTGAGCAAAATCCAACATATAAGCGTCGCAGCCAAAAACCCTCAATTTTTTATAATCATACTTCTCACGGTGCCATCTTTCATAAGGAATGTAACTTTTATTGGTTGGACACTGATTTAAAATGTAAGCAGCACACAATAAAGCCTCACTCCAGTAAATTTTATCCAGGCTGCTTTCATATATGAGAGTTCTGGCCCTCTCTTCAAGAGTACGATTCATTTGTTCAGCTTTACCATTTTGCTGAAGACATCCATAAACAGTGGGTTCTATGGAAATTCCTTTCTCAACACAATATGTTTTAAACTCTGAATTTAGATATTTGGTACCACAATCGCACTGTAATCTCTTTACATTTGTTTTAAATTTATTAGAAACTAATTCATGATATTCAACAAACTTTGAAAACACCTCAGTTTTGTTGTTCAGCAGATATACAAAACAAAAATTCAAATAATCATCAATAAAAGTTAGAAAATATTTCTTGTCATTATACAACACCGGATTTATTATACCACAGACATCAGTATGGACTAATTCTAACAGACTTTTTGTTTTCTGTTCATGTCTGTTGAAAGTTTTTTTATGTTGTTTCCCCATAATACAGACTTCACAAAATATTTCCTGATTATCAGACATATTAGGAATACGACCTTTATTAGACAACAGCTTGACATCATTATTATTCAAATGTGCAAGTCGCTTATGCCATAACTCTAACGGATTTTTATTTTTATTTTGTGTCAAATTACATGATTCCGTTACGTTATTATAAAAAGTTATTGTATATAAATTTGTTAAATTACTTTTCCCGGTTATAATTACGTTATTAGTTTTGTTACTTATTACATTAACAGACTCTTCCTCAAATACAGACCTACATCCAGCTCTAGCCATACATTTGACTGAGAGAAGATTGGTCGGAAGGTCTTTAGCAAATCTAAGATTCTTTAATGTGATATTAATTCCATTTTCAGTTTTTAATTTCACAGTACCAACAGCTGAAACAACAAGTTCAACACCCTTTTTAGCAACCATTATCGACTGAGGTTTTGTCAACATAATATATTCAGCAAATAATGAAATATCATTCACAATATGTGAAGTACATCCTGAATCTAACACAAAAACAATCTGTGGTGGTACAGAAACTTTCGAAATAAGACCCTGATCAGGTACCAAGAAAGTCAAATCGATCTCAGAACATTCATTATTATTATTATTATTATTAAAAACATTATATGACTGTGAATTACTATTTCCATTATTATTACTATTATTACTGTTCATGTTATTGTTCCCTCTGTTTATAGATCGATTATTATTTTCAGTATAACAATTTCTAGCTATGTGTCCCTGTTTATTACAGAAATGACATCGAATGTTATTATTATAATTTTTATTCGAATTCTGATTACTAGACAAACCTGAATAATTATTATTACTGGAATTGTTGCCTTTATTATTATTTGACTGGCTATGATTACGCTGATCTTTAACATTACTATTCCTAAAACAACCATGATTTCTAAAATTATGGTAATTCGTTCTACCACCAAATTTATTGTGATATCCTCCACGTGAATTATAATTTGAATCAAAAAAAGCATTCTCTTCACCAGGAACACTTCCTGATGAAGGTTTTGGATTTGAAGCATCAGGAGTGGAAGGCAAGCTTCTCGACATCTTTTCAAGGTCCAGTTCACGTTGGAAATTAATAACCTTTCCAATCGCAACTTCCCACGATAGATTGTCACATCCTGCATCATTAATTTAAGCAGATGAAAATCACTTGGCAACGATCTTGTCATAGTTAAAATACATTGTTTTACATACGTTGTCTCACCCATTTCAGCCAAACGTCGAGTAACAGACCAAAATTCCATCAAATAATCCTTCAGCTTATCACCAGGCTTGAATCGCATCGAGTACATCTTGGATCTCAGCTCAATCATCGTCATGTCGTTGTCCCTTCCAGCAAGCTGCACAATTGCCTGGAACATCGTTTTTGCCGTATTGTAAGTCTGGATCGCCTCGATAAAATTGTCAGCAACATTATTAGCAATGTAAAACATCGCCTTCGAATTCAGCTTTTCCCATTCTTCAGTATGATTCCTACCCGACGGAACAGAATTATGTACAACACTATATAAACCTTCTTTTCGAAGCAGCAGATCCATCCGGTATCGCCAAGTACGCCCATTATCTCCGTTGAACGGTTCCAGCATCAATTTCATTTCACGTTCCATTTTCGTTAACAGTCGCACAGCAAACAGCAAAAATCAGCGACGAAAAAATATCACAGGCAGACAGCCAAAAATTACACGAAAATGAACAGGAACAAACTAGACATACCGATTGAGAATACCGTTTACATCAGGATCAAACAAAGAGAATTTAAAATTGAATGACGGTTACTTGGCAAGTTTCTGCAGCACAATTTTGCTCAGACATCACAATGGTAGCCTCTTCAAGTACGATGACTGGGCCCATAACCTGTGAGAAAGTGACGATCACTAATATGAAAGATTTCACATTAGCCGAATAAGAACAACAACCAGCGATGATATTAAACGAACACCATTGAAGAAACACTAATTTTGAAGTCAACACAATAAGTAAAAGATTCAGTTTTAAGATCTCATTTTATTTTATGTTCACGTAACAACATTTGGAGATCAACTAACAACAGTTGAAATACGAATATACAATCAGCTATAGCGGATGACGTCACAAGCAGCGACCACGTTACGACTAAATATATCGACTATGAGTGAGGTCATGAGGAGCATATTCTCACATATATAATCACAGTTCAAATTTGGTATTTCCAACACGCCTCCTCAAATTTGAAACGAGTAAATTTCGAGTACATCACAATAATAAAAATCACAAACATAAAATATTAAAAATTAAAAATTGATTAAAAACAATTATATCACATTTAACAGGGTAACAAAATTTTTAAACGTCGGTACATTTAATCCCTTAGTGAAAATATCACCAATTTGATGATGGGTGTCAACATACATAAATTTGAATACTTTAGTATAACATAAGTCACAAATAAATCTATATTTTGTATCTACATGTTTGTTTCTCTTCGAGTTCCATCTACCAGTAGTTACAAGAGACAAACAACTCTGGTCGTCTTCGAAGATCGTACATTTTTTGGAAGAAACAACGTTAAAATCGGTTAACAATAATTTAAGCCATACACCTTCAGTTGTAGCTTCGCAAAGAGCTATAAGCTCACTTTATGAACTAGAAAGAGCTACTGTAGGCTGTTTTCCGTTATACCAAGAAACAACATTTCCAAACACAAAAGCGCAACATCCTGAAATGGATTTGCGAGTCAACACACAATTTTCCAATCGGCATTGGAATATATATCAAGAACATTATCATTACTATTATTTGAGCGAGTATATGTTAAATTAAGATGTTTAGTAGTTACGAGATATTTAAGAACTCTTAATAAATATTTATAGTGTTCGTCAGAAGTGGTACTTTGAAATTGACTAAAATATGATATCGAGAAACAAATATCAGGGCGAGAGCCCAACATTAAATACATTAAGCAGCCAAGTAGCTGTTGATATTTATTATTAAGTTTCAGATCGTGACTGTTTAATGTTGAATGTAATTGTAGTCTAGGTTCTATTGGTGAATAAGTGGGTTTGCAATCATTTACATTAAACCTTTTTGCAACCACTTTTATTAATGACTTTTGATTAATTTTAACAATTCTGTTTTCACGATCATACGAAATATCCAAACCAAGATAATTATTAATTTCTCCTAAATCTTTGCATTTAAATTTATTACATATTAAGTTCTTGAAATGTTGCACTATGTTTACGTTACTTGAACTTAACAGTATGTCATCCACATACATGAGTAAATTCACAGTTACATTATTTTCACGATATGTATATAAACAATTATCAGCTAGTGCCTTTTTAAATATCAAAGATGTAAGAAAATCGTGAAACATATTATTCCAAGCCTTAGGGGCCTGTTTCAGACCATAAAGAGATCTATTCAGAATCAAAACATTTTCTCTATGATTTAGATTTGGATGAACGCCATCGGGAATTTCCACAAAAATATTCTCATTTAATTTTCCATTCAAGAATACATTACAGATATCTAATTGATAAATGTGATGGCTATTTTGATTGCTAATGGAAATAAAGGTCCTTACTGTTGATAGTTTGGCAACAGGAGAATACACAATATCATAATCTATACTTTTTTGTTGTTGAAAACCACAAGCAACAAGTCGTGCTTTGTACAGAACATTACCATCTTTATTAAACTTTTTTGTAAAAACCCATCGACATGTTATTGTTGGATTATCCCGCGGACGTTTGACCACAGACCAAGTGGAATTTGCTGACAACGCCTCTAACTCAACATTAATGGCCTTCTTCCAGCCATCGGCTTCGGATGAACTATTCGCCTCCTCAAACGTCTGAGGATAATTATACATTGCATTTTGTACAAAATAACATGAATTAATACAATCTGTCATTTCGATATGACATAAATTAACGTTACCATCTACTTCAATACTATCGACATTGGACTCATTTACTTCCTTTAAAATTTCATCCGATGCATTATATTTTGATTTATTATTACATTCATTAAATTTAACATCTCTCGATAATCGTATTTTATTATTCGTTTCATCAAGTAATTTGTATCCACCAGGAGCATACCCTACAAACTTGAGCTTAAGGCTCTTTTTCTCAAATTTATCCGAGTTATGTTGATAATTTAACATATAGGCATCACAGCCAAAATCCTTTAAATTATTATAATCAAACTTTTTGTTATACCATCTTTCAAAGGGAATGAAATTTTTATTAGTCGGACATCTATTAATTACATAAAGTGCACACATTAGAGCTTCGGTCCAAAAAATTTTATTTAAATTACTTTCATAAATTAACGTTCTCGCTCTTTCCAGTAATGTGCGATTCATACATACAGCTTTGCCATTTTGTTGTGGGAAATTCCTAATTGTCGGCTCCAGATGAATTCCCTTTTTGATACAATAATCTTTAAACGGAGCATTGAGATACTCAGTGCCTTGGTCACATCTGAGTCTCTTTACATTACAATTAAATTTATTCGACACTGACTCATGAAATTCTTTGAATTTGTTTAGTACATCGGCTTTACTGTTAAGTAGAAACACTTGACAAAAATTTGTATAATCATCGACAAAAGTTACAAAATAACGTTTATCATTGTGACTGATCGGGTTAATTGGACCACAAACATCCGTATGAACTAAATCCAAAGGTTTACTAGTACTTTTCTCATGTCGATTGAAAGAATTACGATGTTGTTTGCCCATTATACAAGGCTCACAGAAAACTCGATTGCCATTACTAACTGCATGTATAAGACCACGTTTAACTAAATTTGTTATATCATTATTGTTTAGATGAGCTAAATGTCTGTGCCAAATTTCAATCGGATTTGTTTCACTTTTTCCAACCGTTAAATTACATGATTGTGTTACGTTATGAAAGAAATTAATTACATACAAATCCGAATTTATTTTTTCCAGAAAATACTATTTTATTTCTGTTATTCCTGTCCAATACCTGAACAAAATCCTCACTAAATAGTGAATCACAGCCAGCTTTAGCAAGATACTTAACAGACATTAAATTTGTGGGCAGTTATTTTGCATAACGGACATTCTTTAAAGTTACGTTAGTTCCCAATTCAGTTATTAATTTTACTGTCCCTACAGCTGAAACTATAAGTTCAACATCTTTCTTGGCAACCTGTATCTTAAAAGGCTTAGTTAACTCAATAAATTCACTAAACAATGATAAACTGTTAACTACATTAATAAAACAGCCGGAATCTAACACAAATGAAACTTTATTTGAATTTAGGTTATCCTTTACTCTCATATTATTAATTGTCAACGAATTTTCTGGCATTAAAAATGTATGATTACTCAAGTTTCCAAAGTCCCTATCATCATCTATATTAGTTAAAACTTTATTTAATTTTATTTCATTATCATTATCATTATACATTGAACATTCGGGTACATTACCATTATCATTATATTTATTATCAATGTAACATTCGGGTAAATTTATTTTATTATAATTATTTATTCCATTGTCATTACCATCATCAATGTGCGTCAAATATTCGGGCATTAGAAAAGTATAACCACCAGAATCATTAAATTCCCTATCACAGTCAATATTATAAGATTCAGCAAACTTTGTTAATTTATTATTAGTATAATTACTGTGCTTTTCGCGATCTTTCAGACGACACTAACATGAGATATGCCCTAACTTACCACAAAAATGACAATGAATATTCCCCCTATTATCATTTCGGCGATCAAAGTTTCTATTAGAAGAATTATTTCTTGAATAAGATGAATTACCATGATAAAACGAATTCCCTTGATGAAAATTACGGCCTTCTGAACTTAAATTTTGCCCGTCATCACGATAAAAAGATCGATTACCATTCAGTTGGCCGTTATTTTGATTAGTATTAGTGTTATAACTGCCGTTAAAATTCGAGCACTGATTAAAATTTCCATTAGGGCGGTGAAATTTATTAATACCACGGACATTACCTCGATAAAAATTACGGCTAAAATCGATCAATGTACTTGTAGTTGAATCCCAGGATAATGTTCCATAGTTCTCCAGTATCACTCGGATCGTGCAGAATTCTTCAGGAAGGCTACGAAGTAGTTGTAAGATTAATTGTTTTTCTGTTGTGGAATCTTCCAACTCAGTAATACGGCGACATTTCATTCGGAAATTCACAATATAGTTGCCCAAATCAGCACCAAGTTTATAACGCAACACAAATAATTCGTTCTTCAGATTGGTAAGTTTCAGATCAAATTCTCGGCCACTCGAATTCTGTTGAGGTGAGTTTCGATCTTTTCATCCAACGAAAAATGAAGCACGGACATTTATCAATAAAAAGGTTTATTTACGACTTTAGTACAACGACTGACGAGCGGAGAACATTCTCCGTCGAGCAGTGGCGGAAAAAATATTATGCTGGCGATCAGTGTCGCCACATGTAAAGAGAATAAATGTTATTGGTTACACGCAGTGTTGATTAATGTACAGTTGTGTGTTCGTGAGGTAGTGAGGGAATCGTATCCCAACACCCCCCTGCGATTCAAAACGGACGAACGAACATATAAATGAATAGGTGTTACATATTGCATGTATCAAACAAAAAAACTAAAAAATAAATAAGCAAAAGCAGTCAAAATTCTTACATGTAATTGTCACATAAAGTTGCTATTAAAAAATGGTAAAGATAAATTTGAATTATTAAAAAAATTTGTGTGTCGTTGACTAGTATGTTATTATCTAATAAATGTTTATGCGTTCATATCTTAAATAGATCGTGTAAATATTAACATGAGGTATATGTTGAACCTTATGTTCTAGTGTCACATCTTATAACTATTGTGTGATTTTTCGGCTTAACGTATATATATATAAAAAACACGTTGGAGAGATCAATGTCTCCTCATCGTCAGCTGTATGGAGATAATGTTATTATGTATATGTCCTTATAATTAATTGTGTATTTTGATATAAATTTGCTATTGTTGGAATCAATGGTATATATTAGGGAATGCTGATGCCAATAAGAGAGGCAGAGCAGCGACGGGGAACCTATTGAAAAATTGTGAAATGAGTGGTGAAACAACATATGGACCGCTCGGTTTACGATAGGCGCTAAAAGACCGACGCCCATCCGCAGTCCAAAACCAAAAACAAAAATTTTGCAGGTTGAGTCAATTAAGACTATTGGCCGAAAGGTTGACTTGTTCGGAGTATCTTCGTGACGATATTCTGGTACGTTTTACGATCAAGTGCCTTCGTTAAAATATCTGCAACTTGATCGGACGACCTAATATCGTTAAACGTAATAAGTTTATTCTGGAATGCTTCCAAAACTGCATAGCATTTGATCGCTAAAGACCTGGAACGTTTCTGGCCTCCCCCAGATGCAATGCGTGATGCGGATATATTATCCTCGTACACTTGCACTGAGTCGGTTACAGAAAAAACGTTCTCAGTGAGTCTCCAGATCACGTATATGTCGTCGAGTGCGTCATTCAACGCAATTAGTTCAGCTGCAGTTGACGAGGTTGCAACTAAGTTTTGCCGGTGAACGGCCCAGTTTAACAAGTCTCCGTTTGCGAAAATCATATAGCCTGTAGTGGAGCACCCTTTCTCCAAGTTTTCTATGTTTATGGGTGAATCGTCTACGTCGGGTGCGTACGACGCATCGACAAATGCTTTAATTTTAGTTTGGTCAGAGTGAAACACAAGAGAGAAGTCCCTTGTTGTTTTAAGGTACCTAATAATGCGGCGGACATAATTTTTAGTTTCACTATTAGAGGATTTTTGAAAACGTGACAAATAATTGACGGCGAATGCAATGTCCGGGCGGGTCAGTCTCGCTACATATAGCAAATTCCCTATCATTGCCCTATATTCGGTGTCATCCGTACCGTTAGTTGGCTTACTTATTTTAAGGCCTGTTTCCATAGGTGTGGTTGTCGGATTACACTCCGTCATACCAAATTTACGTAAAATTTTATCTATATACCTATGTTGTGTTAAGATTATCTGCTTCCTCGGGATGTCTCGACTTATTTCAAACCCGACAAAAAAGGTTGGATTCATTTCTATTTTCAATGTAAAATTTTTGTTAAAAGCATCTATTAAGTTCCGTGTCCACTCGTCGTGGTTGCTAGCCAACAACATGTCATCCACGTATACTATTAGAAGTGCCATTGCACCATTGTTATTTTGTTTTGTGTATAGACATCTGTCTATTTTCGATTGAAGAAATCCAGCTTGTATTATTGTCGAATTTAGTAAGTCGTACCAACTTTTAGAAGACGTCTTTAGTCCATATATTGACTTAATCAGTCTTAGGCAATTATTTTCCCCTAGTTGGCATCCTTTTGGATTAGATATGTATATGGGGTACTTTATTTCTGAATTAAGAAAGGCCGTTTTTATGTCAAATTGTATGATGTTTAAATTATATTTATTTGTGATGGATAGCGTCCATCTTATAAGCCAATACTGTATCACCGGGGCGTACGTTTCAGTTAAGGAGTAATGAGTTAGGTCCTTAAAACCCCTTGCAACCAATCTAGCTTTTGGCTTGTGGATGCCTTGGTTGTCGGGTTTTGTGGTGAAGCACCACTTGGTATCTACCAATCTCACATTTTTTTCCTTGGGAACGACCTCCCACACACCCATATCAGACATTGATTTCATCTCGTCTGTGATGGCTTTTTGCCAATCTATTTTAAATTGGTTGTTTTCCACATCCTCCCATTTTTGAGGGATGTGGTCTTCTATATAATACCTGTCTCTTTGTTTACATACGTTTAATATTAGGGGTTTTTCTGTTATATTGTTATTAGGTCTATCAATGTTTATTATGTTCCTCATTTCATCGAATCTGACATCACAAGTTACATGTGATTTGTCATTTATTGGGTCTCTTATGCAGTAACCACTACTTGTGTATCCCACAAATACGCCCTTGTCTGCCCTTTGTGTGAGTTTCGGGTGTTCGGGATTTGTTTTCTTCTTTTTATTTTTGGTGGCTTGTTGTTGGCGAACTTCCATGGGAATATGTCTATAGGCCAGAGACCCGAAAACTCTCATGTTTGATAAGTCCGGCTTTGTGCCGTAAAGCATTTCAAAAGGGGTTTTATTTTCTTTGTTTGCCCTAGTTGGGCTCCTATTTACGACATATACCGCCGTTAGAACTGCCAGTGACCAAAATTTAAAATCCAATTCGGAGTCAAACAGCATGGCTCTCGTTCTAGCCATTATTGTTTGGTTCTGTCTTTCAGCCATTGCGTTTAGCTCTGGTGAATATGGAACCACAGGCTCGAGACTTACGCCGTTTTCCTCACAAAATGTTTTCATATGTGAATCTAAATATTCTTTTGCATTGTCACATCTTAGTGTGGCAATGGGATAGTCCGGAAATTTTGATTTGAGTTTCATGTATAATTTTCTGAATTCCTCACACACCATTGATTTTTTTCTATGGTGGAGACGAAGGTGTATTTTGTGGCGTGGTCTACAAATATCAGTACATACTTCTCACCATATATACCCGGTGAAAAGGGGCCCATTGTATCCGATGAAATGAGTTCCAATTTCCTATCAGGCCGGGTTCTTGTACTATTGTGCCCTAGTCTCTTTGAATTTGCCTTTACACATATCTCGCACAAACTGAACTCATCATCTCGGAATGTTATTCCATTGGGAATACCTCTTGATACTTTGGTTAAATACTTTAGGTTCTTTCCCGAAAGATGTCCCAATCTCCTGTGCCATATCATATTTTTTTCTATTTTTAAATCCCCTTTGCTTTCGGTCGATTCTCGGTTATTATTTGCAATTTCATAATTTACTGCGTTATTATTATCGTTTGTATTTATGTCCTCATTCGTTTCTTCATTCTCCTCGTTGATTTCCCTATTTTGGGTTTGATTACTCGTTTTATCATTATTTTGACTTATTATTATATTATTGTTCTCGACATTATTAGTTTCATTTTCCCTGTTGTTCTCACTTTCCTCCTGACTTTCCTCAATTATCTCCTCTTCTATTTCGTATTCCATCCATTCGTCTTGGGAATTTATGTTGGGCATACATGCCAATTTATTTGATTCGTTTTTGTAAGGACATATTCTATTTATTTCGTCTTCGTTCTCTATTAAGTTGACTGTGGATTCCGGCACTATCTCGTATTTGACCATGTATACCCCCTTTATTTTTGGGGCTGAGAAGAGTACCTCATTTGTTCCTCTGACGTATATATGTGCTGCCGAGAAATTTTGGTCTATGCCCAATGCCCTGTTTTCGGTTATTTTTATTCCTGACATTAGGTCTACGTTCAATGATGGGACATAGTGTACATTTTTTAGTCTTATTACTTTTTGTTCACGTTCGGAGTTTTCTACTCTGATGAACATGGTCCCTATATGGGTTGCTATTAAGAGAGTGTCTTGGATGGCACATTCCAATTCAATTGGTTTTTCGAGCATTGTTGGGTTGGACAGTTTCGACAGGTCTGATATAACATGAGCAACAGCTCCACCGTCTAGCATTATTCTTTTGGTTAATGGAACGTAATTCAAATCTGATTCTTTTTTTGTGTCATTTGACGTTATTAAATTTATTAATTTATTATTATTATTAGATTCCTGATTTCTGTATCTGATCATCATTGACCATTGAACGTCATTTTCTTTTTTATTTTTGTTATTATTATTATTGGTGTTATTTCGTCCGTATCTTGTGTTCTGTGCAGGACCATCCAATTTATTTTGGGGTATTGCACCCTCTTTATTTGACGGACATACTTTGGCTATGTGCCCTTTGCCATGGCACTTAAAACAGACTATCGTATTTGAACTTGGCAAAGTGTTATGATTTTGACTGTTTTCATATTTTTTATTTTCGTAACTATTATTATTATTTGGTGTTTCTTTCTGTTGATTATTATTATATTTTACGTTTCCCTGTTCTGAATTTTGACTTCTATTTGTGTAGTTATATCTATTGTAGCTTCCTCCATATGGAAATCTTTGGTTTTTACTATTATTTGTGAAGTTACGGAATTTATTATTATTATTATTTTTCGACTTTTTTTCGTCATAAAGCCTATCCGATCTCTCGATTAACATGGCATGGAGTGTCTCGATTGTTTTCTGGTCCTGACTTAGCGTATTAAACTCCAGCCTAGTCATATCGTAGTCCATGTTTAAGGAGATTAGAAGTTGTTCTATTTCCTCTTGTCTGTCCAAATTTTTCCCACAATCCCTTATTTTTTGGGCTGCTCTCGAAAAAACATCCAGATAACTTCTCATGTTCCCATCACTATAAAATTTTAGTCTTTGGAAGGTTTGTTTCGCGTTTATGTACGTGACCTGAGTGCAACTTTTATATCTTTCGTCAAGTACTTTCAAAATTTGGTTTATAGTTTTCAGATCCTTTACTCTTTCTATAAGTTCGTTATTAAGACCCTGGTATATGAGTGCCTTTCCCTTTTCCTGATTTCGGAAATATGTCATTCGGGTTGCTGGGTTGGCGTTACTAGACTCGGGGTTTAAAAAGTTATTTAGTTCTAGACCCAAAAAAAGTACTTCCGTTTCTGTATCGTGCATTATCGGGTATAATCCCTCTGCGTAAAGTGTGGAGACCATCATGGTCCTCCAGGCGTCGTAATTTCTCCCATCGAAAACTTTCTTTGTGTCGAATCGTGACATCTTGTTCGATAATTATTTTCGGGGCTTATTTTCCCTACCTCAGAAACACGAGAGCTTAATTCTAGGGGGTAACACGGTCTTAACCGCACGATTATGCAATCACGGTCTCAACCGCTCGATCGGGGATGCAAGTCAAAATGTTATGTTATAAATCTTAATAATTAATAAACATTTTTTATATTAAATCTCACGCAATCTGCCGCTGACGATGAGTCGATCTCTCCGCCGTTGTTTTCAATCTGTCTTTAATTCGAGGTTTCTCTTTACTTTTGCCGCCAAAGTGTCTTTAATTCGTAATATTCTAAGTCTTTTGGTCTAGTTCCGGATCGAAAAGTAATTCTGCTGAACAGGTTAAAACGTAGATTAATTTTCAATGCAAAAACTATTCAACAGAAATACAATAAGTTGAAGCTGAAAGGAAAATAATTCGTTATCTATTGTCAATTTGAAAAGCTCTGTACAGATTTCGGACAGGAATAAACTGTCACTCAAAACCAATGATGTTCAATAATTTTCTTTTGTTGTTCAAAGTGTGTCTTTTTCACTAAATATTTTCCTATTTCGACCAATTTCGACCAACGAGATAAAGCCTGAAAGGTTACCAATGAATCTTTCAAGTTTCGACTTTCCTCTAATTTTGGTTGAGAGTCAACAGGAAAATATTTCGAACTTTTTACTTTACTTTAACGAATTTTTTAAACTTTTCTAATTAAATTTTGAGGCAAAAATCACACCGATTATTAATTAATTATTCTAAATTTTACTTATCTTTACTCAGTTTTCGTGATTTTCTGGTTTCTGGGTCCTCTGCTCCGGTGTTGACTTCGACTACTGACTCTGCAGCTTTCAGACTTTCGACTTTTTTTACTTTAGACTTCTTCTCCGGAACACAGCACGAACAGTTGCCAGCCGTTTTTGACTCTGCAAGCCGGTTTCCCAAACCACAGGGTCCTTTCGTACCTGATCTGCTTGCGCCAAACTCTCGACTTCGACGTTTTACTCGGTGCCCACGATTTCACTGAAGTTTTCATCAATTTTATTTTTTACCTTTTATTCATTTGATGCACCGCTTTTCGGTTCTTCCAGGATGCTTCTTTCGATCACTGGACACGAACTTTGTACTTTCGAACTTTTAATTTTCCATCCACTTTGCGCGGAGGTTTTACACAATACGAACTTTTACTTTTTCATGACACATAAACTTTCACTTTTTCGATTAAATTCACGATTATTATGAACGCACTTTACTTTTTGTACTTATTTCCGTTGGTCCGCAGCTCTGGCTACCATGTTGAGGTGAGTTTCGATCTTTTCATCCAACGAAAAATGAAGCACGGACATTTATCAATAAAAAGGTTTATTTACGACTTTAGTACAACGACTGACGAGCGGAGAACATTCTCCGTCGAGCAGTGGCGGAAAAAATATTATGCTGGCGATCAGTGTCGCCACATGTAAAGAGAATAAATGTTATTGGTTACACGCAGTGTTGATTAATGTACAGTTGTGTGTTCGTGAGGTAGTGAGGGAATCGTATCCCAACAAATTCACAATAGAGTTGAACATATGAAAAGCGGTATCATGTCCACGGATCACTTCAACATAAGAATCATGCACATTTGAGGAAATAAAATCCATTGCCCGATAATTCCGCTGGATCCAATCTGCATCTCGATTTTTCTTGGGTGCCAAAAATTCTACGATGTCCCACAGAGCTTCTTTTTTCTGCAGAATTTCAATACGATACTGCCACGTTTGCGAATTTTTCTCATTATAAGGATCAATAGTGAACTTATGATCAGCATCCATCTCGAATTTCAGTTCAAGGAAACAGGTACTCAATGACCAAAATGATGACTACAAAACAGGGAACACAGGAAATTTTGAGCAGGTTAACACATTACCACTTGACAATATTTTTCAGCATAACTTTGCCCAATACGTAATCTGGGCCCATAACCATTGTGAAGAAACCAGATTTAAACGGTAACGAAAAACATCATTGGAACTGACTAAAGATCGAACAGATGAACTCACACATGAGTAATTAAGTGTAACACTCTAATTAAGTAAAAACACCATTACTGTATTCATTTAACGAACTTGATTTATTAAACGATGTTGACACAACCACAAGTTTTAGGCTAGTAATAGTTATTATCAGGCTACATATATCATAAACGTCACAGATAAATATATAATCACAGTTCAAATTTGGTATTTCCAACAAATACCGACACACGGTAATATTATTTTCAGAAGTTGGCAACTCTGCTCGTAATCATCAATTTTTTGTTCAATGATATTAAATTTCATTGTGGAAAAAGATATATGAAATTAGAAATTAATTATTATTCTTCTTCATTTTTTTTCATTTTTTTTAGATTAAAGGTGCAAAGGCCAAACCTCTTGCAGTTTTGAATCAAAACAGCCTGTTTTTACTTTCTATATCAAATTGTTGGTATGTCGGTTGGATTCATTATGAGTTTGTCCACGAACTGACAAAATGCAAACCAGAGATGCCGCACTTTTATTTAAGCGCCTAAATGGTGTCGTCTGCATTTACAAACCTCCCTTGCTTTCAAGCATGATGGTTCGGAAATCTTTACTTGCGAAATTGGCAAAAGGTGAGAATGTGACTAGACTTCATTCATTCATGTTGCCAAAATTCATTGCTAAATTCCGAGGTATGTTTCAGACTTGAATGAAATGGATTGTCGTCCTCCACGACCGTTTGTGAACATTACTGGGGATACGAGTAAACCGTTGCATGTTGAAGTGCGTCCTAGTTATGCCGATCATCCGTTAGTTTTAGGTCCTCGCTATTTACCGGAAGAAATGAAAGCTTTATTTGTTCATTATTTTGGCCGCCTTATGTCTGGAGTTACTGGTTTGTTATTCGCTTTTATAAACGCCCGTTTGCGAAGGGTGTGGTTAATGTAATTATTGTGTTACTCTTGTATTTTTCAGCTGTGGGAATTAATCATGGTTCGAGAAAAGCGTTTTATATTAAAAAATGTAATCCTTTATCCACTTTTCATATAACTGGTCAGTTGGGTATTCAAACAAACGATAAAACATCGACTGGGAGCACAATATTTAGATGTTCGTGTAATCACATCAAGAAATACAATATCGATAAAGCAGTGTCAGTGATTGAAGCATCACACCAAAAATCGTTATTCAAGTAAGATGCGGTTCATTATTCGATTTTTAAGAAGTGAATTCTGTACCTCTCCATGGCAAGAAAGTGCCGCACTTGGATTCCTGGTTATTAACAGATTCTGTTAAGAGTCTGAGTATTCAGTTCAATCCTAAAGATATTTCAGAACTGCCTGTTCCGAGAAGTATTTCTGCATCTTTAGTATAGCTTGATACATTGTTTTCAAAAAGCTTTAGGAATTCCACACTTTTTTGCATGAAGAACAGTGAGCTATAATGCCTACGTACATCATATACGTACACTGGCTATTGGTTAGTAATTGATATTTTATTATTTTCAGCCTTATGGGAGTTCATCCGCAAAGTCAAACAGCTTACGATATGTTGGCCCAAGGATTATTCCGGCCGGTTAATCAGAAGTGGCCGATGATTTACAGTATAAAATGCATTGATTTGAATTTACCATACTTCACTTTAGGTGAGCGACAAGAGAGCTCATTTCATTATTTTATCTACGAGACTAAACTCCGTCTAATATATTAAGATGATCCCTGTTAAACATCCAAGAAAATGTTGATCAACCAATACGATTGTTTTAAATTGTTTCTTATAAATAATGTTATGCTGGCATCTTGCTGTATAAAATAATATTGAAAGCATATTTATTGGTAGTGTTGAAGCCTGCAGGTATCAACTTTTATTAGACGGAGTTTAATAGAGGCAATACGTGATTAATATTTATCCACCGTTTTTGAATATCAACTTTTTTCTTTGAGTTCTCTTTTCAATTTTTACTGATTGGTTTTTTCAAAGGTTTTGAATAAAAAGATATTTTTCATTCTTAAATTTTAGCAAGAGTCCCTTTCTCACTTTTCAGTTTTAAAGAAAGAGAAAAAAAATTACGTATTTGTCAAATTTTTAACGTACTTTTTAAAGTGCCTTTTTGGGGAGGATCAATAATAATAATTTCTTTAAATTATTAAGAAAGTAGCAACATTTTTGTTGTAAGATTAAACACCTCGATAATTTGATTAGAATAATAAAGAAAAATAAAAATAAAATAACCTAACAAAAACACGTTAAAAATCTAGAACGGTGACGTGTAAATGTTCGAATCAGTTAAAAACTAGTCTTCGTGTGTAATGTCCTGATTTATTTAATCTCAAACATTTGTATTTTGTTTTATTCAGAAGTGGTAGCGGTAAACGAAACCGAAGATCATTTACTCAGTGTTGTTGAAGATATTGGTATTCGTTTAACGAATGCTGCCATTACTACCTCGATTCATTGTATTCGATGTGCCTATTTTACATTGGAAGATGCTTTACTGAAAAAACATTGGACGTTACAAAATGTTATCGATAACATAGCTCGCTGTGACAAAATTTTGGCTGATAATAGGCATTTTAGTGAATTTTTACAGGAGAAAGAGAAAGAAGAGAGAACTCTTCTCGTGGAGGATGTTAATGACATGTCAATTGATGAAGAAATGGTGGATAGAATTTAACTGTATTATCATGTACAAATTCCTTTGTAATTTATTTTGTTCTAGAGAATAATTAAATTTATTTGTATTTGTTGAAATAATTAAATTGAATTTTCATGATACGTACTTGAAAGAAAAGGCTTCACCTATCCATTTTCATGTAGTTTGATTTTCAATAGTGATGGGCATTTTAGGTTTTTTGTAAAGTTTAGTTCATGTGGTGTTGGTCACAAAAATATCTAGTTCAGTAAAGGTTCATCATAACCTAAATGATAAGAATGATAGTGAATGAAAAACTGTGAACAGTGAATAGAGATATGTGTTGTGTCCCCTAGTTCAGTTAGGTAAATATTCCTCTCACGTCTTATTTTCAAATAATGAACTTGTGAGAATTAAGTCTTCATATTGAACATTGATAACACCAAAAAGAAACCAGCAGACATTGGATGAATTAGTTAGAGAATAATTTGAAATAAGTAAACAACTTGAAATGAGTTTAAACACATTATTCATAATCATAAAATTATCTATTTAACACGTGACCTGTACACAGCCATGGTTACAAGATGAATGATTATCATACTAAAAATACTGAATGAACGATGTGCAAAATGGCATAGAATCACAGATTATATAAATGACTGATTTAGAACGACTAAGCGAATATGATTTGGTAGTATTACAATACACCCCCTCAAATCTAGGAGCTCAAAAAATATCACAATAAAAAATATTCAAAAATAAAAATTACAAGTTATAAAAAAATGGTAATGTAGAAGTTCAATTTTATGTACCTATACTTACAAGAAAAAATTTCAAGACAAAAAGTAGATTATTTAAGATTCAGTTGATCAGCAAAATTCTTGAACCTATAAGTTCCAAGACTCTTAGTAAACATGTCACCAAGTTGTTGCTGAGTGTCAATATAAGTATACACAAAAAATTTTATTAATATATTTGAGACAAATGCGAAGATATTGCATATCAATATGCTTTGACCTTCTGGAATTCCACTTTGAGGTTTTTACTAGGGTTAAGAGCTTGTTCAAGGCCATAAAAGGAACAATTTAATTTCAGAATATTTTCGACTCGATTTACATTTATCTTAATTCCATCAGATATTTTAAGATAAATAGGCTCCTCAACACAACCATTTAAAAAGGAGCTGCAGATATCAAGTTGATGTATGTAAATGTTTGGCATGTTACATATAGATAAAAAGGATCAAACGGTAGAGTTTGCCACAGGAGAGTAGACTTCCTCAAAGTTGAAGCCTCTTTGCTGCTGAAAACCTCTGGCAATAATATGAACTTTGTACAAAACATCATTTTTACAATCAACTTCATTTGTGAAAATCCATCGATATGTGATGGTTGGAGAATTTGTCAGTTGTGTTACAATATTCCACACAGAATTTGAAGACATCGATTGCTACTTTCTATTTTGTAGCATCAGGAGACTTAATTGCAGCTGAACAATGTGGGTAAACCTTGATACCCACAGGTATTAAATATGGATTTGCGTGTTCCTTATTACCATTTTAGTATGGCAACCAACCTTTTATAACATTGGAAAATGGCAACTAACAATAGGTATTTCCTAGGTATAGGTTAGGCTACACATGCACGTTATCCACAAGTACCTATTGGGAAAAGGTAAGCGCGTGTTTGTTTAAATTGTGCACATTGTTGAATGCCATTTTTCTGTATTTTAATGGAATAAATTAGCGTTTTTTACCTGTTGACATATCACATATTAGTAGTATTTTTGGGTTTGGGAGTTTTCTCAATTTTAGTTTGAGTCCAGTGGTGTTAGAAGATAGTAATTCTTCTAATTCTTAATCTTCCAGCTAATCTTTTACAATTCCAGACAATTATTTTTCTAATTGTTTTAAAGTCAACTTTAATATTTTTGTCTACTGAAATACTTAGTGGGGTCTTTTTTCCTTTTTTTCAGATTTTTCGTCATAGGTACTTACGATAATAAAATAAAAATAAAATAAAAAGTCAAAGCCAGTCCATGATGTCATTGTGCCAAATGGATTTTGTTGTCCATCCGCTCTCCTATGTAGTCCTATCAAACAGAGCTACTGACTACAATATCTTTGCATTAACAGTATATTAAAGTAAACGATCAAATACATGTTTGGTATTTGAACTCTATAAAAAATGATATGGCTTTATCATCCCTTTCTGGGCATGAGACCTATATAAAAATCCTTCAGTTTTGGAAACTACTGATTTTAATTTGAGTTTAAAAATGGTTAATAATGCCGATAAACTGTTGTATGTCTTTGTTGGTTTTCAAACCGGTCAAAAAAATTATATTGGTCGCTTGCATGGTATTTATGAACATTGTCATGTACGAGATATTAAAGCCTATCTAGATGCCCAATATTTTCTATACCATTCATGTAATGCAGACTTTGAAGCAAATGACTTCTCCTATTTTTACTATGAATTCTCCAAATTTAAGGTTTCATACAGTCGTGGTCAATGACTCACTTAGTTTCCAAATCCACATTATTTGAAACACAACTATAAATCTCTTTGGCCTCTTATCATTATAAACCTGCAGGCTGCAGTATTAACTCTGTTTGATAGGATTACACTAACTTACTCCAACCTACAATGGTAGGGATATTTCACAAATATTCAAGTAATACTTGACACAGTCATATAACATTTCTGAATTTGTGGAATCGCCCTCCTGGTGTAGATTGGTGTAAGTTGGTGTAGTCCTATCAAACAGAGCTATCGTGACCCATCACTAAAAGCTAGAGTTTCAGATTTGAAAATTATGGTGAAAATGAATAAGAGCATCCCAAAAAATACAACTGCGTATGCATTAATTGTTTATGAAAAATTGTTTTCATATAAATTTCTGAGTGAAGAAGTATTACAAATTTTTTAGTCTCAAATACCATAGTATATAAAAATTGTTCATTATCATACTATTTAGTGGTACCAACCTCTTTTTTAGCACTAAATTATTTATGAACTTCCTTTTTGAAAACTCATTCAGTACTACTGTTGCATCATATTTGTAATAATCCCTTTTATAACACCTTGACAAATAAATAAATAAATAAAATATAAACTATATTTCATAGAAAAACTTCCTTTTATTTAACAACCATACACACATTTTACATTAACTTATTCATTATCTAGGTTTTACTGATTACAATACACTAACATTTATCCACAGTGTCATACTCTAGGAGAGGTTCTCCTTCATCTTCTTCATTGGTTTTCTCCATTTCTTCGTGTTTACTAGCAGCTACTTCATTTCATTTCAAATATAATTCAAGTTCAACAGATTTATGAAACAATTGCATACACGCTCATTGTCCAGCTTGAAGTGTTTCAATTTTCATTAATAACACAGAAGAGTTTGGAGCTAAAAAAATACTCCCATTTTCAAGTATTTGCTTCGTAACTTTTTTGCACGATCTATGCAGGTATTCTAAATATGCAACCAACTCGGTTATTTTCATTTAAACTTAAAACAATAAACTTATTTCAACGACACTTCTAATACATGTAAAAAATTTACATAATTCTCAATGTCTTTTATACTCAAGATTTAACTCCCTTCCTCTTTCATAATTTATTACAATGTATTCCTCATTACAACAATATTTCACCTTCTATATAAAAAGTTGTTTCCTTCAAGCATCACACTCTATTTCATCGTATGCATTGGAAGCAAATACAGAAAAAAAGAATAAATTGAAAACTTTCAATTTATAACGAATGGTCTGTTTGTGTATGTTATTGTCTCTCTCCTAGCTCAATCATCCATGTCACAGTTTTTGTCACCTGGATGTCGCCAGTTTGAATCCCAGCAGTGGCAAAATATTTAAAGAAAAATTTAATAAAAAAATAAAATAAAAAATAATCAAATACCTTTGGTATCTGATAATGATTGATTGCAGGAGTCATCAACAGATACTGCTAATCATAGTTGAAAAAAATTTAAAAACATTGCTTGCATGGTGTGTGGTGAGGGGTGAAGGGGAAGAGTTAATTCAGGACTTGCAAAAATTTCACAAAGTTGCAGCTCTGACATCACACAAACCAGTACTTGAATAGCATTTCTAATATTAACAGAAAACTAGGTATACGGCCGAAGGGGGGAGGGAGATCAGACTTGTCTGGACTTGTAAAAATTTCAAAAATATAGTAGAGAGAGATTAATTTAAAAATACTAACTTGGCAAAAATTAGAGAATAAAACAATAGAAGAGAAGGACAATAGAAAACATGCGTGAAGGACATAATAACAATAGACATGTAAGAGTACACAAAAATGGTTGCGGAAGATTGTATGCGAGGTACTGGTTGACAATAGACGATAAGACAATTGAATTCAAAGACTGTATGTCGGGTTTGGTACTTGACATATGGTCTGAATAGGCCTAATGTGGTCAAACATAGGCATTTGAGTAAAAATGACTGGTGATATATGGAAAATGTGCGTATTTCAGTGCGTGAACCTGAACCTGACACATGATAAAAGACATTTTCCTACTACTTAGGTCGGTAGATTTATCATTTTCTCATAGATTTCAGTGTACCTTTTATCAGGAATTTGATTATTTGAAAATTGTTCCTCTAAAATCACATTTAATTTTTTTATTAAACTTAGTTCCAGCCATTGCACTAAGCAAATGCATGATGCCAGATCGATTGTGAAGTAACGATCCACTCTAAATTTTATGGCCTTAATTGTTCTGACCCTTGATATTAAGTCATCTGCTTTTGTGTCCAAGAACTTCAACAGTCCTTTTGGCATAATTTTCTCCCCAGGTGTTGTCGGCATTTTGTGATCTGGTGCCATTGTGACAATTGTTTGTGTTTCTTTAATTTCTTTAATGGCGTGCTATTAACAACTAAACACATTTACATTAATTAATTTATAATACGAGGAACATATGCTTACTCAATAAATGACTTTTATATAGTGACTGCTACAAATTAGTAAATGCTAGACAATGTTTACACACTTTACATTATGTAGTCCCTTGTTTATTCACTTATTATGAATCAATCTACATCTACTTTTCAGTCTTGAAGATAATTAGTAATGTAGATTTAGATAGGAGGCTTTTAACCTTGCCAGGAATTTTTGTCTAAATACCCAAGTGCTCTTTTATTTCATTAATAAATTTTTAACATTACATTGACTACTAACGTCCATTCAGCAGTAGGTTCAAGTCAGGGTAACCAGATCTAGTTTACAAAATATTAAATTCAAATTCTGAGGAATAAGTATCATTGTTTTTTGTTGGAATTTTTGTAGCCAAATTCACACCACATTTCCATATGATTAGGACTATCACCAAAATGCGAAAAAGGATTCAAAAATTGAAAGTACAGATTCCTCATTAATTGTCTGTAAGTTTATGCCCTTTAATGGTATGTTATGACATATGAAATTTGTTACCTGCTGACAAACTATTAGACGATATGAAATTTAAAAGCATTATTTCTTGAAATGAAAAATTAATTATGATGATAAAGTATGGAAAATAATCATATAATTTCAAATAAAATGAAAGAAATATAATAAATTTATGAAATAAAAAAAAAAGGAAGCATAAACATGTGGATAATTTTTGTAAAAAGAAAAGTTGATGCAAATTAGAAAAAAAAAAGAGAAAAAAAGCTTTATGGGAAGTATTGTCCAAAATTGATAGCATGCTACAATAAATTATAATGAATATTTATTTAAAATTTCGTACATATGATTTTAAGATTCCTCATTTTACGACTAATATAAAAACAAAGTAGCCGTACCGGAAGTACCATTTAGCCAATCCACGTCAAAATTAATAGTGTACTATAATGAATTAAAATAAATATTTGTTCCAAATTTCGTGGCTATTGGTGGAAAATTTAAAATTTTATAGCCAAAACAAAAATGGTGGTACCGGAAGTGCCGTCTGGCCATCCACACCAAAATCAATAGGTCTGGTCCTTACAGCTTAGTGCAAATGTTTGTACCAAATTTTGTGATTATTGGACAAAAATTGCGATCTGTGCCGGGGAACAAGAAATTGACTTATATATAGATATATATGTAAAAGACGAAATCGTCTTTTCTCGAATAGCACCAAATCTCGCTCATACTTGTGAGATTTTGACCTTTTTTCATGTTTATTTATGTATGACCTAGGCTAAGATGTTGCGAGGTAATAATTTACTGAATGAGAACTGTTTATCAACTATTACGTAATTTCATTCATTCACCTCATTCATTCTATTATCCGATGACAACATTTTCGACTAATCTTGACTTGAATGTTTTTCTTTTTTATCGTCATCGACTTCTTATCTTGTTTCCGATAATATTTCATTGATAGTTTACTTGATTCATTTGTGCGGTCATTCAACGTTGACCTAGATATACAGATTTATTTTTCGTTTGTTCATTTCGTGTATATAAACTTGAATTTTCTAATTTAACTTTGATCAATTAATTACGTGTGAATAAATGTTATTGAATCTAAACGATCTCACACCTTATTCCGTATTGAGTGCAAATTAGAATCGGTCAGGAACGAACTTACATATATATATATATATGAATTTGAGTTATTAGTGCCAAAATTTTCCTGAGGTCATGAAACGAAACAAAGTGTAATAAGTAGATTTTCTAAACAAAACCTACTCAAAAACCAAACAATTTAAAAAAGAATAAAATCTTATATTTGATCACCTATATTCTTCCGAGGATCAGGTTTGTAATTTTCCTATTAGATTAGTATGCAACCAGGTAGACAGTAAATACTTATTGCTTCTCAAGCTAATGGTATGTTCACCGGTTTTAATGAGCCTCTTTGGCGGAGTTCTTTCGCATTACCTACATCATCACCTTCAAGTATAAATGAAGATTTTTAACTGCACTGAAAATTTCCTCGAGTACCTACGTTTGTTTTCCAGTTTTAATGTTGCTTTTTTAACGCTAATAATATATCGTAACTATATATGAAGTATTTAATACGCTGAATATAATGTTAGAATTTTTGTTTAAATTTTTCTGCGTACTATTGTTCGTCAGCGAAGGTAATGTGTTTTTTTCCTTGTTACTTTATGGAATAAGTTAGGTACCTATAGTTTAACTACGAATATGCATAGAAGATCAAATCCAATTTTTAGGTATTTCTGTGCTATGGGCTGGAAAAAATTTTCACCCTTCATTTATTTTTATTTTATTTTTGCCTCTTTTTCATTTTTTACTCCAAAAACTTTTCGCACTCTTTCAAAATTTTGCGTCGCGGGGAATTAATTTGCTTCATTGTCCAAATAGGAAAATCTGACCTGTAATAGTACACTACACTACAAGTATGATGAGGTATTTTATTAAGGTGAATAAAAAAATATTTTAACTATCAAATGTATTTATAATATTATAATAATTGATGAAAATGGAATTTTGAATCCTAAGAATGGTCAAAATAAAATTCTAAAAATAATTATCAGTTATCACAGTAGCAGCATAGGATATCTATTTTCACGACATTAGAGTGATTCACTGTTATTTGAACAACGTGAAAATAGTCATCCTCAAATAGGGAAACAAATAATTTTTTTCCCTGTTCATGTATTTTTTTTCCTCTTTGGTTACTTTTTTTCTGTTGTGAAGTTTTATCGGTAAAACTTTGTTTTTTCACTATCAATCTCGTTCATAAAATTGCATTTTTCATTCACCTTTATAATAAAGGATAAATTTTCGAGTGATCAGATTTTTACTTCTATTCCAGCCACTATTAAATTAAGTATCTGTTGTTAGATTTATTTAATTTTAATTTTATTAGAGATACAGAAGACCAACTGCAGGTTGCTAAGATCAATAGTTTTTGAGTTATGATGAATTTTACGCTGAAAAAGTGGTTTTTAACGCTATGATAAAGGTACTTGCAAAAAATGTAGTAATTTGGAAAAACCTTCAATTGACTTTTTTATCAATGAGAATTTTCGGTACAGAGAATCTTTTGATTAGGTGGCAGTTGGTTAAAATGATGATATAGTTGTTAGGAGGGGATGGGATAAGAAGGAAAATTTAATAAAAAATACATTTTTTTAAAGCATTTATTGTTGTTCTACTACAGCAATGAAATATAATGTAGTTCTGGCTCAAAACACCACATTTGTTTAACACTGTGTTTATCATACTTTTATAAGTTAGATACACATGTGTTTGTTTCTGTGAGCATGGGCGTAGCAAGAAAATTTTTTAGGACGGAACTGTTTTTAAAGTACTGGGTTTTTCAACTTCAGTTAGGCTCTTCAATAGGCAGATCAAACTAAGAGTTAGACAGGATTTTAGAAGTAGCTGACTATTAAATTTCTTACCTGATGATTAAAAAACCAACCCTTAAAAAGTGAATTTCAAATTTTTTCAGCTGCATCCATCCAAAAATGATTAATTTTTTTTTCTCCAAATTAGATGAAGAAAACGTCATTTTATTCCCCCGTGGCTACACTTATGAATGTAATTTCGCTAAGTTTTACACAATGTTTTGCACTTATTATTGTACCTATTTTTAAACATTCTGTGGTAGCAATTTCAGACTAAAAATGATTGATGAACTCAAAACACTTTGAGAAAATTACAATACACTTTAATATGACTTCAAAGTCATACTTATGAAATACTCAATTATTCATTCTAGTTTACATTGCATAGAAGATTGAGTCCGTTAAAGGCAGGTACACATTTGTATCATTCCACCATATCATATCATTGTATTATCTCAATGTGTACAAGGTCCCAAGGTAACCATATCAAAAAATGATACAATATGGACATTTTCCATTCTATGTTGGTATTCTACCACCACATCAAAAGGCATTACCTGTGGGATCATAAAATTTTCAATAAAATTTAAAGGTATGATCTGATTCTAGGCAATGCCTCACAAAATTAAAGCCGTATCATCATTGCTTATTGTATCATAATATGCACCAATGATACGATATGGCAGAATAATACAAATGCGTATCTACCTTAATGTTTTCTAGTTACGATGAAGGTGAAGATTTGGTAAATTTGTACCTATTAATGAAATTAACCAATAATTTGTGAGAAGATAAATACCACAAAGGAATTTGGTGTAGTCAGATCGTACAACAATAGGGTGACATTATGATACATATAAAGTAGTTCTTCTTATCTTCTATAGGTTTATTGAACTGAACATTAGGTGAAGTGACATGGACAAGTGTAGGCACATGTTATGAAGGTTATTGATGTATTTGTAAGTATGGTATGTGGTAGGAGTGTCTGTGATAGAGACAGAGACAAGGTGTGAATGAGATGAAGCATGAGGAGATTCTTATGTAGCACTAGAGATACGTCCACACCTATATGAAAATTTTTGGAAGGAGCTACTTAACATCCTAAATGATTTTTTACAGCTGAATCGAATGAGACTACCCCATTCCCAGATTGGTAAGACCAATAGTTTCGGAGTCATTACCTATTTTTTACCAAGTTTTTATTGATAAAACTCACGTTTTCTGGTAAAAAATTCCTAATAACATGGAAAGTATCGATCCTATTGATCTGAAATTGGTCTCATTGGATTGAGTACTAAAAATACATATGATGTGATATGTGACGCTGCTCCTGCTGAAAATGTTTATATATAGATTGGGAAATTTGAAGAAGTATCTAAAAAGTACCATATTGGATTTTTAGTACATTTTCCACTATATCAACTGTGTAGATATTTTAACCCACTTCTATTCGAAATATACTCCATGCCGAAAATTCTAATCCATAGGAAAAGAAGGTAGGTAGACAACTGAATGTTTCTTAAAATTACAACACGTTTTTTTCCTTTGTGTTAAAAATTACGTTTTTTTAGTACAAAATTCATCATAACTCATAAAATATTGATTCTAGTGACCTGTAATTGGTTTCATTCGATTCAGAAGTAAAAAATGTATGAAGTATGATACATCATTTGATCTAATTCATAAAACGACAATTTTCCCAAATTTCCTCCCTGTCTTCTGCTCTTAAATTGGTGTTTAGATACATAAATTTCGACCGACTCAGCCAATTCTTAATTTTACCTACTGCCAAGAGAGAATTTTAGGTGAAGTTTCATGAACTAACTAGGTAATTTTTTCTCCAAATGGGTCATTTTTTATATGTTTTTCTTTTATTGGTATTAACTAAACTTACCTATGTCTATAGGTACGGTACTTTGAAATTATCCTTATAGTATCCAGTTATAACTGAACTGGAGAGTCCCTACTGCAGCTACGCAGCATTAATTTACACAGAACTACAGCACTTTGTTTCATACAACATTTGCTGTGGGCCTAATCTTTGTTTCAATGCATATAGGTAAACCTAACGAGTATAATATGAATTATAATAAAGAAACAATTTGGTTGGTTTCAATGAGGTTGCTATCCCTACTCCATTAAACCCTTGAAATACTTAGGAAATATGCTCTTTCACACAAATTTTTGATCCTAATTCATTTATTTCAAGAGATCACTATTTTTTTGAAATAAATGAACTTTTATAGGAGGCTTCAAAAAATAAAATGAGCCTAAAAACAAGAAGTCCGAGCCATTAGAAACCAAGAAAATTGAAGATGAGATCGCATTGGTTTAATTTAATGTTGCGAGTAATCTTTTTCCTAAAGACAGCAAATGATAAGGTTCAAAAACAATGAATTTGTTTAAATGAGTAATTTTAATTACGGTAGTGATCTTTAGGTTAAATTTCATTGATATAACATTAACTAAGCCAATTAAGCCAATCTGGTGCACGATTTCATCTTCTTCTTCAATTTTCTCGGCTTCCAAGGGGCCAAACTTCTTGTTCTTTGACTCAAATTATTTCTTAAAGTCTCCTCTAAAATTTTATTTATTTTAAACATGTCGGTAGGTATCTCTTATTTCGAAATAATAGTATCAAAAATTTGAAGCCCGTCCTAAACTAAAAATGCTTTTTAATGGGTTGAGTTGGGTTTACGGAAGAGGGGTGTTGTGTAAAATGTGGCGTATTGTGCCACTGGTGTAATTCATATGCTCGTTAGGTAAACCTTTACGTCCTCAAAAAAAAAAAAACGTTGCTCTGAATATTGATATGATATAGCCTGGTGGGTATATAAAAGATGTCCGTGATTAAAACTAAGTTCTGGTAAACAGAAGCTAATTTGGAGCCTTAAAAACGTGAGGAATTAGAGAATAATTTATATGGTGTTATCCTCCTCTGCTGTCCAATGTTTAAATCTCTTTTATGAAGTTTTGAAAATCGAGAATTTCAAAATTCATTTCATCAACAAATACCAGTTTTGATAATTGTTTGAGAGTACCGACATCTATTAATTGTGAAAGAATTAATGTGATGAAAGTTAGATATAGGCTATGAAATTCGAACAAAGCGTACAATTATATGTACCTAGTCTAGGCACTTGCCTTCAAATTATTTCAGTCCAAAATTATATTCAGAAGAAAGATTAGGCTGTAAGTTGATTCGAAAGTTGTAGCTTAATTTTTGTTCATGTATACATTAAGATGTTGACTTTTTTTATTTATTTGACCAATCTCGGAACATTTTGTAAAGGCGGTGCGTTGGTAATAGGTAAGCTATCAGCATGAACATAGTTTTTTGAAAAATAAGAACAAGAATGACAAAAAAAAAGATGATCGTATCATGATAACTGATTTATCGAATTGAAAATTAAATTCTATAATATATGAAAAATCATTCTTTTCAGACTTCTAAGCTAAAATTCTCCATTCAATATTTCAGTACCAGTGTAAATCAATATCGTGCATATTAAGGACTATGTTTCAGAACAACTATAGGTACACAGGTTTTTGCAGTGCCAGATTAGCACCCGCTGCCGCTCTGTTCGAAATTTAATTGCCACCCATTGCCATTGACCCATTCCCATATAATATCAGGTACGATATAATTATTCTCTTTTCTGTTTTTCGAAAAGAATAAAGCAAATACATTTCTAAACTGAAAAATTTGCCGCTCTCGAACAATCCGCACACGGTGTAAATCTGGCACTGGGTTTTTTTTCTTTTACTAAGTATCAGTAAGAAAAAATATATTCAAAGATTACTTCGTGAAGGCAATTCGAAACTTGTAAATCGTGAGTAAAACAAATTGGTCTATGTAATTAGGGTTGTATAAATTCATTAATTTGCTCGAGGAATTCTCAAACCTACTTCTGTGGAAGTTTTTTTTCTCATTTAGGATGCCTAATTAATGCATTAGTCGGTCACAAATTGGTACAGGTTTTATGTTCGAAAATAATAAAAAACTAATAAGCCAGATTCACAAGATTATTTCTACATTTGCTGTCGAATATTAGACCGCAGTTATTTATTCTCATTTGCGGTACCAATATATGAGTATATCGATATTCTGTTCAAATTAAGGTACCCGCATTTCAGAATACATTCCATTGTACATGCGTGCATATCATAATATTACGAAGATAAGAATAGCTTTCAGAAATATGTGACATTGAAAATAGAGGTGTCATAAAAATGTCGCTTTTAAATAAAACGTATTTAACACGATATAATAATTTGATTACTTATAAGTCGATTGGATGACTTTTTTTTTTTTTCACACGATAAAATTGACAGTGTTTGTTTGGATGTGTCATCCAAAGGGACGTAACTAAGGGGAGATGCGGAGGTTCCCCAAAAATTATTTGTGATACAAGTTGACTCGTGCTGAAAAATTCGAACTCATCAAAATCACCTAATTTGCACCCGTCTCACAAACTACTTTTTGCAACAGCCACCGAAAAAATTTTTTTTTATAAGAACTAAATAATAATTATCCAATAATTTTACTTCTTTTTTAACTGTAAAATCTCCGCATGTTTCTCAGCCCACTTAACCCCAGAAAAATGACTCAAAAAATGTTTTTTAGAACAAATTAATTGACTAATAATTTTGAAACAAAAAACTGAGAGAGTAGTTGAGCCGTGAAATAAAGTTATTAAGCTCTGCAATTAAGTGATAAAAATTGTGCAAAAAAGTTAACTCGAAAGTTCGTATGCACATAGTAATATTTTTTTGCAACACATGTCCAAAATATGAGTTTTACATGCATGTATAGTGAATGTAAAAGAACGAATTTTTGGCGTTTAAAGTAGACAATAATTTTATAATCTCTCGCGCAGGATTGGGCTGCTCAACGAGGTAAAATATTTAAACATTTATAAGTATTTTGGTTTATTATTAACGTTATTTTGTGAAAAACTATTTAAGTTGCCGTCATATATTAAGTACTTCTCCAATCGAACATAACATTTTAATTTTGAAAAAATGTTTCAAATGATTCTCTAGTCTCTAATTGAACTAGAAAGCCGGGGTTTGTAATGATCGAAAGTGGATAAAATTTACCCAACCCCTCATCCACCATACTTATCTTCTTCCAGTTCAAAACCATATATTTTAGACACCACATCACAACTTACCATACACCCTTACCTCCACCATCATAACCTCAAATAAAATATTTGTAGCTGGCACACCCCTTATACGATTTTCTCACATCTACATGCATACCCATATCACAATTCACCTCTTCCTCCTGCTAACCTCTTCTTCACATCGTTATTTAGAAGTTAAAAACAAATATTTTCAACTGGAACACCCTGTATGTGGACTAGGACCGGCATTTCCCTATTTTCTGTTCTTGCACTTGGGCCTTAAGGTGTAGCTCAACTACAGAATTTCCTTCGAGTACTTTATTGATCATTATGAATCCACGGCTTTTAATAATAAATTCAACTTAAATAAATTTTTTTAATATTCCCAAAAGTAGGTAGCCTATACAATATAACTAATTACAGAATATCTGCAAAAATGATTACTCATCTATACAGAGGCCGGTTTTCATAAATTTTCTTGGCACGCAAGGGAAAAAACTGATTGAATTTTTTTAAAGGTCAAATAAATTTTTTCGCTTAATCCACTCGCAGTTTGACTCAAATAATAGGCTATTATTAATTAATAATGATTTGACACCCCAAACACAAACCAAAAATGAACAGGTATGAGATAACAAAAAAAAAAAATTACTGCCTGCATGTGTTAAAAGACATATCGGAAGAACCAAAGCGAACTTTACTATCAAGTATGTTAATGGTTGATTTTTGAATTCCTGATTCCCTAAAATGTAATTCGTCATAAATTTGAGATTATTTTTATGATTGAATTAGAGCTAAAACAATGAAGCTGGCAGCTGTGATGAGGATGTAACATTTTTATCAAATATTCTTTATGGAGCAGGATGCACGAGGATTGCTGTGGAAAATGAAAAAAGAAAACTGGAGATTATTTTTTGAAATTTTCTGAGGGGGCAATACGAATTCACGAGGATGCACTGCAACCCTTATATACTCCCGAAAAATCCGCTTTATGTCTACCTATATCTAGTTCCCGTTTGCAACGAGTTTGTTCCGAACATTAAAACAGTTAGTTTTTATTGTCTGCATTTTCTACCATTCATCATTCGTAGAAATGAGGTGAAGCTTCGTTCTTGAAACATTTACTGTTAACTTTTCCTAAATAAGTACCTACCTGCCAAGCTACGATACGAAACTCATTAAAGAACGAAACTTCTCTTCGTAAAAATGTTAGGTCTATATTAGGGCAGTAACCCCCCCAAGTCTATTTCATGTTTACAAATGCCCACATCATCATATTCTAATAAAGTTATAGGTACGTTTTCATATACTCTTGGGGATTTTGTTGTTCGTTTTTTTCACTGACACCTTCATTTTAAATATTTTTGTATTGAAAATGTTACCACCGTAGGACAAATTTTTTTTTTTTTCCTTTCTCAACTTTGCTTTTATTTTTGTTATACATTTGGGTATTGTATTTTGACACGAGTAGGTATATTATATGTATGTATATATGTATGTGTTTGTACAAATGATTTTTGTGCTCCAGGTATTCTTGACGAGATAACCTGTCCCAAGAAGAATGGCAGGTTTGCTACGAGTCAATGTGACGCCTATTTAGAATGTCGTGATGGTGTCGGCGAATATAAACTCTGTCCGGATGGTCTCCTTTTTGACGAAAATGCTCTTTTATATGGTTATCCTTGCGGCTATCCTATTGACGTCGACTGTGCAGGCAGAACAGCACTTCGTGAGTTGCGACTTTATGTATGCTTCTCTTTCATCACTTCTTTCTTATATCCTGTGTTTACGTAGAAAGTTAATCGATAGATCTTTTATATTCAAACATTCGCTACACCTATTCTATCTGAATAAGTTTTCAATGTCAACATTCTTTTCTAAGAAGAAAAGGAGAATTGAAACATATATATTATGGTAGATGAGTACGATCGGGGGTTCTTGTTATTCATACGGGTGAAAGTAACGAAAAGATAACTCTGTTCAGCTACAATTCTCTTTTCTATTGTCGAATGGGTCTTCTTTTGAAACTGATGCAGGTAAATACCTTTTCCGAAAATGTTTCAAAATATTCGTTGTTTGCAGTGGTGCGGTGATTAATCTAGATTGGAGTCAACAATTATTTTATTTTATTTTTTAATTTTATTTTAAGAGGCAGTTGCTTCATCAACCAGAGTACATCGGTATATCCTTAATATTGAAAGGTTCCCTCTAGATGAGTATTAAGACCTTATTAGTTATTACGCTTGTATATTGTTTATTCATACTCATTTTTTTTGGAGATGTGGAGTTAAAATTTTGGATTTAATTTTTTCGTTAGACCTACCATTTTTCTTTCTCTCCCCCTGGCTCTAATTTATTCGGGGGCATTCGCCAACTTTTAACCAATTTTTCTTACCAATGTCTACGTTTTTTAGCAAGCCAAGTTCAAAAGTTGGATTTTTTTTTTCTACGACTACGAGGTTCCTTTCTCGTACTTTAATCGGTTTCTAATTGGATGGCAGGGAGAGGAGATAACCAATGTTATACAAATTACTTATCTACTTATCTTGATAGTGTAGATATGATTATATTGGATTAGGTCTGTTCTTTGACGTGCTGAGTTCGAATTTCAGCGTTTTTTTAATTTTTTTTATACATTGCAACAAGTTTAAAAGTTTATATTCCTCACAGAACCTCCTCAATCGACTGAACTTTGCGCTCGTCAATTTGGTTACTATAAATTTGGAGATTCGAGTAACTGCGGACAGTTTGTGAACTGCGCTTTTGGCGAAGGCTACTTATTCACCTGTCTAGACGGATTAGCCTTCAATGAGCGAACATATAAATGTGACTGGCCTGATGAAATCGAGTCTTGCGACGTTGAAAGTACGATTATTTTGTTTTTCCATTTATTTAATTTTTAATTTATTTTTTTCAGTAGATGTATTCGGTTTTGGTGGAAAATTAAGTCACTACGAATGCCTCAGTGATAAGCAAAATTTTAGTAGGTAACTACCGATTACTTTTGCAGAACTCATTGGTGACGTCATCGTTAGAGGTTTGTGATGTGGTTATCGTATCACATCTTTTTTATGATTTTTCACAGTTGACCTTTTTTCAGCATACCTATTGGCGGGGTTGATTACGATTCGTTCATTTTTGATCGAATCATTTTGAATGTTTGAAAGTGATTTGTGATAGAAATCAATTTTTTCTGACTTCAAGAGAATTTACGAATCATTAAATTTGACCACAAAGGTTAAATTATGTTCAACTCTGTTTAAAATTTCAAATGAATAACATTTCTGGGCCTGATTCATTCATTTTCGATCGAATAATGAATTAAAATTTGGTACAATGATTCGTGATTTGAATCATTTTTCTAATGGTGATCCAGCCTTTATATACTGAAAGTTTAAAAAATGGTAATCTTGAGGAGCAAGTAATAAAAGGACTTCGGATATCTTTAAATTTTACGTTATTAATTTCTAGTTTTCAGTTATAGTATTTTCTGATGATAAAATCCTACTATAGGTATCTCTATTCTCTTCCCATCAGTTGAAAGACGCGCGCACTGCTCACTTTTTTTACCGCCTTTAACAACGAAAAAAATATCCGAAAGAAAATTTCCACCAGCAATATTTAATGATCCCAATGTAAATCCACACTTAATTCAAATTTATTGCTTTGATTTTCTCACGTTTTTTGGAACTCTTTCCTGAATACTGTGAATTGGCTTCATGCTGTTCTCCTTGACTACAATCGTTTAGATTGATTTAAAATTATGGAGGAAAGAAATAATCCTTTAATTTTAACGCAGCGCCCCCACTTCCTTTTTCTATCTGGAGTTATACCTATACCTATAGGAACTATGTGTGTACCTAGCCTATAATTTAATGAAATAAATCGATAGGGTCCACTCGTAACTTAATTAATTTCAATTTCATTTTTCTAGATTTCCTCGGATTTAGTTGTCCAGAGGAGAGTAAAAGTATTGCTGAATACGAACTGAAGTTATACGCACATCCAAACGATTGTCAACGATTTTTCTTGTGCAGAAAAGGTAAACCTCGTGTACAGAGTTGTGAAGAAAATTTGGTGTTCAACGACGTTACAGGCGAATGTGATGGAATTGCGAACGTTACAAGATGGTAAATGATTTTATTTTATTTCTTAAATTAACACTGTCCTCAGTGGCCTTTGTATAATTATATTCGTAAGTAATTTTGTGTACACTATACCAGCACGTCTTCGTCATTCACCCTTCGCAAAATTAAGGAAAAAACTCGATTGCAAAAAAGTACGAACAAGAAAGGAGACGGTTGAAAAAAAAAGAAAAAAAAGAGACGTATAATAAAACGGGAAAAAAAATCGTAAAAAAGAGGGCGGACCCCCGTTAACTGTATATTTGGGGTTTTGCATCCCGGTGAGCAGCTTTGAGCCTTCTGTTCTTTGTACAGAGGGATACGAGCTACCCCGTACCGTTTTACTCTGCTTGGTAAAAAGAAAGTAGAAAATCGAATATAATTCTCGAGTCTGCGAAAAAAATAATAATTTATGGAAGAAAAAAAAAAAAAAACCGAAGAAACCTTTAATGTAAATTTTTCAAAATATTGGACTTGTATGAAATTCATTTCGTTAAGGAACTGCGAGTAGAAACATTAAAGTCGTCCATAATTATGTACAAATAATACGCGAACGAACGTAAGAGACGAATAATCGATGCTTTTAAACCTTTTAATCAAAATTCGGTATGTATCTTACCTATAATAGGTAATAAATATCCAAGAATCACAATAATACAACTGGGTTAGTGCATTAGAACCATGGAATGAGCCTAAACTATCTAGCTACCTACTTATACTTTCAATATGCTGAAATTTTATTTTGATATCGTGTTCTGAACTTGTAACGTCAAAAATGTAAAAGGTAGGCCAGGGTGCAAAGATGTCCTCTTTTTTAAAGTATGTAGGTACCTGCTGTCTTTTTGGGTAAAAAAAATGGTACTATCTTTTGGCCCAAAAAGGGCATTTTATTCTTTCACTTTTTTTTTTTTTATACTCTTAGCATACAAAGTTCGTGTAGGGAATTGTAACATCATCGTATTTTTGAGATTGGTCATGGTTTGGTACTCATGCATTATTTGCATGTACGTGCAAGTAATTACGATCGAACGTATTCTATATGTTTTGTTTTATGTCATAGAGACAAATATTTTCCGGTCTTGTGGCGGCAACTGTCATAGAGGGGTCTGAGCCCCTTTACCTCATACGAGTTGAGTCCCCACACCTAGAAATCGAATTTCAAATTATTTAATACAAAAAAAAAAGTATCATTATTATAGTGTCTACTCATATTTAAATTAAAAAAATTATTGAGGGGATGGTTGGACTCCCTAAAAAATCGCCCACCCTACAAAATAAAACAAAAAAAATACTAAATCGGTGCCTGTGATAATTTCTTGAATGCACCGAGGTTTCAGTTGTCAGCAGCAGTTTAGGAATACAAAATTGTTTTGAACGGTAGAAGCTTTTTTTCGAATCAAAGAGACGGTTCAAGCTGAGATTTTTTGATCATAATTGTAATACTTTAGGATCTGTGGAATTTTTCAGGTAGCACAGTGGATACAATCATAAATGTTACTAGGTGTATCAACTTGATTAGATTTTTTGGATATTTCTGTAGCAAAATTTTCTAATAAGGTTATTGGATGAAGACGATAGTGTAAAAATTCGCATAATAAATTTAAAGAGGGTCAGTATCTGCCTGTCGTTTTTATTATTAATGGTCTTATCTGAATTTGTAGTCATTTAAGCTCAAGGGCGTAGCCATCATAAAGCAGGGTACAATAGTTCCCTGGATTTAAAAAAAAAAAAAAACAAAAAAAAAAGAACAGAAAACCTGTTAAAAAAGAAAAAAAGTGGATATTTTTCTTTATTCCTAATATCGATGATAGTAGGTACATAGAAATGAAGAAATAATGAGAAAAAGTTAGGCTATCTAGCATGATTTTTAAGTTGGTTCTTAAAGAAAATCTATTTATTTTTGGTTAAGCAAGCTAAAATTTTTACTAAATAGAAGCTAACTGTAGGTAATATTTTTTTTTCTTGAAAATATTATAAATTTCTTTACGTTAATTTCATTAGAAAACTTTCAACGACTATTTTTTGCACAGCCAGTAAAATCGACTGTGACTAGACTTTCGAGTTTGTTTATTGCCAGTAGCGCAACTAGGGGGGCAAGAGGGTACTCATCCTCAGGTGATTGAGATTTGGGAGTAGAAAAATTACAAATGGAAATTAATTTTCAAACTATTTCTACAATAATTACACTGTGGGCCAAGGCCTCATGTATCCACCGGAGTCATTGGAACTCCCAACTACAAAAAAAACCCTAAAAAAAACCATCTATAAATAAACATTCCAGAATCCAGAAAACATCATAAATTTTTTTTCGCTCGTTCCGCGAAATAGTTGTTTTGTCACCCTAGAAAACTCCCTCCGGAGGTAAAATCTAACTACAGTCCTATCTTAGCTGAGGCCGGCAAATTGACTAGTCCCCATGCGGCGAATTCCTATTTATATCATTGCCTTTTAACCCCCGTGGTTAATCTCTACTTTGATAAAATTTCCTTTGCCGCCTGAAAAATTTTCTATCTACGCCCTTGTCTAAGCTTAACCTGCAATTTTATCATCGTGATTATGAAAATTCTGATTAACAGAACTACATTGCAAGGGCGCAGCAGCAAGAATTTTCTTTTGGAGGATGATATTAATTTTATTCTTCTGTTTTTCTCTCGAATTTTTTTCGTACATTCAATTTATTTTGTGTCTCCGACTTTTTCTTCTTTTATTTTCACTTTTATTTTCTGCTGTGGGGGAGGGAGCGGTTTAAGCCCAAACCACCATCTCGTTGCGCCACTGCTACACTGCTATTCCATTCAGTATCACTATTCGTTATCTAATCTTCTCCTGTGCCTGAATATGATATCGAGTCTTCGTTCATGATCATCAGATATCGAAATTTTCTTCGTAAAATTTTGTTTCTAGGGCGTACCTACTCATAGATTACAGGCAATGCTTATCAGCTAGAAGTACATATAAGCCCAGCACTGTTTTGATTTTCAGTCAAATTCATTTTTCGGAAGAAGCGGGGGAGTTGAAGTTATAAAACTTTGCTGTGTAAAACAATTTCGTTGAAACAGAAAGACATAGTAATTCGAGGAAAAGTTACCTCAGAGATACATCGCACATGAAATGTTCAATATGATATTTAGGCTACATAATTAAATGTTAAATAAAGTATCCTGAATAAGTTTTGTGTTATGACAATAAAATTGTTTTTTTTTTTTTTTTTTTTTTTTTTTGTTTATTTTTCAGTGCTGATTTCGTACCTTCGAAGAAATCCAATTATTAATGGTCGTACTTCGTATAGCTACTGTTTGCATACTTAATGAGAAATTTATTGGCAATTCAAAAGAGGTGTATTGGAGATAAAGAAGCAACTTAATTCTTATTTTACAAATGAAATTTTTCGGCAGTCCCACTTATTGCATGTATCAACGTGTACATTAAATAATTTTATATTTTTTTATTTTGTTTGTTTCGAAAATAAAAATAGATTGAAATAATATTTTGAGGGCGAGCTGGCTGTTCCAGCAGTTTGCAATTGATTTTTCGTCGGATTCATTAAATTATTTACCCATTTTCCTTTGAACAGAAGAATTGAATATAAGCTGCTAAACTGAGCTTCATGATTTGACAATTGGTATTTAGGTTATCACATTAGTGTTAGTTCGAAGTATTTACGCTGTCCTTTGCTCAGGCCAAGCGAATCAGTAGAGGTGCAAAACGATTATTTTATCCTTTATAACTTCATTGACTCATTTTTATCTCAAAATTCGATAATCTATGTAATTATAAATGGAAAGATTAAATCTAAAATTAATATTTTATCCAGAACTATACTGATTTATTCGCGGAAAAGTCGACAAAGGAGTTTATATGTTATTTAGGTCAATGTAATTTAATATCGTGATAGGTAGTAAATGTATGTGTAATTAAAATGAACAATTTTGGACTATTCTATATGCATAAAATGACCGATTAAGATTAGGCCTAATTGATAGTTGAAAATTGGAAAATACTCATTTTGGAGGACAAATAGTTTGAAGTTTTTGGGAAACCGTGTTGCATGATTTAGTTTGATTTGAAAACTGACTTTTATCTCATCGAATGTACAATTGAAAATTGATGTGCGACTGAATTCTGGTGAAAATTGTCACCCAAGTGGTTGTAAAAATGGGTAGGTACGTCAATATAAAAAAAAATTGTGACCTGGTTCTGAATTTTCATGTTTATTTCATTGAATATAGGTGTAATGGCATAAAAGAGATCTTTTAGTACCAGTTAAGACCATTTTATGTGTTACATCATACAGGAAATATCAATATCAATATCTCTGAAGTATTTAAATAATTTACTATCTACAACTCTGATGGTGGACCTTAACTTCTGGATTCAATTTTTAAATAAAATAATTGAACACAATTAATAAATAACAATGTAATAAAATAATATTTTGTTCGTAAAACAGTACAAGTAAGTAATTAGAGAACAACGAAATACAGTCTCAATGGTAAAATGAAATAACTCTACTAGAGAATAGTACTTTACGAGACACTAAAACAAAGTTACAATTATTCTATTGAAAACATGAGTTTTATATACCTACCCTTTCAGGGATATGTGTTTTCATTGAGTCTTAGTATGTGTGTGTGTGTGTGGAGAGATTAATTAATTAAAAGGAATTTATCATTTGAGTATATTCGAGGGACCAGTGAAATGAGGTCACCGAATATACGGTTAGAACGTTTATATATTTTTTAGAAGTGTAAGGACAAACAAGAAAATATTTACAGGGATAATTATCTTATTATACAGGGAATATTTTCGTGTTCGAATATGTTCGTCTAAATTAATTATTTTAGATGAATGGGTAAAATTTTTCTTGAATTTGCTCATAGTCATGATCAGTTTGAGTAGAAATGGGGAGATGTTTTCCAAATTTGTGCCTTTTCAACTAGGTGTTATTAAAATAATAAACAGTGGCAGACTCCTGTAGAAAATGGAAAAATTCTCCCCCTTGACGCAAAAAAAAAAAAAAAAAAAAATAGAAAAGAAAAATGACATAAATTTAAGGGAAAAAATGAAAGTACGACCATAGAATTCGAATAAAAACTGTTAAAATTTGTTGAAGAGCAAAAAAAAGATGTCAACTCCATTAAATTTTTTGTCATTTCTCTCCTCCCAAAATAACGCTCCAGATCCACCACTGACAATATAGAATTTGTTTACCTGATTCACAGTCTGAGAACTGTCTCGAAAATAAAGAGGTATGATAAATTGCTCTCATATATGGTACTTACCTATCATAGTGATGAATAAAATTGGGTATGGTCTCGCATTTAAAACTTAAGAAACATGAACAAGTTATCCAAACGTTCCAAATTCTTGCTACTTAAATGATTTGCAGTGTTTAGATTTTTTTCTTCCTATTTTTTGAAGGGTGTGAATGCAATAATACCATAAATCTTGTTAGCAACACCGAAACTAAAATAAAGACAACGATTGACAGGGTAAGAACAAGATGAATAATGGGTACCTACCTAGGTACCTAAATTAAAAGTTTTTGCTGTTAATTTTATTTCCATTTCTCTCTCTACAATTTAAAATTTTTTATTTTCCAATTTAATTTATTTGCGTGAACGCTATACGTCCTTGTCCTTTACTGCCGATTTTCTCACTACAGTGTAAGTTCTCACCTTTATTATAATTTATGTGCTACCCCTTGCAAACCGGTCGTACGCTTCTTCCTGGCTATTTACTCATAATAGGTATCAAGTACCTACCCAAATTAAAACGAACTCGACGAAAACCACTTCGATGCAATATAATACACAATTATTTTGACGAATAAGAATTGACCACTCATCAGAAACGGTGCGCGTATCATTTCATAACTATAATGACGTACAGCGTTCCAGTCAGTTAATGTCGAAAATAATCGTGTAAAATCTTAACAAATTAAAACGTTTTCTCTCCTTATTATAATTATTATGTAGGTACCTATGCATTCGTTAAATACATTTTCCCAAAACTTGCTGGCTAAAAAAACAATAAAAACGTGCAACCTTGACACCATAAAGTCCATAAAGATGTAGCCTAAATTAAGGTTTCTTCTGACCAGTTTTTGGACGGTATGAAGTGCTAATTAAATTTGATGCTATTTTTGAGAAAGAAATCGTTTTTTTTTTTTTTCCTTTCTTTGCAAATTTGCCCGTAATTCGTTATTTTTCACGAACGCAACAAACCGGTCTAATTTTTTTCTTATTTTCTTAATGTGCGGACTTCCGTTTATGACGAGTGACGACCTTGCAGTGACATAAGAACGAATTTGCGTTCGAACTTCGAATAGGTTACTCAGGTTTAGGAGCATTCGAGTACAAAAATAGGTAAGTACTCATTAGTTATTCGACAGATTTCTTTTTCTTTTTTTTTTTTTTTTTTTTTGGGAATGGACGAACTGTAAAAAGTATGGAAAATACGACATTAAAATATTACAGTTTTTCGCCAATATCTCCGTCAATATTAAATTTATCGTAAAAATAGCTCAATAATAAAATGTTTGGCGCTTCATTTTCTACGAACAAAGTTCATACTAATATTTAAGTGCAGTGCACCAGATAACTGTAAAATGAGGATGAAAAATATTGATTTCCGTAATATTGTTATAACGCACTGGTAACTGCGATGAAGTCAATCGAGTAAGACAAAAAGGATTGATTTTAATCAGCATTTTCTCGATTATGGATGCGTTGTAAGGTAAAATTGATAGAGACAATTTTTGTAGAGAATTAAATACTACATATTTTCTTGCTGAACTATTTTACAAATCTATAATAAAAAATTAATATTGACAAAGATATAGATACATGAAACACTAATTTGAGATAACATTCCATGGTGACAATTTGGATGGGAGTTGAGAATTTTTTTACGTTACACTGAAATTTCATCCTTTCCTAATCATGAAAGGAAATTTTACATACAGACATGTTTTTTAGATGAAAAGTCCGAAATCCCGGCACAACTTGTCTCTAGAACACCATTATATTATGCAGGTATCCATTAGAGAAAAGTACAAAGATAAGTTTAGAACTTCAGAAAAATGTTTTAAGTTACCTACCTCCAAAAACTGAAAACGTATTAGATGTATTGCAAATTAAATTCTTCCACTCAGTTCATGGTTTTTCCGAACATCAACTGATGAATGGAAATGACAGAAAAGCCAAATTCCAAAAAAATAGGTTCTAACGAACTCGAGAAACTATCAACTTGCTGATTATTTGGGTGCAGAAACTTATAGGTCAATTACTTACAATGATGAACAGTATCATTATTAATTTTCGTTAAAAACTATGAATACAGAAAGAAGCGAAGTCCTTAACAAATGACAAAATTTCCACAAGAGCTAAAAGTCCTCCTCTCTAGTGCAAGAAAAACAAAATAAACTTATTAATTCATGATAACATGATTTTTTTAATCAAAACAACCTCCGGATATACTGAAAAACCTGATAATAAACCGGAGGAGGACTAAAGAGGATGGTCCAACCTGGGCTCCTTCAGTAGAAAGGTCCTGTATTGATCCCAATAAAATTTAATTTGAGAAAAATGTCATAATATAAACAGTAACTTTGTTGGTCAAGTGAACAAAGGGGGTGACGGAAATTGTCTGTTATAGGCTTCTTCAACCGGAAGGAGGTCCCGTTTCGGTTATTCCAACAAAATTTTTGTTGAAAATTGTTAAAATATGAAAAGAAATTATTACGAGTTCATTCTTCTACCATTTAATACCAACAACTAACTCACTACAAAAATATGATAATGCAAATTGGGAAACTATCAAACGAGTATAAAACCTAGTACATAGAATTACACCTAGGAGAGCTGCGTAAACCATTTTAATGGGCATACTCAGATAATATCTTATTTCTAACACCCTACCTTAGTTTTACAATTTTATAAAAATATTGTCACGAGCTACAAAAGAAAAATAACACATAATAAAATAAATTAAAAAAATATCACAGTCAAAATAAACTTAGCCTAGCTCGCAGATTTTCAAACGAAGTACGACTTAACGATTTAGTAAAAATATCTGCAACATTGTCAGCAGTGTCCACTTTTACCACCGAGATTATTTTCTTTTCGATTGATTCATGGACATAGTGGTAATGGACCTCTATGTGTTTCAAACATTTGGTGAAATTGCCTAGATTGGCAATGCAAACTGCACCTAGATTATCTTCATAAACAACAACAGGGGTTAATGACTTAGGTATAGCAAACGTTTCACAAACACCTAGAATAAATGTAATCTCGGTTACTACTTCCGACAAAGCTACATATTCGGCATGCGTTGACAATTTTGTTACAGTACCCTGCTTTTGGGCTTTCCAAAAAACTGGATTTCCACAGAATCTAACTATATATCCTGACATTGACTTCCTATCAGTACAGTCTCCTGCCCAGTTGGAGTCAACAAATGCATCCAGGCCTACACTATGAGAACCTAAATATTTCAACTTGAGATTACGCGTCTTGAACAAGTACTTCAGCACTCTCAGTGCATATGTAAAATGTGACTGATCGAAAGCTGACTGAAACCTGCTAAGATAATTGACTGAAAATGATATGTCGAGTGGAGTACCCACACTTATGTACAACAATGCACCTATCAAATTACAAAATTTAACATTAAAGTCTGGATTCTCAGACTTGGTCAATTTAAGGTGCATTTCCATTGGAGTATTAAATAAATTTGAGTCTTTTATACGATAACGAGTGGCAAGGGACTCGATGTACCTAGTCTGACAGAGTGACATTACTTTATTACAAACATCATAATCTATATCAATTCCCAAATATGAATTTACAGGACTTAAGTCCTTCATTTTGAATCTGTCAGATAGCTTCTCTTTTATTCTTTTAATTTCGTTAATATCCTTGCCACAAATAAGTAAGTCATCTACAAATAAAATTATAAAAACAACATCATTTACGTTAACAGTTGTTGAGTACAAGCAATAATCAAATCTACTCCTTTGAAAGTCCAGGCTAGAAATAAAATTATGGAAGCATTCATACCAATTCCTGGCACTCTCTTTTAGTCCATAGAGTGATTTCTTTAACAATAAAACTTTATTAGGATCAGTTACGTTTTTGTACCCAACTGGAATTTGAATATAAACTTCTGATTTAATGGGGCCGTTAAGAAATGCGGTCTCGACGTCCATTTGATGGACTAAATATTCACGATTACAGCAAAATGATAATAAAAGCTTCAAAGAGCACATCCTAGCTACCGGCGAGTAAACATTTCCCACTTCTTCATCTTGCTGGAATCCTCTCACCACTAGTCGAGCCTTATGCATACCATTCGCTTTCACACTGAAGATCCATCGCACATCCAACGCCTCCTTTCCCTGTGGCAAGTAAACCTCTTCCCAAGTCTCATTCAACCTAAGACTCGCCAATTCCTTATTAGCAGCTTCTTGCCACAGATGTGCCTCACTAGTAGACATTGTCTCATCAAACAACTGAGGGGCATAAGCGGAAACATAATTAACATATACCACAAAATCATTCAACTTTGCCGGTACTACCTTCTCACGAGCTGACCTACGACTATCTGAAGGCTGATCAGTTGCCTGACCACTACCTCCAGCCTCACTCCGGTCCTCCTGTGCCGGCAAAGTATTTTCCACACTTGGCTCACTGTCAATTCTCACAGCCGGTCTGCACTGGTCACTGGCTTTACTCGCCTTATCTTCATCCTGCAGTGCAATACATCTGACCGTTTCATCGACAAAATCTACCCTACGAGAAATAATAACACGATTATTGACTAAAATACGATACCCTAAATCAGTGTATCCAAGGAGGATACCTTTGTCAGCTTTTCAATCCCTTTTGGTATTTCTCCATGTGTCAGGCACCCTAGTAAAGACACGACTACCATACAACCAAAGGTTGCCTACATCGGGCTTTTTTCCAAAAAATATCTCATAAGGAGTCTTCCTAATGGTAGTCTTAGCGAGAGTTCGATTAAGCAAGTAAGCAGCCGCCTGGACGCACTCTGGCCAAAATCTCTTTTCAACTTTAGCTTCAGCACCTAAGCACCTAGCTCTGTCCATAATAGAGCGATTGTAGCGCTCAGCTGTGCCATTCAGCTGATGTGTGTTGGGAATACACGGTCTTATATAAATTCCACGATTTCGAACAAAATCTTTTACATTATCGTTAATGTATTCGGTACCATTATCACATCTTAATTCTTTAATACATTTGCCAGTTCGGTTTTCTACTAGATTAACATATTTGACAAAACAATCATAAACTTCCAATTTGGCTTTAATACAATACACTTTCAAAAGTTTGCTAAAATCATCTACAAAAGTTAAAAAATATGTTTCACCACAGTATCCAAACACTCGATGTGGACCATTGACATCTGTGTGAACAATTTCCAAAATATCTCTGGCCTTTTCTCTATTATTATCGAATGGTTTATTATTCATTTTTTGTTCCAAACAAGTCGCACATTTCAATTTTTTGTTTTCTAATTTTTTTGGGGCTCCATCCAATAACCCATCTTCACATAAAATTTTTAAATTATCGAAATTTACATGTCCTAACATTCGGTGCCATTTTTCTTGTAATGACATTACATTACGTTTATTTTCTACATTATTCACCAAATTTGAGTTTACGTCAATTGATGGATTTTTCAAACATTCAAGATAATATAAATTATTACGTTTATGTGCGATTGCGAGTAATTTCTTTCTACAATTAAAAATCTTTGCTACATCACCATGTTCTACGATAATATTCTTCTCAGCTATTCGACCAGAGCTTAATAAATTAGACCGCATTCCCCGCACATACAATACTTCAGGAATATCTACCTGTACTGGCTTATTACCTATCCTAAAATATACCTGAACTACACCGACTTTAGTCGCAGCCAGTATTCTACCATCGCCTACTTTCACATCAATTGGATTTTCAAGTACATTAAACGAGTCAAATAAAGAATCATCATTAATAATATGATTATTACAGCCACTATCAAGTAGAAACACAATACATTCCCTATCTACTGTAGAAACATGTACAGAACTATCGTTTATACAATAGTTTATCTCGGTAAGAAACGTATCTCGTCCATTATCATTCGATTCTGCACCAAAACATCCACCAAGACGTCCAAAATTCGACCTGCCCGAATATCAACCACAATAGCCTCCTCTGGGCCTTCTACTATATTGATGACTATTAAACTTTGACTCATTACCACCATTTTCTGGACACTCAAAATGTCTATGACCAACCTTTCCACATCGAAAACATGTATGGCCAGTGCCTTTACCACCACGACCACCGTTCACCGCAAATACCTGCGAATTAGTACCATCATCCTTCGACGTCGCACCAGAACCATTTTCTTTCGACTTCACCATAATTTTCTGCTTCAAATAATCAAAAACGTTCTCGTCGTCCTTGAGCACATCTACCAAGTCACCAAGATGAGCCATCGACACCGGTAGCAAACTAATTAAATAATTAGCCTTTTCGCCATCGCTCACTGTTGCACCAGCTGATTTCAGATTGTTAATTGTTCTTTCAAATTCGTTAAGGAACTGCGTTGGATCCGCACCATCGGCCAACCACATACCTTCCAGCTTACGCCTAGTTACAATCTGCAACGCTGTTGACTTTTTAAGGTATAAATTATCAAACTTTGCAATCATACCTTTTGCTGTAGTACAACCATACACCAATTCAAGCTGCTCATTCAACACAGAGCTAATAATATAATTTTTAGCTTTGACCTCAGCAAGTGCCCATTCAGCGTCCGTCTCAGAAGCCAATTTCTCAAGTTCTATGACAGCCTTGCACTTCTTAAATTCAAGGAACAACAGCATTCGAAATTTCCATTTTTTATAGTCTGCCCCATTAAATAATGGTATTGAGATATCATCAGAATGGAAAAAATTTGCCATTCTTACGATCTGCCACTCAACAAAGAGCAATTAGCAACAGAACAAATTATCACTATTCAGCCAGCGAATTAATAAAAGGCTACGAAATTAAGGACGAGAGCATTTACACACATAAAATTATTCCATTCTAAAACTCGAAAACCATTGCTCTACTAGCATGTTAAAATATGAAAAGAAATTATTACGAGTTCATTCTTCTACCATTAAATACCAACAACTAACTCACTACAAAAATATGATAATGCAAATTGGGAAACTATCAAACGAGTATAAAACCTAGTACATAGAATTACACCTAGGAGAGCTACGATTAAACCATTTTAATGGGCATACTCAGATAATATCTTATTTCTAACAAAAATTGATCAGCTGGGACGGAAAAATGAAAAACCACTCTGGACCTCTCTTATCCTTCATCCGTCGCTATAATAAACGATCTTCTAAAAAGTCGATTGGTGGTTTTTACAACTGGCTCATGATAGACCATAATTTCATAATATCCTGGACTTCAACATGCCACTACAAATCTATAATCCTTTCTTTACTCACTGCTCAAAATTATTAGGCTTCAACCTTCATCCATGAACTTATTGTCTTACAGGGCTGCTGTATATTCCTAGACCAGAGATTCAGCTCAATCAAAATTAAGGAAGTCGACCCACAATCACCACCTCTTACCCTAATAGAAAAACTAATGTGAACAAAAAAAAAATTTTAGATGTATTTTGGGGGTAGGTACGCTGGTCAGTGTGGAGTACAGATAATTATAAATCAAATTGACTGATCAAAAGATCGAAAGATCGCCATCGTAGATCTGTAGATCACTTTGAAAAAATGATCTAATTGTGTGATATAGATCGCAATTTTTCAGATGTTTTAGTTCACTAAATTAGATCAGATTATTTTAAATCCTATTTTTGTGAGTATTTCTGTACAAAAATCTACTGTTTGCTCAAGTATCTAATAAATAAGTTATTAAACGATAAAAAGTAGTTGTTATCCGCTGGCTCTGCTTTTGGGTAGCAATTTGATGCCAGACTTATAATTTTTTTCAGGGGAGACCCCAGTGAAATAGAGAGAGGTACAGAGAAAGAGATAGAGCTGTTTTCTCGTTACCTTTTTCTTCTTTTTTCTTACGTTTTGTTTTTTGGTTTACAAACGGTAAAGAAGTCAAGGATATGTATGGAGGAAAATATAATAATTTTCACTTATGGGGGCTACAGACTTTTACTAAGGCCTAAAACCTTCCTTGGGATAACCCAATTGGCACTTGCTGAGAGTAACCAACTCCTTTTCCCAAAATGGCCCTTTTCCCTCTTTCACTCTCCCCCTCTGTTCTCTTCCTTCTCCCACAGTTCATTTTCTGTGCTTTGTATACAGCTATAGAATACTTGTAGATACACTTCAATTTTTGTAACTGTTTTGCGCTTGAAATTTCAAGAAAAGACTGACACAGAAGTATGAAATTTTATGGACTTATTAATATCATTAAGGAAAATATGTTTATAGGAGGAATAAATGCCAAAAAATTGTTTGAGGGGGTAGAGGGTCAAAATCCACAATTTTTCATCCAGGGGACTTCGGAATTTTTTTTTTACAAATGGCACATCTACATGGTGATACCTTTCTTTTGACTACTCAATCATGAAAATTGGTTCAGCCATTCTCCCTAACTCGGGGCCACAGCAACAAAAACCTTATAGAAATTATAATGATATAGAAAATCATAAAAATAAATTACTCGAAAGAATTCAAAATTCTGTGCAACAACATTCTTTCAATTTTGTCCTTTGCTGTGATGTGGAAGGAGGAGATAGGAAGGAATTGGGACAGAATCTAACTATCGAGATTGCCATGATAGTTCAACCTGCAGATGGTGATCGAAGTAGATCTACTCGATGGATCTTTTTCTCCACACTGAGAAAAACAAGCGGACTAGCATGGAAAATCAACTGAAAAATGACTAAAACTTTTTTTCACTTACTAGCTTCTCCAGTATTGTAGCCCTTCCCACAAATAAATCTTAGATGCATAACTGAACACAGATGCAATTAGTAATTTTTTGAACGGACCTAATTTCCTCTCCACGGGAGGCCAATTAAAATGTTGTAGGGTGGTGTTCCAAAGTTTTAAGGGCTTGTGACCTGATATCTCAATTACTCCTCTATCATATAAACGAAATAATATATATGTATATATGTAAAAAGAATACTCTTCTTTTTCAAATGACTACAATTTCGTATGTTACTCTCGTTCTTTCATGAATTCGTAATGTTTATTTTTGTTTGACCCACATAAAGAAATCGACACTATTCGACTATCTAATATTTACCATTCCGATCTTATTATCTTTAAGTTACGTCATTTCATGTATTATCGACTCGATCATCCTTTGTTAAATGACATCATTTTTGACCATACTCAAGATGACTATTTTCCTTTTGTAACGAACATCGATTTTATTTATCGAATTCATTCATTCATTCATTCGTCCGTTAATCGCCATTTCAGAAAGACAGATAAAACCTAGTCGTATCTTCGTTCGTTTCTTTGTGTATAATAATCTTGAATTTTCTAATTTCACTACCGTTTTTAATCGTGTCAATAAACTCTGCTTTTGATTACAAGTTCACGAAACTTTATTTACGTGCAAATTAGATCGAGTGGAATACCCGAAAACGAACTTACAAATTAGAAAATTCTTTTTTTTTTTTTAAATTCGAAATTTTTTTCTTTTTTGCGATGGCTTTGACCAAAATACAATTGTTAATAATGGCTGAGGGTACCGATAAAACAACCACAGTGAATCTAAAAAAAAATACGATTGTTTGGACATGGAATATGGTTTGCCTTTCCCGAAGAACTACAAAAGGCCACACTCCATAAAGAGCTTATGGCCTTGGGTCCTCCAAAGAGCGCTGCATCGGTCCTACATTCAAGGGGACAATACAGGACAATCAGTGTCTCCATCCCCCTTGACGTGGGCAAACTGTACCTCGACAGCGACAAGAACTTTGTATTCAAGGACTACCTCCTCCCAGAATTTTCACCCTCCGACCAAGCCAAGCTGAAAGAGGACACCGACCAACCCATGATCACTTCAAAGAAGGACAAGGATGGGTCAGTGACCAGCATCATGATGCACTTTCTCATAGAAAAATTTTCACCCAAAAACAAAAACGTCATCGCTTGGTGCGACGCCTTCGAAAGAGAGTCACAGCGATTTAAGTTGGATGGCCAGAAACAAATCGAAGTCTTCAAGAGCTGCTTAGAAACATCGATGGCAGATTTGTTCACCATCAACCAGAAGAAACTTGGACTAAACACTGCATGGTCCGACTGGAGAGCAGATCTGATAGCCACTTTTGCAGACTCCTCCTGGAAACCAATATGGTACGCCTACAATTATAGATACATGAGCGGTTCGTATATAGAATTTGTTGTTAAAAAAGAAAAACTTTTGTTAGAATTAGACAGGAATTTGCCCGACCTTGTGATATTAGATTTAATTATTTTGGGACTTCCTGTCCATATCCAAAATTCTTTAAAAAAAAATGTCGTCACGTCTCTTCGGATTTTGCATGACAAACTAAAAAAATTTGAGATGGAAGACAAAAATAATGACCAAAATAATAAAAATATAACCTTTTTAAATAAAAATAAAACTTCTAATACAAATAATTTACCATGTTTCGAAGCTGTATCCATCCGTTATTTATTAATTTCTTTTGTTTACAGGGTGTGGGGATGTAAAAAGAACACTCTTCTTTTTCAAATGACTACAATTTTGTATGTTACTCTCGTTCTTTCATGAATTTGTAATGTTTATTTTTGTTTGACCCACATAAAGAAATCGACACTATTCGACTATCTAATATTTACCATTCCGATCTTATTATCTTTAAGTTACGTCATTTCATGTATTATCGACTCGACCATCCTTTGTTAATGACATCATTTTTGACCATACTCAACATGACTATTTTCCTTTTGTAACGAACATCGATTTCATTTATCGAATTCATTCATTCATTCATTCGTCCGTTAATCGCCATTTCAGAAAGACAGATAAAACCTAGTCGTATCTTCGTTCGTTTCTTTGTGTATAATAATCTTGAATTTTCTAATTTCACTACCGTTTTTAATCGTGTCAATAAACTCTGCTTTTGATTACGAGTTCACAAAACTTTATTTACGTGCAAATTAGATCGAGTGGAATACCGGGAAACGAACTTACATATCTATATATTTACAGTATATGGTATCTACATTTATCGGGCTGACATGATTTACCTGAACCAGTGGGGAAGCACGCGTAAGAAAATCCATTCACCATCACCACTGTGCTCCCTTCGGCAAGAAATAAAGTGTAAATACAATTTTGCAACGAAGTGACCGAATAATTTTTTCGGATGTAGGTATTTTGTTATTTAGACGGTTATGTTCTGGGGTTTGCACTGCAACAAAAAAAAAAAATTGAGGAAGCTCCTCAACAAAGTGGCCTTATATAGCACACCCTTGTATATAGCAACTTTAATGAAATGTTTTTTAATTCTAAATATTTAGGGTGGTTCTTCAGCCTACGAGCACTAGGATTTTCGCGGCCACTATCCTCCGTATGGCACCGCCAAGCATCGCATTTTACGTTACTTGATGCCTCGCAACACTTAGTGTCAGCACTGGACAGAAGAGTACAAGTGGCAGTAACGCTCAGCTGATGCGTAAATGTAGGAGGCGTAAACAGTAATTCGAGGCTAGGACGCCAGGTATCTAATTAATTGTTTTTCCAATATCGATGAGTTTTTTTTTTTTTTTTTTAAATTTAATATGAAAAGGGCTAATAAATTTTTTTTTTAAATTTCTGGGGAAATTGGCCAGGCCGAAATAGTTTTTGCCACTGAACTGGCCGCTCTCAAGTACACTGGATTGACCGTGGTGCACATATAGCTCCTCGCGACACTAACCGTTCAATATTTATATTTTTGCCGGCCTCGCCACCGTACCCGCTCCTCAGTTGTCGAAAATTCGTCCATTTCTTGACATTCGGACAATTCAACGAAATACCCGGACAGCTGGAACAAAATCGGCGCACTCGGCAACACTGCGCCGAGCGGCACCATCGAAATAATTTATTACTATTTCAGGCGTCCGTGACGAAACTAATTTCGTGTATGCTACCTCAGCAAAATACGTTAACGGGTGAATTAACGACAATACGGTAGGTACCCGTCACTAGAAATGGGTAAACACGTGTTTAAAAAAAAAAAAAAAATCATAAAGGAAACGCATATTATGCCTATGCCATTGGCAAATGGCGAGCAAACGTGCGTAGCGACGCGGCGGCCACGGTTGTGTGTTTGTAAGCGTTCGGTTGCGAGACAATTTCAATTTCAAATGTAGGTCAGAAATTGAACCTATATTTTTCTTTTTTTCGATTTTTGCGAGCCATCGAATATATTTTATAATATTGTAATCGAGGGAGTCGGAATTTTTTTTTTTTTTTTTTTCTAAACAATGCTTTGATATTACCCGATCGTTTAGGTAGAATGTCTTCTCTCTTTTCGCAAAACCTACCCATTTTCTGTTTCGTCCCCGAGCAATTTTGACTTCTTTTGTTTCCATTTTTCTTTTTTTCTTGCACCGTATACAAGATCGTATCGACTGAAAAGAAAGAAGAAATAGCTGCAGCAGCGACGACACAAAACGGAAAAATAGATGAAAAAAAAGAAGAGGAGAAAACAGGCAATCAATTGCTAATGAAGGGACTCGGTGCTGCGCGGCAGAAGGACATTTATGGCCAAGGGACCTAACTGAGAAGTGAAAAAACCAAAAAAAAAAAAAAAAAGCAAAACACCAAAATAGAGGGGCGAACTCGGTTTACATTTGTCGACGGGATACTGGCAGTGTGACGGATAGGGTGGGGTCTGGTGTAAGGTAGAATCGCCTGAGGAGGGGGCGGAGGGACGAGAAGCTTTTCTAAAAAATCGATGCGCCGATGTACTCGGGCGTCCTACTGGGGGATCCTTTTGGCATCACATCCGGCGGAGCAGCAGCGTGCTGCGTTCGGCTAAAGGAAGGGTGAGCGGATGGTGTGACGGTGGAGAAGTGGCGGAAGAAGAGGGGTGGTGGTAACGAAACGGGCGCACGAAAAGGCATTCTCGCGCGCGCTTAGGCCAAAATTTGCCGCCGCGCCGCTGCCGCCTCCGTCGCCCGCAGTTCCGTGTAAAGAAAAAAAAAATAGAGAAGACAGAAATTATGACCGTGTGTTTGTGTGTGTAAGTGTGTGTCTGCTTATATACATATATATTTCGGTATATGTACCCATGGCCTCGGGGAGAAGGGCTATCGCCCTATTATAATTTAAAACGCCGGGTTTTATAAGTTGTGTGACGAGAGAGAAAGAGAGAGAGAGAGAGAGAGGAGAGATTGAGGGAGTGAGAATAAGAGCGAGCGAGGGAGAGAGAGGACGAGGACAACTGTATGGCTTGACGATGATGAAGACTACAGTGAGAGGATTGGTGCGGGTATTGCGAAGGTGGTGGTAGGATGGGTTGCAGGGGGGAAGGGGACAATATCGAGAAACGACGTTGTTGTTGTTGTTGTTGTTGTTATTGCCGTTCTTGGCGGGCAAGCGGGCGCAGCCAGGCCACCGAGAACCCCATGCAAGTGGGGAGTCGTCGCATTTATGGTGATGCTCCCAGGCAACGTCGTTTTAACCCCTCGTTTTTAGTGTTCGCAACACACGTGTGTTCGATTGTGTTCGTGTGTGTCTGTGTGCGTGTTGTGTACACGTGTGTGTGTGTCTGTGCGTGTATTCGTACGTACTTTTTTTTATCCCCTCATTTTTTCGGGTTCGTGTTTTTTCACTCGCTATCTCTCACTCTCTCTCACTGTTTTACAAACTTCTTTTTCATTCTGTAATATTTTTTTCTCTCACTCTTTCGATTTCTCCCCTTTTTTTTCCTTTTTTCCCTTTTTTTTCTTTTCGTTTCCATTTTGATAGTGGCCAGTGCCAGTTTGCTTATTTGCGATTAGTCAGGCAAGAAGAGAAAAGGCACTTAGTTCGTGTTCCCGCAGTAAATGAAAAAAAAAAAAAAAAAATAGAAAAAGTAGTGAAAATAAATTTTTTTTTTTTATACAAAAATCAAAAGGAAACTAGAAGAACATATTATTTTGGCCCAATTTTTTAATATTTTTTTTTGCATCGTGATGTAACGTCGTTTGTGGTGTACCATCGCATATGTTGTTCTTAGTGTCGTGTGTTGGTCATTTTTTTCATGTACCTAATTATCGGACCGTAGCCCACATACTATTCTCTCAATGGAGAACATTATAATATTGAAAAATTTCGATTCGCTGTGTCGTTTATGTTTGGTGAGCGGAGTCGAACTGATCAGCATTTTCGGAGAGTCAAATTTCAGCCAACGTTATGGAGACGAACCGCTGTCAGCGAAAATTTTTGCGTGCACTTCGTTGGAGGTGAGTATATAGTGTTTCAGTACCCGATTTACTAATTTTTGACCGATTTTTTTTAAACTTTTATTCTTATCAACGCGTTCGAGTTGTATTACTCGAACAGTATCTTAGAAGTTGCGGTATTTATATACAAAAAAAAAAAAAAAAATTACACCACGAATGAAGTACGAAAAAATCGGCTTGTATGAAGTTTTTTCTGGCACTGGTATTTTCCGAACGTTGATGTTTTCCTTTTTAACTTTCTTTTGGTTGTGCACATGGTGCCTATACATTATACGTGCGTATATTATGTCGAAAACCATCACGAGTCATTTTAGTCTAATGAGAGAGAGAGAGAGAGAGAGAGAGAGCGAGGGAGAGAGAGAGAGAGAGTAAACAATATAATAATTGGCATAGAGTCCGTGAAATTATGCGATTCTATTTTACTATCACGTTATTTGGGAGCCGGCTCATTCGTAATGCGTATGTGACCACTCTCCCACCCAACCTTGGCCATTCTCCCCCACCCCGTTCGTTTCTGCTTAATTAATAACGTAATTATTTGGTGGACATTTAGTCGTCTTTTCATTCGTATTGAACTTTCGGACAATGATAGAAGTTCATTGCGAAAATCTGAGTTTCAGCTCGCTAAACTTCTGTCCGCCATGTGTTGAGTTAATGACGGTTCACCGACAGACATGGGCACTAAATTTTCGAAAAATTGTCATAAATCAATCGAGTGTAAATTTATTGCTAATTATTTTATAGGTATACTTCACTACGTTCTGGCGATTAAAATTACCTACAAAATATTTGTACCTGATTCTATCGAAGCCCAAGATTTTTATCTGTAGACTGAAATTGGTTAATATGCCTACAGGCTACTTGGAGAGCAATTGTGTCTAGTGATGGGTAGTTCGTTCTCGAGTTAGTTCTTTTGAACGAATCCTAGAAGTGAACTAATCGATTATTTAGTTCACTTCTAAATGAACTAGTTCATTAGTTCTTTTTCTTTTTGATAGTTCTTAGTTCTTATTAGTCTACTCTACTCGATCCGTTGATCGAACTGAAGTTGAAGTAAGTAGCAGTCGATGAGTGAGTCAAACAATTAACCAATAGTTCTAGCATGAATTTATGAATACGAGTCGATCATAATATCATATAATAAATCAGTTGATTTAAATGATATGAGCCAATCATGAATCAGCTGATTTAAGTGATCGAGTTGAAAAATTTACTGAACTACTGAACTAATTGAACTAGTTCAGTGAACTAGTTCACTTTGGTGAATCAGACTCAATGAACTAAATCCGCAAAATGAACTAAAATTCCCAACTCTAATTGTGTCCCATTGTAAAGGTTTGTTTACGCGTTTACACAGCTTATATCCATACGGAGAATCATCTAATAATTTGAGAAAAGTGAAAAATTGCGAACAAATTTTTTTGACTTAAATATTATAGTAGTGGGTTGGTTTTCTCTGGACGGGTAATTGGCGCTGTTTAAAAAATCTTCGGCCAAACAAACGTTTAAATTGTGTGAAAACTTGGGCCCACTTTTTGCCCTCAATACCGGAATATTGCTAGATTACACCTTAAAATTTTAAAGTTAGGTATTGCATGTTTCGGTAATTGACTTTTATTTTAACCTTCGAGGAATTTGTATAGCTTGAATTTTTATCGATATATTTCCGTATAAAATTGTTCTCTTCTGATAGATTTGTCAAAAATTTTCATATGAATTTTGTTAATTGGCAAATTATTCGGTATATAGTCTACCGACATAATTCTGCCGCATACCATACACTTGAAACAACGACAGAAACGAAAAGTCTACTTATCAATGTAATATAACAAATTTTCAGGCTTGAAAAGATTGAAATTTCTTAAATTTTGAAGATAGATCATCGGGGAGGGGGAATGTTATTTCTCATTCATCGGAGGACAGAACCCCTACTCTCGAAAATTACGATAATCCGTTACTAGATACCTGATTTTATCGGGTGAAACAAAATATGTTTTCAATCTAATTCGCTCCATTCCTTCAATTTTATAGCGGTTTCAGAAATTTAGGATTAGCAATAAATTAGTATTAAATTGGGTGAGAAAATTCACGAATTTCAATTCTCGATGCTCTTTCAAAGTTCTAACTGAATAATGAAAAGGGTAGGGTCTACTACAGCAAAACGTACCTACGTTGTAATTTCATGCACACGAAAGTGTACCACATATGTATTAGCACTCACCTCAAATACTGATTCATAACCATAAAAAAATGCATAGTATCTGCTGCTGTTATATGCAATATCATTGGCTCCTGCTCTTTCTCTACGAGTTTCCCTTGTTAAAATTTTTCAGAAAACTAATTATAGCCCACAAACATATCAAAAAATGGCCCACTAAGGAAAACAGTCCCATCAAATGTTTTTTTACTAAAAATCTATCTTTTGGATTCGGAGAGGAACCCCTCCTAAATGTGAATAATGTCTTTCCTAATACAGTTTTTTACACGTGTCTCGAAAAATATGGGTAATACGAGTTTGCAAGCGTAGTAAGAAATTATTTCCTCTTTCAATTTCAAATTTATTTAGGTATAGTAAGACTTAATTCGGTGCAGTGGAAGCGCCATGGGGGTGAAAATTAAACCAACCAGATATAAAAAATTACCGTACAGAATTCACCTAAACGATGAAGTTCTTAGTACATTGAAAATAGTTATGTATTTTCAGAATTGTTATGAATATGACTTCTAGTATAGCAGTATGTAACTCAAAATTTTGAGAAATTAGACATTATGAAATAGAAATTAAATTTTATTCAAGACTTTCCTTATAAAATTTTCTTTAAATATAATTATTTTTGTATTAGATAAAATTTTTCTGGATTTTCCACAATGCCAATTTGAAAAAAAAAAAAAAAGAAAAAGAAAAATTGCTGCTTTTTTTTAGGAATCGAAAAATTTCTTACATTATCACACAGTTTTCTAATCATTTATTGTAAAGTGAAATTGCTTTTTTTTTGTCGCAGCATCACGTTTCTCCTACTTGACAGATTTTCAAAAAACTTTAACCTCATATACCTTGGTGCCTGTCCTTAAATGGTTTCTGCCAGATTTCGTTTCGAAAGTTCTATTCTGAGAGCTGTATTTAAGTTCGAACGTTTCAGATGGAACCTATTCTTTTCAAAGTTATTCATCAATTTTGCCTAATGGTGATTTTTATTTAGTCTTATATTGTTTTTTAATGCCTAGCAGTTCGTCTTTGCGTGTGCACACCGTCGATTATTGTTAACAGAAATTTTTACACTGTTTGAAAACGTACTCAAAATCGTGAAGTTGAACATTTTCAATGTTAAAACTATATGTTTTTGGAGGAAATTGTTTAATAACTCTAAAAATATAGGAGATATGAGAATTGAATCTCAGTAAAAAGTTATTTCTCTTTGAATTTGGAATCTATTGATGTTGAATACGACCCTCATTCATTCTGCAGATGTGCTATAAGAGGGCTGCAAGTCACGTAAATAATTGGAAAATTCAGTCGTAGTCTAAGAAAGTGAGAGTTGCAGTTGGGAATGGGTACCCTTAAGCTGAAATTTGGTACAAATTCTTACTTTGTCTTCCTAAACAACGTGCTGAAAGTCTCCTACATCTGTCGTAAGCGTGGTTCTATTGGGAGCAAAAATGGTGGTGCAAAATGGTTTTTCCCTGGTATTTTATGTAGCTTTTATTTTTTGGTAAAAATTACTTCTACAAAAGTTTTAGAAAGTTATCTTTTATTTACCTACTTATTTAAAAATTAATGTTTCTCTGATTGTAACATATGCATTTTTAAATCATTCACCTGACTGAGATGAAACATTAATGAGTTGTTATGGGCACCACCGGAAAGGTTTCTGATTGAAAAAAGAAAAATTCTTTCAGTGGCATTGTAGGCATGCTGGATAACAGCTAGTATAGTTTTATAAAAAATATCTTTATACCTTTTTTTGTGGAACCATATGTTGGAGAAATTTAAGGTTATGGGGTAAATTTTCACTAGACGTAGGTAGAAAAATGAAAAGTTTCTGATGTTTTGACCTAAATTTCAGGGAAATACTAAAAGAGGAGACTTGATAAGTCATTGCTATTTGAGAAAATACACAGTTAGAAACTCTAAAAGAGTACATCAACCAATTGTACAAGTGTGTTAAATGAAGAGAACATGAAAGCTTACACTAGAATTTGTGAGATAATGAATTTTCACAAGACTTTTATGTATATCTAAATTAGGGATATATTATCCACAATTGGAGGGACTTCCTCCCAGAATTCAGAAATTTGGCTTGGTTTGGCATATGAAGGGGAGCGGGACCTAATAAAGAATTTTCAGTAAAGAAACCTTTGATGAGATTTTTTTTCTTTTTTTTAACCACTGTTGTAAGATTATATTACTTAAATAGTCATCGGTACCATGGATCCAGATTTTTTTAAATGGGAGGGTCTGTATTCTGATTCCAATTTTTGCTCCTCTAAAATGCTCCGGCAAGTGGCGTGGCCAGAGGGATTAATTCGGATTTTTTTAAGCAGGATTTCGCACAGTTAGACCGTTACACTTTTCCATTTCTTGACAAATAATGAAGATTGACATAATAATAATAATTCTAAATTCATGAACATTTTTTCGCAATTTAGCAGGCGTTGATCTAAGGGGTGAAAAAGCCGCAAAAATTAATAAAAACAAAAAATAGAATTTTCGAAAATGATGGAAAAACTATCCAAAAAAATTTTATTGATCCACTCACTATTCGACTTCTAAACTTATTGATTCTCCCCCACTTTGTCATCACAGATCCGCCGCTTGTGATGAAAGGAAACGGAATGGAAGGGAAGAGGTGAAATTTTTTTACATATAATCCCCTCCTTAAGAAAATCTTGGCCACGCCACCATCCACACCCCTGTGGTAGCCCCGTGAATCTAGCATTCAGTGTGCGTCAAAAAATTCGAAAAATTGATTTAAGCAGTTATATTCTGAAGGTAACTTTCATGAAGAACACGATAACGTTTGGATTTGTTGAAAAGTTGCAACATTTTATCAAACAAAAAACTGGTTTGTTGGTACGTCAATGCACAAAAAAGTTTTTCATTCATCTGAAAATTTAATATTACACAGCAGTATCATTTTTTAAGTCAACTTCTCAACTGAACCTATAAAATCTTTACTCAAAATGAAGAGTATTTTTGACATTGTATTGGAAACTTCTCTCCATCTTTGGTCTCACTGTTGAGAGTTTTGAATTTCAATCATTATAAGGTACTTATACCTATGGTAAGTACTTGAAATTAAATACAGCTTTTTCGGAAAATTTGATTTCTTCTGCCATTTTTTATATTCAGTATTTTTTATAAAGTTCGTAAGCTAAGGCTCATTAGCCCAAAAAATCTAATTTTTCAGGAGACGTAAAAAATTGATCATTTTTAACAAATTATTGAAGGATATTTTGGAGATAATTTTATTTTCGGTTCTGAAGATGTGAATGCATGTTGGATCACCAGTCGTAAATTTTCTGCCCCAAATTCAAATTTTAATGTGGATTATGAGGTATATTAGTGGCTAATAAGGTATTATAAATTAATAGTGTCTTAAATGAGGTATTTTCAAAAGAAAAGAATAGTCGACGTTGGAATACGATGTATAATTGAAAAAAAATTTTGTAGAAAAACAAGTAGTTTGAGCCATCTAGGGTATTTTCCATTCCATCTGGTGGATGTTTTTGATATTTATGATAACCATTTAAATCTGTATTCTATTTTGTATATTGCTATATTACTACAAAAAAATGTGCTTACTTTCAGTAAAATCTTCAAAGTTGTTCTTTATGATATATCTTTTTCATTTAATTTATTGACGATTTACTTTTTTGTGACATGGGTAAGTGAAAAATTTCATCATTTTAAACATCATCGAAGGAAAAGAAAATAACAGCTGGATTCATTTTGAGAATCTGTGTAGAACAGGGTCTGAAGTTTGTAAGCTTCAAACAATACGATTCATAAATTTTTTCTATCCATTTTCAAGGCAACTGGGTGGTTAAAGAGGTCGAAACCTTCCAGATATAAATAAAACTTTAATTATTTCATCAGTTTACAGCCTATGAAAAAATAGTCAGAGTTGAATGTTTGATTATTACCTTTTAAAATATGTTTTTGAATTAATTCTCGATTAAGTAAAATCGATCTTTCATCAATTTTTCCAACATTTTCCATTTTCTGCACTCTACCAGTTACACCAGTGACTCAAAATTCAAAGATGAATTTCCAGTTAGTTTTAAATAATAATTCATTGTCTGACTTCATGACTTTATCTCTGTGGGAGGTATTTCATTTTTTTCACATTAATCACTCGAATTGTCGTAGAAATAGATTTTCATCGATTTTTGCTGCCAATGGTTGATAAAGGATATTTTAAATTTCAATCGACGCCAAAAAATATATACCTACAGTAGGTATTTATACCACCTCTTCAGTTTAAGTTGGTTTGCTGTCGATATTAAAAATAAACTTTTTCCCCTTTCTTTTACAGCAATTTTTCATCGTAGAAATACCCTGGAATGCCAACTTGCCCCTGAAAAAACGCTTTTCCTGAAATGAAACTTTTTTGTTTCTGAATTTTGTTACGAAATTTTGATTTTAAAAATTATTAAGAAAGAAAATATGTAACCTCTGTTCCTTTTATTTTATTTATTCAGTCGAAATCTAGAATATTTAAAAAAAAAGTTATTCTTAATGTTAAAATTCTGTTGGAATGTGGAATTTAAAATTTAATTTTTGTTTACAGTGAAATGAAGGGATGAAAGAAAAAGAACGTTTTGGAACAGTGCTAGTGAGGGATTGACTGCGTTAACTGAAAGGTGAATAATTATAATGTATCTATATATGAGAGGGTTTAAGAAAAATTAAAATTAGGTCGATATGTGGTAACCCTGGGATAACTAAATAATAAAGACCAAATTTTATTTGAATTTCATAAAATTTCTCAAAATTTTCGTTTTTGTCTATGTTAGAAGGAGGTAAATGATTTTGCCCCATCTTCGTTATTAAAAGGACTACCGACGTCTGAATGTTGAATTTTTCACTTTTTGTTATCATTTGTTGAGTTTCTCCTATCAGTTAATAAAATCGGCTAAAAAAACATGTAATTTTTGTTGGGTTTTCGAAAAGGTAATTATATCCACTTCTTGAAAAAATTCAAAGATGAAAGTTTTCCAGTAGTTCAGAGTCACACTTTCAAGTTTTTAAAAATTTATAACTTTCTATTCTTCTCAGTTTTGAAAGTACATATAGGCAGCATATTCATACAACTATTTTGTTCTTTAATTTTATATAGGTATGTAATTTGGTCGAATTTCGCCTTCGTTTCAAAAAATGTTCTGTAGTAGTCGAATTTAGCAATTATGTTGTTTTAGGGTTGGGGCTAGAGCTAGGATCATATTCCAGCATTTTACACATTTTATTGCATATAAAATTTCTGTATTATTTGGTGGTCTGCCTTCTGGATTAGATCTAGGGTGGTAAAATTGGGACCTTTTCCACAGTTCCCCCCAAAAAGGACCCCCTTTAGAAGTAAAATTCTTTGAGTTCACTTTAATTACATAAATCATGACTAAGATGTATGAAACAAAAATCTTGTTGAATACTGCGCGTGTCGCTTGATGATATATATATATATATATATATATATATATGTGTGTGTGTGTGTGTGTGTGTGTGTTATTATATAGAGATGTCTGTTTTCACTTCGGAATATGCGCGGCTTTTGATGTGGAGAACATACAACTCAAATTGTTATTTTTCTCTCTTTCACATATTTTTAAACCACAGTATATATGGAGCATTGGACATCTCTTTAGCTGTACGTCTCTATTAACCACCAATTTTAATACCTGATAAAGTTATTGGTTATTATCATCTACCAACTAATTCATCGCTTTGTTCTTCATCTGTTACCTGCATTGGTGGTAATGTCACATCAAACCAGACCTGTTCGAATCATCTTCTGTGTCGTTATAAATTGGTTTCCATCAGGGTTAAAGCTGATGTTGTTGCCTCAACTGCAATGAGTTACAATCAGAGAGACATACAGTTAAAGAGACCTTCAATACATGATCAAAAATACGTCAAAGATAGAATATTTCCAAATAGGATATTCATTACTGCGCATGTGTCATAGCTTGATAAAATTTGTATTTATTTGGAGATGTTTATTTTCACATCATTACGATGATAACTTCATGAAATGTACGCAGCTTTGGATGTGCAGAACATGTAATTCTAAGATATTCACTTCTATCCTTTACATGTTTTTGTCTCATGGTGTGTACATATAGGGTGTTTGGCTTTATCTGTATGTTGCTGGTTACAGTGTCAAAAATTTATCGATTAACAATTTATGGGCTCAAATTAAACTTTTGAACTTGGCAGATACTGCTCTGCAAAAATCATTTGTTAAAATCATAAATATTCACATCATCCTTAGTATCAAAACCGTTGAAAAAGCAATACAATTTAATCAAATTATTCATAACACTCTTCAAGAAACTGCATTTCCATTGTGGAAATTTTTTCATACTGTGAATCTTGATTGAGAAATTCTCGTTTTCTGTGTGCTTTTGAATGGACTTACTTGACCCAATATTTGTTTCCTTATTTCACAATTGTGGGGGGCAGTGTGTTGAGACATTTATCTTTCTCTCTCTTTTCATAAAGTGACAAAAAAAGTATTGTTCTACTTATGGAAGAGGGAGGGAGAGCCTCCTCATAACTTGTACCCTTGTTTTGGATGATCAGCTTTTTAATCAAAAGGTTGCTACTTGCTAGTTTAAGACCAACCACTACCGCCACTTTCCTAGTTCATAATGGTGATGTATTTTGTTTGGTTCTATTGGTGCTCCACAGGGACATACAGCTAAATAGATGTCCAATGCCCGATCAAAAACACATCAAATATAGAATGTTATAAACATTTCAAATTCCAGTATTTATTTTTGCGCATGTGTCATAGCTTGATAGTGTGTGTGTGTATTGGTACAAAGATGTCTATTTTCTCTGCAAAATATAAGCTGCTTTGGATGCGCAGAACATGTAACACAAATTGTTTCTTTTTTATCTTTCACGTATTTTTGAAACATGGCGCATATGGAGCGTTGGACATCTCTTTAGCTGTATGTCTCTGTCATGCTCCAGTAAGTAATTGCAAAATTCATGCTAGTAGACCCTTAGTCAACGGATCCCAATCATCCCCTTCCTCTACTCCGACATTTAATATATCCTCTAAGCACCGGGTAACATGGCTACGGAGTCAAAGCCCAATTGTGAAGGGCAAATGGATAAAATGTACTCCCTGAATTAATTTTTTGCTAATTGTTTGAGCAGTGTTAGGGTACCCACCTGAAATAGATGCAAAAAGTGATATGTTTCACCCTCATTTCGTAGTCGTTTGGTGTAGCATTGCACAATAATTATGAGTATTGATGGTAATTTGTTTTCATCTAAATTAACTAAGTACAAAACATTTTTTACTGATCTATTTTTTGCGATAAAATTAATATCATTGGCAGAGATGTGCGTGAGAAACTAATTTAAAAGTGCCTTTTGAGCACGGTGAACAGTGGGGCGTTAGGGAAGCACTTTTAAGCCATTTATAAAGACTGAAATTCTGTTGAAATTTTGTCGAATAAATGTGCGTTTTAGGGTCAAGTGCTTGCATTGTCACTCGAGTAAACCTGAAGATCCGAATTGGACGTACGTCGAATTTTTACTGTTTCAGTATAATTGCGAGTGAATTGAAACCGTACAAGTATTCCATATCCAGTGTCAACGAACAGTCGACAGATGCTCAATAGTTCGTACCTTGAAGAGGTCGGTACTGGCAACAGCTGGTTTCATCACTCAAACCATTAAAAGTTGTTATTCGGTAACTTTCCAGTAATCCAGTCGTACGCATCGTTTGTTTTTATTTTCAAAATGGATACGACGTACCCACCTATTGCAGATACTGCAGTATTATTTCAAACGTACTTTTCGTGCACGATGTACCTACTCGGTGAAATATAACAGTTTAATTAAGAAGGTCGTGCCTCTTAAACAATTTTTACGATAATATTTGATGTCAGCTGATGCCCCAGTGGCGTAACGCACGGTCGATAGACTTCGCAATGCGAGGGGCATCAAGCCAAAAGGAGTTCGGGTTAATGTCACGAAAAAATGAAAAAAAAAAAAAGACTAAAAAAAGGGTGGACCTGCGAAACTTTTGCGGGTTGAGGCGAATTTTCAGTTACGCCACTGTGTCGCCTGCTTTATGATTATGATATTTGTGTTTTCTGCTACGAGTTAAACTGTGAAAAAGGGAATTGTAAAAAAAATGTTATCTGGTTGAAAGTTTTTATTATTTCCACAAAATTTGTTTCAACATTTGATTTACATTGATTAACTGAGAGCTATTTTCATTGTAGTGCCAAGTTCCTCTTCTACCACTTTCCCTCCACCCACCCTGAAAATTATGCAAAATAATACTGTTGAAAATTTCAGCTAGATATTTGATTGATGAAATCATTTTTATTGTGATTTCTTCCTGCGTATATTTGAAATGGTTTGCTGCACGTATAGCTACGGTTTCCTCTTGGTGGAAAATCAGAATTACTTAAATGTAATTTTTCTATTCAAAAAATTTTTTTACTCGATTTGAAATTGAAAATTGAATTGTGCCGTCAATATGTTGCTCCGACATACTTATCCTATTTATCATCTTTCAGCCAGAATAAACCAGTTTAATTACAAGTGCTCGACGTGTTGGAATTACGAAACCTCCACAGGGTTTACCAGAACCTTTTCTGAACGATTTGAGTTTTAATTGCGAAACGAGTGCATTTTTGTACGAAATATGTTTGACAAATTTATTTAATATATATTCTGCTCTTAATGATGAACTTCCCGATGACTGAATAACCGACATTTCTTTCAATGAGCACAATATGTTATGCGAAAATAACGTACGTCGTTCCATTGTGGATTAATTTGGAACTATTTTTAAAAATTAAATAAAAACTGGAATTTAGCAGATAAACTTGGACATTTCAAAACGAACTCGTCTTTTTCACTGTGAAAGTCAGAATTAATTTGAAAGTAAAAAAAGGTCAATTTTCAGTAAATTGCTACGTCAGATGTTGTTGTCATTTATTATTAATGAATCGAATCTCTCCGTTTTCAGAGATTCCGTACGGTTGTCGAATTGGGTTTTTGGAAGAAACAAAAAATTTGAAGTAGGTATACTTGAATGTTGAAACTATTTCAGTTTTTGAAACGTTTTGTAATCTTACCCCTTCAACCGTGAAAGTAGTCAAGTTTTTTGTCGCACAAAAATGTTGTATATTACTATATAATATATATTGATTTTCAAACGATCCATTCTCAGAAAATAGTAGTGCTATTGGAGAGCTGAATTTACAGTATGTTGACTGTGTGTATTTTCATTCTAAATCAGTTGAAATGAGTTAGATTATTTTAGGTAGTGAACTTTACCGTGCTCCTTCATGATAATCATTGTTTAATTATCAAGTAAATTTTAAATTAATTTGTTTTTCCCCCATCAAAAGTCAATATTACCGTATTGAAAATGTAGTAATAAATTACCGATTTAACTCTACCTAATGGTTCAGTAGTTGTATTAAAAATTCTTCAATGAGTATATAATTATGATTATACTTAAAAAAGTATATATATGTTTAAATCACTTAATTTTAACCCTTTTGAAGCTTTTTTTTTTTTTTTCGTCATTATGAAGTTTTGAAAAAATCAATTTATTAGAAGTGTGATTTTCCAAACCAGACTGTCATTACTGGCTGTAAAATAAGGACTTTGAGAGAAAGAGAGATTTATGGTTTAAAATTGCATAAGCTTAATTATAGTACCTTCTTTGCCATCTTACTTAAAAAAAATTAATATTGCCAAATTTTGTTTTAGTTAATTTATAATTTTGTATTTATGAAGCCATTGTTTCAAAAATTAAAAAAATATTTCGTGTCATAATAATACTACCGTAACTTACTTCTTTTGCCGCAAATTTTATTTTTATCTTAGGAAAATAAAAAGTTTTATATTTTTGAATTAGGAATGTATCTTTCATTGATTCGACCATCTCCTTCGTGGATAAATCTTGGAATCTGTGGCAGTTTTAGGGTTTACCATTTGGGGACAAGGGTCTGTAGGAAATATGACGTTTTAATTAGGTAAACATTAGTGTGAGCACACCTTTATATTTTAGTTTTGTCTTTTCTCTCGCCCATCAGTATGGACGCACCTTTTCAATATCATGATTATGAATTATTATTATTATTATTATTATTATTATTATCATAGGTATTCCGCCGGCCTGGGGAATAGAACCGTCGACCAATGGGAATACCTACCTCAATCGTCACCATCACCAAAATATGGCTACCGTATACACACAGCCACGGCGCCGGTGAAGGTAACAAGAGTTGACTCTCCCTATGTGGTTGCCACACTACTCCCCCCAGTACAGCAGTGCACAATACGGATCAATAGAGGCGGAGCTACTAATGGAAGGGCAGGTGTGTGTAAGGGAGCAGTGGATGCCCCTTTCCAATACATCCCCGCATCACACCTTGTACACCTACCGCCTCAACACTAGTGCTCAATGCCCTCACATTATGAGGCGGAGAGGAGGCGTACTAGGCGGCTGATGTATTCCTTCGAGAGATTGCACTCCCCTCACCATCTCTCAGATCACATTGGGGTCATCAATGTAGGTATTCCTCTGGCCTGGGGAATAGAACCATCAAAGGGAATACCTACCTCAATTGTCACTATCACCAAAATACGGCTACCATATATACATAGCCCCAGCACTGGGTGATGGTGACAAGAGTTGACTCCGCCTGTGGTTGCCACAATTATTATTATTATTATTGTAGGATGCTGCAGTTAGCGCATGCGTACAATTATTAATCAACCTCATATGTGTATGAGCCTTGCTCAGTATGAAAATTAGATTAGTAGTGGTGAGCTACTATCCCATGTGTACCAAAAGAGTGTTTTCCCTACGTAATGTAGGGACAGGCCACACAACATACCAGCGAGTGTACAAGTACACCCGTCACCACGGTAAGAAGTCGCTACAATTATTATTCGTAGTATTCGGTTTTTTGATTTCTGTGAGATCTATTATTGTAGAATAAATAATAATCCTTAATAAAATAGTGTTGAATTATAATGTATTAATTAGTTGTTTCGCAGATCTTTTTTGTGAGAAGGGTTCAAAGGTAGAATTTCGAGTTAACATTCTGGATGTTAGGTACACATTTGGAAGTTTTGGAAGTTCTGTAGGCGACAAAATCTAAACTCATCATTTAGTAAGGTATCTGCGAAAATAAGTGGGTAGGTAGCCTAAAATGTTACATTTTTTAAATCATTTTTTTTTTCATATTTTTTTTGAAACCAAAAATTAAATTTTTAAATTTATTTTACTTTGAAAATTTTTGGGGGCAGCTGCCCTCCAGCCCCAATCTAGAACCGCCACTGCTTGGAGTGTACGCGTTTTTCATCAATTTCGGACGTAATCAAGGCCCATGTTTTCTGAGTTATTTAGAATTAATTATATTTTTTTATATACATTGTAGCCAAATGGTAAACTCTATCGTTCAAGTGATGAGCAAATTTTTGGATAGGCCAAATCCCAAAATAGTTTCAAATGGTGAATTCTTACTTTTGCGAAAGTAAAAATGTGAACATATTTCAAATAAATTTCTCGGAAAGCATTAATTTGTGGAATAAATCATTCTAAAAGTTAGAAGTCTACCGAAGGTATAAATGACGATTGTGTAATTCATGTTTCAGTAGGCCTTTATTTTCATATGTCTCCGTTTGATGGTTTTCCTATTTTTTAACCTTAATCATTAAATCAATCTTTTATTCGAAAGTTAGTGACTCCATTGATGCTGTAAATTTTTTCAAAAATAAATCAAGGACCAAACAATGTGTGTGGCAATTTCTTTTATTTTTTAAATACCAATTAAAAGTTACTGTTTTGGAAGTAATCAATACTTTGGATTTTTTATTCGACACGATTGGGATACAACTTTTCTTTTCACGAATGGACTTAGACGAACTTTAAATAACATTTTATAAGTTTTACCCCGCCATCTCCACTTGTAACTTCGGTAAAAGTAAAAAGTTTTGTCTCCTATATTAGTTTTTTTTTTTTTTTTTTTTTGTTCATCTCAGTCACTATTCATTTTATCACTACAGTAGTTCACTAAAAAAAAGTTAAACATTTAATTTCCTGTAGAAGCAGTTACCTACCATGATATATATTATTGCAAGATGTATTTGATGATTGCAAAATATGGATAAAATATGGGTTCGAATTCTGATTTTTGCATTGTACTCTTGTCGTTTTCGCTTCACTTTTTTGATTAGGACTCCTTTATACTTACTTATTTCTCTATTTGACCATTTCTCTGTACTTCGAACCTTCGAGAGTAATTATCGTTGGGTTCATTGCTACTCTTTCGATGTTTGTCGACTTAATTGTCAGCGGTGATTTAAACGAGATAATTTTTATCTACTTCCTAATGATTTGGGAGATGTCTTGGTGGTGGCAGTAATATTCAATCAATATGACTGTAAAATTTACATGGAAATACCTTAAGATGTCGATCTAAAATACACATTGTCTAGGGGTATCACATGAAGGTTCTTTTAATCAGCATTATTTGGTATGTATAAGAAGTTTAAGGAAAAATTTAGTATAAAATTTTATAATGCGTAAAATTTAATGTTAAATATTTTTTATTGAACTATTTTGTCGATAAGATTAATATTGTAATGGAGATATATAGTGCGTATCGAATAATTTGAGGGTCATGTTTACAAGGGTGAAAGAGAAGGGGTGAAACTTTTACTATTAGGTGTTTGTCTCCAGCCATTCAGGAAGTTTGTAAAAATTGTATGCTAATTTATTCGCATGAGTGTCCATTTTTGTGCATAAGTACCTGAAATCAATGCGTTTAAATATACTGCTGTCCACTTACGTTGTTTGTCATTTATTTGAACCTATGAATAGCCGGAAAAATTTCTGAATACGTAGACCGTAATTTATTACGTATATACTTACCCTATTCATATTAATACATCTGAAAATGAAAACTAACACGAAAATTCCACAACTCTTCATCTTCTTCCCAACCACCAAGAAATCTAATCGATTGTTTGTTTAATTGTATTCAGTTCCATATATAAGAATTTATTTGTTCCGAGTGTACCTACACGATTTTAAATTCATGTGTATATAAAAGTAAACGAAATTAAATTTCTTCGTGCATTCTGCATATATACGGTTCCTACGTATTCATTCAACCTGTAAGTTACTTATTCTAGTCACTCTTTTGTTACTCTCATTATTCGTCTTCTTCACGTCCAGCATAACTCAATGCTCCACATCGAAAATAACATCTGAAAAATGACTAGCTATTGGCACAAACTTTTGCCAATTTTTTCGATAAATTTTTCATGACATTACAGGCTTTGAAATTTGTTGGTATTTACTAATATTTTTTTCTTTTCATCTTTTCTCAGCTCGTGCTTGTTTAACCTTGATCTAGTTTCAGACATTAATGACATAAGCGTTTGCCCGAGTCATATTTTACTAGCGAATGATTGAGTGAAACTATTCATCTTCAATAAGCTCTAATTAGATCTATTTCTCCCCCCCTTTTCTCCCAAAACTGGTAACTTATTTTTTATTTTTTTTTTTTTTTTACAAAGAAATGCTATATTTATGGTCAAACATTGTTGGACTTATCCAAAATCGTCAACCAGTACGGGTAAGTAGCATTAGCTGCCCTCAAATTAAGAAATGTTTTGGTAAGACTTTCACAGATTCGTTAAAATCATCACTTAATTTGGCCCATATTTTGATAGTAAATCTTCGTTTTGTTCTTTTTCTATTTTATTTTTCACTACAACTAAATTACGATGTTATATTTTTTGAGAATGAAGGAAAAATTTTCCAATTTACATACCGTGCGTCGCCAGTTACTGACATCCTGACTTATTTGTAGGCCTAAGTAGGGTTATGTATTCGGATGGCGAAAAACTGTAATAGTTACTTACATTGCGTGTCATGATCCTAATTAAATTTCAAGAATATGGATTTACTTTTAGTTATTTTGTCGGGAAAAATATTGAAATTCGTTGATTGCTATCATTATCACAAATCAGGTGTTTTAATTTTTTGTTTTCGCTGCCATTTGCGTTTCTGGACTCACCGTCTACGTAAAAATCACTCGTGATAGTTACCGGAAAGTGAGATAAAATAGAACAACAGAAAACGTAATATTACGTCAAAATAACTTGAAATACGACTTAAATTTGGGCACATCCTTCCATAGGTGATCTGGTGGGTATTAAGGAGCTACTTTGAAATCCCTCATAGGTTCACTGTTGACAATAGCCAGAAGAAGGCGTACTGCAACTATAAGTGAGGATATGAAGAGGAATTTGAAAAATTTCTGGTCATATGAACGTACCTATTTACCGAGTATATAAAATGAATGCGAAACTTTTGATGTTTTTGTGAAGTAAAATTGGAAAGTGCATTAATGCGGAGAAATTTAGTGTGCATAATTGTGTTCGAAATTAATACATCATATTCTGACCGCTAAATCCTCTGTTCACATTTAAACACCTGTGCAAAAACTACTCAAGTCAGAGTAATTTTTCCATTCCACCATTCCACGGAGGGGCATAAGGTAAGCCATGAAAGAAATGAGTCAAACTTCAACCCCTTATGTCGGATACAGTGTGGTCAAGTGGACCACGAGGTTAAGTGGACCACTACCAGCTCCACAGTAAAGTTGGCAAAACTGAATAGTGATGGAAACTGTGGGGACTATACATCTCATACACACGTCATTACTCATCAGGCGTTTTATATTCAACTGTATTTACTCTGTTCATATGCTCTTACTTGCACACATAGGCAAGTAAGATGCAATGTTCGCCGATGACAAAATAATTGATAAGGATCTCCGTAGTGTCTCGGACTGGTACACGAACACATTATGTCATTTCTTATCAGTTGCTTCAGAAATGAATAAGAAATTACGTGATTTCTACAACACACATACATATGTATATGTACACATGTGTGTCTGTGTGGGTGTGCTAAATCCTGTATATAAACTCAAAACTGGCTCTAAAATTGCCAGTGTTTGTCAAGAATTTGGCTCTCCCATACCTATGGTATGAAGTAGCAGAACACAAAATTAATTCTGTAGAATTTACCTTCTGGTAAGAATACTTCCTCACGACAAGGTATTCACAGAAACATATAGATAACTATGTAATTTTAATGCCGATTTAGTTTGTTTGCTGCATTCTGTCGTTTAGTCGGATAATATTTGAAATTAAAGTGAAAAATAATAATATTAGGTAAATATTTAATTTTATTGTTGAAATAATTAATATATGGGTTAAATAAAATGACAAGATCATTAGCTACTACCAAAAAATAATTTTATACTGACAAGGAAATGAAAAGTGAAAAAAGTGTGTTTGGTTTCATGTGAACCAACTGATGTCGAGGTCAAGTGGATTATTTTTCAGTTCCTTTTATTAATGAATTGTTTTACTCTTTTTGTTGAAATTATTAAGATGCATGTTAAATCAAATGATAAGACCACCAGCTGCTGCCCAAAATGTAATATAATACCAACTAGGAAAAAAAAAATGTATGTGGGGTCATGTGGACCAACCATTGTTGGGGTTAAGTGGACCATTTTTCAATTCTACTTGATTAGGAAATGAAAAGTAAAAAAAGTGTCTGGTGACCTTAAAGAGATATTTTCATGTTGGGAATGTTTTTTAAAAAAGAGGGTGTGAAAACGCTATCTGGCAGAATACCGCTGGCCTGCTAGTGTGAGTAATTGCGCTTATCTAGCGGAAATCTTTGCTGGACTCTTCACTTGAAGACTGACTGTGGGAAATTAAATCCCCTTTCAAAATAAACGTTGTCCATTTGGAAGGTTAATAGAACATGCCTAAAAATCAAGAAAGGTCTCACTAATCGTGGTAACCCACAATTTGTAAATCTAGGATCCTCTAACGAGTTGAATCTTTTCACAATGGTTCATGAAAATGTTGTTAAAACTGCTGACCAGCAAGCTCAAAATATAGCTAGGCAAGCAGCTATCCAAACTATCGCTTCCAAAGAAGTTGAAAATCAGGAAAAGCTTATTCAAAACATAATCAAAGCTAGTATCGAAGAAGCCAAGGACAAACAACACAAATTGTTTGGCCACCTCCAAAATAAGAAAAGGAGAGTAGAACTTCCTACGTTCTTGCCAAAAGATGTAGAAACGTGGCTTATGCAACTAACTGGCTGCTTCAGGGTTGAGCAAATTCCCCGTGAAGAACGCTACCAGCAACTTTGTGGTAGCATGCTAGCCAAAATAATCAGGGCCTGTCCAAACATAATGGACTGTCTGAAGGATGAAGAAGACCCTTACGAATAGTTCATTGACAAAATAAGAAGAACCTTCGGTACCACTCAACGCCAAGAAATAAGGCAATTACTGAGTGGAATGTCAATCGGAGATGACAAACCAACCGTATTTATGACAAAGTTGGTTAAAAAAAGGTGACAACCATGTCTCTCCAATTGTAATTGCAGATAGATTCTGTGAGCAACTACCAGCTTCAGTTGTACAATCGCTGGGTGTACTCAATCTGACAAATGCAAGGACTGATGATGAGTTATTGGCACTAGTTAAAGCTGCAGAAACAGCAATGGAGTACACAGGGAAAAGTACCATCCAAGCAACAGCAGCTCCATCAGACAAATTAAGTAAACTCCGAGCCGAAATAGCTGAGTTGAAAATGGAAACTCGCAAGGCAAAAGAATATACTTCTGTTAGGAGTAACTTCAACCACAGATCTAAGAGTAGGGGACGCAATCCCAGTAGAAATAAAAACTATAGAAATAGGCAGTCACACTCTCGAAGACAGAGAGAGGATAAAAATAGGAGTCCAACACTTCTAAGGAGATCTAAATCTCCTAAAAAACTAGACCCAAACTGGTCAACAAACCTTTGCTTCTACCACAATCAATATGGGGAGAAAGCAAAGGCTTGCAATACCTGCCGTAAATGATGGGCAGAGAGAATGGTCCAAGATACACAGGAGAAGAAAACTCCTTGCAGAGATTGAAAAGAGAGAACAGACTAATAAGTCAAACTAGACCAAGGGATCATATCGATGGCTACCAATCTCTCGCCAAAATACTCTTGCCGCCTGTTTATCACGTACAGGACAAAAAGGAGAAAATTCCTCATAGATTTTGGTGCTGATTTCAGCATTTTACCTGCTAAAAATAAACAAGAAATTTTCTCCAAAATCCAAATTAAATGCAGTTGATGAACATACATTCGCTGCATATGTTCAAATACATTGCAAAATTGACATTGGTCTCCATAGGCACATGTCATGGGATTTCACAATAGCTGATATACCACAACCAATACTTGGAGCAGATTTTCTTGCTTACTATGAGTTGGTAGTCGATTTAAAAAATAAATATTTAATCGACTCAACCACTGGCAAATATGTGGAAGACATAACAAAAAATTACAAATTACTAGATACTTCCATTGAAAGTTGTGCAACTGTAGACAAAAATTTCCTAAAAATACTAAATGAATATCCAGGTATTTTATTACCATCAATAAGGAAACATCCAACATATAAACATGATACAGTGCACTTAATAGAAACAAGGGGTCAGCCTTGCTCAGCAAGGGCATGAAGATTGCCACCCGACAAACTTGCTGATGCCAAGAATTAATTTTCTAAAATGATAGAAAAAGGTATTTGTTGACCTTTTAACAGCTTATGGTCCACACCAATACACATGACCAAAAAGGCTAATAGAACTTGGAGAATTGTCGGGGACTATAGAGTGCTGAATGCTCCAGACAAATACCCCGTACCCAATATAATGGATTTCAATAACAATATGAAAGGAAAAACAATGTTTACCAAAATAGACATTAATTGGGGCTTCCACCACATAACAATGGCCAAAAAAGATATCTGCAAGACAGCACTTATCACTCCATTTGGCTTATTCGAATACTTGCGAATGCCATTTGGACTTAGAAATGCTGCTCAAACTTTCCAACGTTTTATGAATCAGCTACTAAGGAATTTACCATTTGCATATGCTTATCTAGACAATATTTGCTTATGCTCTGAAGGTGGAATTAACAAAAATGTAAGAGCCATATTACAGCGTATACACACTGCCGGCCTTGCGGTCAATTTACCTAAAAGCAAATTTGCTAAAACTAGTATTGATTTTCTCAGGTACCAAATGACACCTGAAGGTATAGTCCCCCTAAAAACAAAGGTAGACGCAATATTGAAATTTCCTAAACCCACAAATGTTGTAGAACTTCGAAGGTTCCTAGGAATGATCAATTTTTACAGATGTTGCATAAAAAATACTGCTTCAGAACAAGGCAAACAGTTCGTCCTTATAAAAACTAATAAAAAGCGTGAAAAAACAACCATTGAATGGACTGAAGAGGCAGAAATATCATTTGAAAATACAAAAAACATGCTAGCTAATGCAATGTTACTGGATCACCCGGATGGCAGTCTTCCACTCTATCTCAACAGACGCATCCGATATTGCAATAGGTGCAACCTTATACCAAATAAAGGATAACACCAACCAGCCACTTGCCTTTTTCTCAAGGAAACTTTCCAAAACTGAGAAAAATTATAATACTTACTACCGGGAGTTATTGGCAATAAATGCAGCAATAAGGCATTTCAGACATCATGTAGAGGGTAGATGTTTCACCGTATATATGGATCATAAACCCATAACACATGCCTTTGAGCAAAGAAGTGAATATGCCTCACCTTGCCAAATAAGAGCTCAAATTCAATAGTCAATTTACAACTGACAAAAAGTGTATTAAAGGAGAGCTGAATGAACCAGCTGATACCTTAAGTCAAATTGAAGCTATCACAACTCCATCTCAGTTACCATATGCTGAAATAGCGAAAGATCAGCTGGAAGACAAAGAATTACAAACATTATTATCTTCCAACACCACTGGTCTCAAACTAAAACTGAGAAAACTCCCTGACACAAAAATATTACCAATATGTGATGTGTCAACAGGTAAAGAATGTCCATTTGTTCCATTAAAATACAGAAAAGTGGCGTTCGACAGTGTGCATAACCTATCACACACTAGACCTCGTAGTACTACAAAACTCATGACCTTGAGATTCGTATGGCCCAAAATAAACAGACTGTAACAACTGGGCCTGTGCTTGTCTGAATTGCCAGACAGCCAAAATTGGCTGACACATGAAATCTGCATTCAAGAGGTTTAGACCAACTGATTGGTTTAAACACCTTTACATAGATCTAGTGGGTCCATTACCCCCATCACAAGGGCATAAATACCTCCTTACTATGATAGACTGTGCACCTAGATGGCCAGAAGTAATCCCATTAATTGAAATGTCAGCACAAACAGTAGCTACTCAATTGTATACAACCTGGATTTCTAGATTTGGAGTACTCCAAAGCATTACAACCAACTAAGGTAGGCAATTCAAAAGCCAATTATTCAATGAACTAACCAAAACCTTGGGTGCTAAACATTGGGCTACTACAACCTACCACCCCCAATTAAACGTGAAGGTAGAAAGGTGGCATAGAGCTCTTAAAGCTTCTATAATGGCTGCCAACACAAAAAGATGGAAACAGATACTGGTCACTCCGCTGCTCAACTAGCGCTAGGCGAAGAATTACGCTTGCCAGGGGACTTCTTTATAGAATCAAAAGAAATAAACCCCAAAACCTTAGTACAAAATATAAAAGATGATGCAAATCAATTTCTTAAGCAAGCACCTACTCTTGGTAAGCAAAAACCTTACGTCTCAAGACATTTAGCTACAACATCGCATGTGTTCTTACAAGAGGAAGGAATGAAACGAGGTTTACAAAAACCCTATTCTGGACCATACAAAGTAATTGATCAAACAGAAAAAACGTTCACAATACTTGTGTCAGGACAGGAAAAAAAGGTGTCGATAGATTGGGTCAAAACAGCATTCCTAATTAGTGAAAATGCAGAATTGGACAAAATGATAAATGAAAATAAAAATAAAAATTCACAAAATTCAGACGAAAAAGATGAAGAAATAAATATAACATCTGACTCACAAACAAATAAAACACAAAAAACATACAGTGAAGTGGTAAAATCGAACACAAAAAATAAGAAAAAAGTCAGATTTAATGAAAAAGTAATAACTCACACATACAATCCTGAAAGCCCAATCAAGCCTAAACAAAGAGGCAGGCTAAAAGGAACAAATAAAAAATACAATTAGAAACAAACAAGAACATCACCTTCAATTTGCAGAGAATGAAAATATATAGATATAATAAAAACGTAATATATAGAAATCTAATATATAGACATAATAAAAATCTAATAAATAGAAATCTAATATATAGATATAATAAAAATCTCATACTCTTATAGCGCGTGCTTTGAAACATACTCACACATTGACCCCAAAATCAAAGGTAAGATAAAAACACATAAAACACACTATAGACTGACGTCACAAACAGTTGATTGCAAAAGAAAAATCGAACCAAATCTTTGCAACAACGAACAAACACATTTCATTCGCTTGTCGACTATTTCTCAAATCACCACTCTATAGTTCAATTAGAACTGTTCGCTTTGATTACAATCTTCTTTCAAATTTTCTTATATTTTTTCTCTTTTATTTTCATTATGTCCTCAATTACCACTATGGAAGTTGATCAACTCCTCGATTACGAGGAGGAAATGTTGCTTTCCGATGCAACACAACTTTCTCTATCTGCCAACAATAATTCTCAATCCTCTGAGAAAGTTGCCGATGTTGGGTCGATTCTCAATGAGATGACGCAACAAACCCCAAAAATTCTTCCATTTCCTACGGACCAATTGGCAGCTTGTTCCTCTGTGGCTAAAACCACAGAGCCACCTGATGCTAGGAAGGCGAGCAATTTCCTTACCTCTGAAAATAAGGCTCTTTTCAAAATCCCAAAACTAGAGCTGAAATTTTCAAACTTTAAATTCTCTAACTCTGTCGTCCGAAACACTATCAGAATACTGGCATTTCCAAATCGCCACTTCTCCAAAGTTACACTCCTTTACGACAAAATACTCAGGTGGACAAACAGGAACACCACCCACGTAGGAATAGGAAACGTGGTGTCCAATCTCAAAATAAATATCAGCAACGCAGTAGACTATCCTACTACGACGGGACTATTGTGGGACATACCCTTGGCGTGGCCCTCTGAGATTTAATCTTCGAAGGAAATGCCAATCCTCGCAATAATGCAAGGCCATCTACCGGACACAAATAGATTGCCCATGGGTACCCCTAGACTTCAGAATTTGAGTTGTTCCACCAACAGTGAAGTAGCTGTGGGGACCATGTCCTCTCTTCTTTTGAGGCTTGGCCCCAGTTGACAGACCACAGACTTGGTCCATCGCCAAGTCCGTGCAATTATGTCTGCGGACAATAAATAAAATACACGTTCGTAAGCACATAGGCTAAAATGGGCAAACAACAAAATTTGTTCTCCATTTAGCCTACACCCTACAAATGCAGCCTAGCACAAACACATGTACAAAAATGCATGTGTCATGGTTGAAACGCTAGACTAAACACGCAACTCTTGCCTATCCTTCAATGCGTGTTTAGCCGAACATATACACCGGCGATGCCTTTCGTTAGTCGCAGGTTTAGGATGTTATAAAAGGTTGGCTGCCTTACCAAAACAGTAACATACAGAACACGCAATTCCTAATTCATACACCTGTGGGTTTAGAAGTGAACCCACAGTTCTCATTCTGCAATAGAAGTTTTTCCTCAGGTATAGAAGAACATATTAATTATTTAAGATTTTGCAATGATGAAGAGAAAAAAGTTACGTTCTTTACCTTTCATAATTTGAAAAAATATTATCTCATCCTCATATCTCTATTACTCTACAGAAGTGAACTTTAGGTATTATCACTAATTCAACAATTTGAATCACAAGTGAATGAAAGTGAACACCTAGAGTTCGTTGGGTGTGAAAATAACAAACCTCTTTAAAATTGCAGTAGTGAGTAGAATAAAAGTTGATAATAACAAGACCGAAATACTGGTAAAAGAGAAAAAAAAAACTGATAAAAACGGATATAATTGTATGTATGGGTGTGTCGCAAAATGTGAAAGCAGTGCTGAAGTTGGTTATCCTGTGTACTTCAACAAATTGATTGAGTAGAATAAAAGTGTATAATAAAAGTTGCTCAGTTGCGTAGCTAGCCCGGTTTCAACTTCTTATCAGTATTCTATTGTTTTCCTACCCGCCTTAGTGGTCCGTGTAGTATAAATCTATAAATAGTCAAAGATTCTAATTAACAGGTTCCTCTCAATTACAAATTACAATTACAAAATTTGGCAACACTGGCCTATACTCGACACTTCTTGGTTTGTTCCTTTGACTATATAGCTTAATGGACTACTAGAACTGATAAAATCTTAAAGCCAAACAATGCAGGCATTACTTTTTGAAAAAGGTACTTTGTGTGAAAACTGAATTTGTATTGAGTTATATTTTCATGACTCCTAACAATATAAGCAGATACTAGTGAAATATTAGAACGCTATACCAATTTATTGTCTGAAATTAATGAGTGAAACGTTCGAATAATGATTTAAATTAATCGGTAAAAATGTAAGTTTTAGATAGAGTTCCTTTTTTCCTGAAAAGTTTGAAGTAAGGTTTTCTTAAACTTAAAAATTCGGCTGTTAGGTAAATAGTTTCATTGTTCGCTGATTTGTTATCTGAAATAAACTTCTTGAACTACCGTAAGAACTTGAGCGAGTCCTAAATGAGCTAAAATACGTTTTTTGAGTGAAAATTTATTTTATTTTATTTGATCAGAGAAAATGTTTTTCGAATTTAGAATAAATTTCAGAGGATATGAACATTAATGAAAATAAACAATTGGATGACATTTATGAAAATTTGGCTTTTATTTTGCCATTTTTCGTTTTTAAAATGCCTGAAATAAGTAGTTATTGTAAAAGATTCAAGTAGGTACATTATTTGTCCTATAAAAGTTTGAAGTGATTAGAAATTGATGGTGTCTGTTGAAATATCACGAATTTCTTCGTATTGAAATATATTTCTGATAATTTTTCCAAGTCATTTTGTTTGAATCAGAACAAAGTAGATGATTTTCCATAATGATTTTTCAGCCTTGACAATCAATTTCTTACAATTTTGTTGAAAAATTTCAGCAAATTTAACAGTCAGTAGGATTTCCAATTGCAGAGAATACCAAAATCGAATGTCCCAGCGTATTTGGAATCTGAATTAAAGATATAGTGCTGCCACAAGTACAAGTTTTTCATATTTCTGACTTGTTTACCATATGATAAATGAAATAGGTATCGATTTCATAAGTAGTAGGTATGCTGTTTCTGATTTTTCCTTGTTTCTAGAACTGATAACATCTTAAAAATCACCAAAGGTCGTTTTACGTAAAAAGAACGCCTGTTAACAGTGGCTTCAGCGGTGTTTTATTTAACCCTATGTATTTCTTATCAGTTCTAGCAGTCCGTTAAGCTATATATTCAAAGGTTTGTACAGTTTATGCGATTATTTCCAGATTTTATCTCATATCCGATCTTCATAATTCCTGTTTGGGTGTTTACATTTAACTGAACCCCAAGAGAGGTTATAGCTGCAAACTGAAAATTATGTAGTCTACTAAAAGATTCTCTTAATCGTTGGCACTTATTACCCATTGATCATTCAACATTTTAAATTCCACAAATCAACGATGAAAATATTTTTACTTTTCATTGTGATTATAAGTTTGATCCTTTAGACACATTAAATTTCTAACTGTGTTTATCACTCGGTAAATGTAGTCCACCTACCAAATGATGAATTGAAAATAAATGTTAAGATGGTTAAAATGTTTTATTAATACTTAGGTTTTTATAGTTATGAACTCTGTATTTCTGTCCTAGGTGTGGTGCTCAATGTAAAATTCGTACGAGTTGAGTTTTTGGAGTAATAATATTATGCTATTCATGTTTTTGAGAGTTATCTCAGTTACTTAGCTTGGAATATCATCCGAAGAAAATTTTCATTTCCTCCAATAAAAATTTGTTCCATTAAAAAATTGTTTCTAAAAAACTCAATCCGATTAGAAAGAAATTAATTATAAAAACTGGCAAAAAAGAGTTAAATAATACTTTTAAAATTTCTCCAGTACAATCTATACTGGAATTATTGAAGTCTGTGTTCTTCTCCTCTCATCTGGGTTTATTTCAAGGTTGTAACCAGCTTTTTGTATCAGACGAGGCAAATGAAACTCCAATAAAGGCAGGATTTTAGACTTTTTGGTTTTCTTGGAACAAGTGTAAGTCCTCTTTGGCATATGGAGTGGTGTGGAACAAATTTTTAAATTAATAGCCAAGCAAGTAAAACCGCCAGCTAAAGAAAATCCCTTTTTACCCTTTACTGGTTTCGGGTGTGGCTTGTTTGTCAATTCCGTCCAATGTCATTCAGAATCATTAATTAGGAACGACACCTACTTACGTAGTATAAACCATTGATTTCATTATGTTTGTCTTCCTATTTGGCTTCTTGAAATAAAGAGGCAATCCCCACGTATTATTATTTTGTAATATCAACTTCACGATTTATAGGACCGTACTGTTGTACTACACTTGACCTTAACCCTCGCGTTCATATTTCATATATTAGACTAATGCATGAGTTTGTTGTTTGTGGTTACAGGTATCAGAAATGGATAAACTACCGAATTTTATTTGCAAAACCTGTTCGATGAAAATTGTTCGAGCTTTTGAATTCCGTCAGCAAGCTAAGCGATCGGATGAAATTTTACGAAGATTTGTTGAAGAGAAGGTAAGCATTCGTTGTAATATTGTTTTCTGATTCATGGAATACTCTACGACTTTTTCAATTTTAGTCGATAAAAATGGTTAACTGATGCTAAAACTTGATTGTGAATTTAGTTCGTGGAAGAGTCTTGCTGATTTTTGAGCCAGATTTTTTAGAGTTGAAAACTTTTTGCAAAATGAAGCGGATACGTTGTACCTACGTTGTTAATGTTTTACTGAAGTTTTCTTCTCTTCGTTTCAGGAAAGAAAGAAAAAACAAGCGAAAGCTGAGAAGGAACTGCAAATTCTGTTTAGCAATAAAAATGGAAGTTCAAATCAGGTAAATTAATTCGGAAAATATTGGTTTAATAGACTACAGTTTTTTTAATTTTTAATTTTAATAAACGTTCGTTTACCTGTGAGAAACTGATAATATTTTTATCAGCTATGGCTATCAGTGAATAAGACATCAAAGGATGTATATCTATTAGCTATTATTTATGTTTGTCTTCATAATTGAAGATCAGGCGAAAATTCTGTGGAAATTTTTATCTGAAATGGTCTCGAAGCACCAAAATTTTCGTCTGTGTCTTGAAAAAATAAAAAATTCATGAAGTTTTTTGTGAAGTTTTCATCGCACGAGTTATTGGTACATTGTAGTCCATATAAATTACCTACAATTTTATCGTCTCATCAGTGAAATTTCATCGATCTTGTTAATGAGGAGGTACAGTACGGTTAGTAAATTTTATTAATGTGTAGCTCTTTACATTTTTGTTTTTTCATGAGGAGATGTTGTTCGCAGGTAACTTCATGGCTCGGCACCTCGTTGGTTGTGTGCTCTTGCTTTTATCGGCATTAATTCGTCGGCGAATTAAGGCCGTTAAATATACCTGAATTCCCCTTGATTCTTATGGGTTTATAGACATGAATTCATCGACAAATTCCTTTCAATTCTTGTGTATTCAACGACTGATTCATTTAGGCTTATAATTATCATGGTGGGATTTAAATTTCATGTTTTTTAACAAACTATGTGGAAAGAAGACAAGTTCAGGAGCATGCGCACAACCAATGAGGAGCCATAAAGTTACCTGCGAATACGTCTCCTTTTCGATGGCGCTTATCGTTAAAAATCTTATAGGGTTGTTGTTGTTTTTTTTTAAACAATTTTTTAAGACGTTATCGGAGTTTTCTATTGCTGTGGTTTGGCGCATAAAATTTTTTTAGGCCATATTAATTTATTACGTGTTAAACTAATAAAAGAAGGGAGGTTGGTACTATGTAATATCATGAGGTGGTATGTATAAAAGACCGTAATTTAAAAGGCAATAAAATTTCGTAAATAATGCGTTGAGTAATTCGTCGTTTGGTTAAAATAATGACAGAAGAGAGAAAAAAAACTAAAAAAAAAAACTGACCTTGAATCAGCTTTATAGGTTGTTTAACAAGTGTGATTGTACGCACAAATTTTGACACTTCGTAAATGACAACTTCTTTATGGCATTTTACAATTAGCATTCAATTTTAGGAAGTTTTAGGGTTATAAATTTTTACTTGTATTAGGAAAAATTCGCATTAATTGTACAATCGGCTTAAATGCATTTTTTGGCTCAAATATTGTTGCACCATTTTATAACCATTGATCCTGCATTCCATGTAGTATAAAATAACAATTTGTACAACGAATTGAACTTTACAAAAGATATGTTTGTTGATTGCATGGCAAAGTGCGGTTATAGGTGCTCGACTTTGAGATAGAAATTTTTTTATTTTTAGATGATAAACTCGGTATGCGCCAGTCTGTCAAAAGTTCAAAATGAAATACTTATCATTGTACGTCAGAATAAGTGTAGGTACCTTTTGCGCGAGTGTTGTATCAAGAAAATTACCCAACTGCGCCAGTTTTGACTGTCTGTCTTCCATATCAGTTTGGTGTTATTATACTACCTTTAGTAGGTACCAACAGATTAACGAATGTACGGCTTCCTTGAATATCTTGCGAAGTTTTATGTTGGAGTTCATAGTTTATTCTTCGCAATTCCCCTCCAACTTATGGATAAAACCTTTCTAAACAGATGAACCACGGACCGGAGTCATATCTAAAACACTTGAAAGACCACTTCTATGCACCTCACTCATATAATTTCATATCCTTATAAATGCATAAGTCAAGTTCCAAGTAGATGTCTATTTCAAATTCAAAAGTTTAGATCCCCCCACTCGATAGAGAATCCAGAAAATATTAGAAAAAACAACACATCGTTGAAACTATAGTTTCAATGAGTAGACGGACGAAATCATTGCAGCTGAATACATCAATCGAACTGGACTTCTTGAACAAAAATATATTTCTGTGTAACTTAATATTTTCAAGAACTGAATAAACTAGGTATACTTTCTAAAGCTTTATTGTCCTGATACTTTTTCACTTACAGGTTTGGCACGTAATTTGGTCTTTGTTAAAATATAAAATTTGGCATAATTATGCTTCAGAAAACATCCGGTTGGCGCATTCGTCCAGTAGCCATTTGAGATTAGTCACCACAACCTTTCTAATATCCAAAAAGGTGGTGCATTTCGATTCGGTTGAATTGATGTTTCAGTATGTGATTGTAAAATTTTGACTGGTAGACCCAGTGCCCTGCGAAGCAATTTCCTAAAGGGGGGTTGTAATTCGTCAATTTTTACATCACACTTAAAAAAACTGGAATTTTTGACAAAAAATTCCAAGAAAAGGTCACTTGAAAATGGAAAAAAAAAGTTTATCACTTTTTTCAGTTATTTTTATAACAGGTGGTCAATTTTTACAATATCTTGGGCCAAAGGGGTACCATATCCACCATATTCTCCCTCTCCCCCTCATGCGCTCTGGGTAGACCATTGGCCACCGAATGCCGACCATCGCTCCTCCTCTACATGAAGTATATCGTCCAAGTACAGGGTAAAATGTCAATGTAGGTGAAGTCCAATAAAAAAAAAAAGCTGTAAGTGCATGCAGGTACCTTCCTTATTCACATTGTTTTACGCTCGAGTTAAATTGAACAATTTTTTTCTAAAACTCCTAATAGAAAATAAATTTTTCAGGTATTAAGGAGCGCCAAAAAATATTATTTTATTGAAAAACAAAATCTTGCAAAATTATTTCCCTTCGCGAGTATCACGATTTCTGGATCATTTCATTCAAATAAGACAAAACGAAGTATCAAGCTATACACGCCCACACTATTCAACAAATCCGATAAGTAATTTTATTATAAAATGAAATTTTAATCTTACGGAAATTCTATACCTGCTTGCAGACGCAAGAGGCGGAGATATCAATGATGCATATTTTTCTGATTTCAAACGATGCCTGTATTTCAGGTAATATGGGCAATGAATAATTCAAATTTCATAAACAACTTTCGTACAAATCAGCGACACATTGCCCCTTTTCAGTATCCGATTCTTGCCTATGTGTACTCAGTTTTATCATCTAACTGAATCAGCCAATCGTTTTAATGTTTTTCAGATGAGCTCCGAACAGTTGGAAGTTGAGCCACTAAGCTACGTAAAAGTTGAACATGAAGATGAGGATGAGAACTTGGACATACTGAATGGCGAATGCGACGGTGAAGAAACTAATGACGAGCAAAATTTAATCGCAGATGTCGATCCGTCGGCCTCCATGCTGGACGATGATGACTCCGAAGAGGACCAAGTGAGTCCACCGAATGCTCAAATGATGGAACACGAATTCGAGCCAGCTTGGATGAATAATGGTAACGACGACACTGAAACCACGGAGCCGAAGAGCCCCTGGAATTGTCAATACTGCAATACGACGTTTCCGAACGAAGATAGATACAAGCGGCATTCATTAATTCATACATCAGTCAGTATACTTATTTATTATTTTGTTAATCTTTATATTATGTGTTTGTAGGTACAAATCGGTTAATTTTTCAATATCATTAATTTTTATTTACTTTCATAAATGGTATGCTGTTTACAGGAACCACCGTTTCCCTGTGATTATTGCGACGAATGTTTCGATTTGAGAACCGATTTGAAAGCACATTGGCGGGTGCATAGTGATGGTAATCCACATATTTGTCAAATGTGTGGGAAATCGTTTCCAGATCGCATGTCGTACCTTAAGCACTCGGATCTTCATGATCAAGTTAAACCATTCCGTTGTCCTGTTTGTCAGAAATCATTTTGCTATGGTTCTGATCTACGAAAACATGCCATCACTCATACGGGTATAAAGCATCTTCAAATTTTAATAAATTAATAGTAGTTTTCAGTAAAGAAGCTATTTTATTTTATTTATTTTTTTATTTTTTTATTTTTTTATTTTTTTTGGAGTGAGGAAAAGGAGAAGAAAGAGGCGAAGAGTGATGTAAGAAAATATGCTATAATCTAAAAAATGGAAGGAAAAAAATTGACTGCCTGATTTCATCTATGTTCGTTTAGGTGCATAATTATATTCTCCGAAAAATATTAAAGAACTAAAAAGCAAAATTAAAACTGTAAGATAATCGGTAGCTTCTCGAATTGAGATTAGAGATTTTAGTAGACCAGAAATTTTTAAACCAAATTTTTGAGGAGCTAATAATTTTAGTTGTGAACACCTTTCCACTCATCTGTGACGTCTTGAGAGGAGAGCGAGGGGTGTGGAATCCTCTGCGATTTTTTTGACCGCATTTTTAAGGACAAATGAATAAACAGTCATATGATGCAGAGTTTAAAAAACTAAAAAAAAGTCATCAGTTATTGTGTAGATCGTAGTTGAATTTTCTACATCATAAGCTTATTAGGTTTTCTTTCGAAATTTTTTTGTTTTGGAACCATCTCTCCAGTGAATTGTTCTTGGATCATATTACCTTATGTAGAAATTATCGAAACAAAGAATAGGCGTTTCGAGTCTGCAATAAATTCTGGAAATTTCTATCAGAATAACGAAAAAGGCACGATGAATACCTCAGAAATTTGACTATTTTGAATTTTCAAGTGTTAAATTTTGCTCATTCCAAAATTTAGTTCAAAATAAATTATATATTAACTGAGTACCATATATGAAATAATTTAGTAAATAATATTTTTTGCAAAAACCGATGGAAAAAACTACAGATTTTAAAGTTAATTTGTCCAATGAATGAACCGGTGAAGAGAGGTTTTTTATTTACAAAAATTAGAATAGCTTTGATTTCTTCACTAAATCGGTCAGATAGGACATCTATAACCTACTAAAAGTCACATTCCCTCGCCAGGAGAGCACCAATATAGGGGCGAATATGCCCTCAAAACGATTTTTCACGTTTATCTGAATAAATATTGATTTTCTCGTAAAAGTAATAATGGATGAAAATGTTTAGCATTAAATTTCCTATAAAAAAGGTTATGTTTATTTTAGTCATTTGACATCCCCTTCTCCTGCCACATGAGCATAAAAGAGAAGTGTACCTTTTCATTGTGCACTAAAAGCGTAACTACAGTTGCAATAATGACGCAATAACTTCATTTCAAATGACACAATACTTACGATGCATTCATGTTTGCATGTGTCTCTAAATGGGGAGTGAGGGAGCGATTGTCCAAGTTTTTTTTTTGTTATATTACGGTTGGTTACAATTATTAACAGTGAAGTAAAAACAAAAGGAATGTTTTGAAAATATCCTGTTGTAGGACACACAGGCGTACATCTACCGCACAGTCAGTATAAAAATTAGACTGTAGTGGTGAGCTACAATCCTTGAACCATAAAGGGTCTTTGTTCTACGTATGTAGGAACTGGCCACAAAACAGACCAGCGAGTGTATAAATACACCTATCATCACTGGTCAGAAGTCGCTACACCTATCACTAATTTTTTTAAGATCTGAATAGAGAAATGGATACCTGAGGTACGGTCTCTGGGTCCAGGGTATAATAAGAAATCTGTTTAAGTTCTGATAAAACTTAGAAACTGAAGAACATTTTACAAGTATTCCTCTTTTTTTCCTCACAATTCTTCATTTCAGCTAGTGAAGCAGATAGAAAAAAAAGAAAAACTGTGGCATTAGACCACCTTGCCCTCCATTTTGGCGTCCATGTGAAAACTAATGTATCGTATTTTGTCATTATAAGCTGAAGTTATGGAGTCTGTATAGCATTACCCATGCTTTCAGTGCTTAATGAAAATGAACCAATTTCCATGCTCATTTTCTAAGGGAGAGGGATGTCAGACAACTAAAACAAATATGACATTTTTTGTAGAAAATTTGGTGCCAAACTGTTTCAAAAGGCACTACTTTTTCGAAAAAATCGATATTTATTGGGATAATTGTGAAAAATCATTTTGCGAGCATATTCACCCACATTTATGTGGACGCTTGGAGCGGGGGAAATGTGACTTTTAGTATCTTATTTCAGACACCAAAACGGACTAATTAGTGAAGAAATCAAAACTATCTTCATTTTTCTGAATAAAAGTATTTTTTTGTTTTCATTTGACTGGACTAACAGTATGCTTAGTGCTTTTGTGTCCAGCTTTTTTTTTCTCTCCAAATAAATGAAATTAACCGCAAAAATATTCATTTTTCAATACTGTTTTGTCATTAAAATCAACTATGAACATAAAATGGAGCTGGGGTACCTGAATTTTTCTTTAAAAATTTTGGAGAAATGAAAAAATTATGAAGAAATTAAAGTTTTTACCTACCGATACTTTTTTGTGATCGGGAATCGGAACTATATGCGCATGTGTTAGGTTGTGTTTTTAAAGTTGTTTTGAAGCTCTTAAAATAGTTTTCGTGCGTTTTTTTCTCATAGAAAATCTTCAAAAAAATGGTTATAATAAATTCTCTTTGAAATCGGCTCAGTACCTTATGGTTGGGTACCTATATTTAGTAGAGTGACAGAGGAATGAGCGATGTATTATCTATGTATACGAGAAGCCGGAGACACCCGTAGTCCATGGCCCTACAAAATTATTCATGTTCTTCAAGCATCCCCTTTTATGAAAACTCTATTTGCTCTAATTTTACTTTTAAATTCGGAGACCATCTTCCTCCTTTTGTACGAAAAACCAGCAGTTTTATTTCTCGTCATTATTAGGGTACTTTATAGTTCTTCTATTTAACTTTTTTTATTTTTCTTCTCCTGAATTTTAGTCAGCTTATATGTATTACCTCCTCCAAGATGAAATATTAATTGAGGAGCTGTTTCCAAGCTTTAGAAAAATTATGAAAATTTATTTGATCGATGTTTTCTTCTCCACTTTTACCAGGTTTTTTATCGGTCGTTTTTATCGACTAAAGCAAAAGAAAGAAAACTGGCTATACCATTACGAGTATAACTTATACTCCAGCAGTACGAATGCGTCTCATAGGCTGCGTATAAATGGGACCTAATTATAAAAATGATTACAGGTATCAGACCATATGTTTGTTCGGTGTGCGGTAATTCGTTTACGAGGAGTACCAGTTTGAATAAACATCTGCGGATGCACAATGGCAACAGACCATTTTCGTGTACGGCGTGTCCAAAAATTTTTGGATCACGCGGTGATTTAAAACGTCATCAGATCATTCACAGTGGCATAAAGCCGTGGATTTGTACCGTATGTTCGGTGCCGTTTAATCGTAAAGATAAGTTGGTGCGCCACGAAAAATTGCATTCTGGTGAACCGAGACCATTTCGGTGCCACGAGTGTCCAACGTCATTCAGTCGAAAAGAAGATTTAACGAAACATATTCAGTTTCACCATTATAAACCGGTAAAAAAATTTTTTTTTTCATTTCATCAAATGTGGTATGTACATATACAGCACGCTTCAATTGCAGTTAAAAATGTAGACAATCGGGAATATCAGAACGTAGGTCTCGTAATAGATATTTACGAAATGTCAAATTATTGAATCTTTTCGAATCTGCTGTAGTCGAATTTGAAATGCCTCAGGTATCTGAAAACCATTCATAGACACCTAGATATATTCTATGAGGCAAATATTATGTGCTGCTCCCAAGTTCTAGGTTCTTGAAAAGTTCTTTTGATAGTGAGAACACATTTGAAAATTTGAAAAATTTCTGCAGTGAATCTTCCTTGCGTATGTCAGTAAACTAAAAAACAGTCATGAAACGCATCATCGTGATTACGAGAGCTTGGCCTGTTCAACTCCAGTTTAATTATTGAATGAAAATTAATAGAAGTTTCACTTCAACCGTGTGTACTGCCCCACATTCATTTTTTATTTGTAAAGAGGAAATAATAAGACACGTGGAAAATGTGATTGGAAAAGAATCACATCTTTATGATAAAAATGTTCTTCATAACCTACCCACCTGTTCTCGTCAGGAGGTTCTCTACTTTTCAGAAACTTAAAAATTTCTTTTTGCAGTTCTATCTTGACAAACAGTGCTGGGAAACTCCAGTCCTCCCTACCTCGCACCTTCAAACACTTTACTAATCGTTTACATTCATTCACAGATATCTACACTAAATATAGGGTAAAGGTCTGTAAGATCGCGTACTAATCATTTCTCAAAACTGAAGAGTTGATATAAAAATTCACATATATTGCAACATTTCCATAAAAATATCATAGATTTTGGTACCAAAAATGTGATTTTACTACTTCTCATTCAAAAGATATTCACATTTCAAGTTTTTAGACCATGAAATTTTAATTTTTTCAAACTACCTCGGAGTAATTTATGATTTGTAAAATTCTAATAGTGAGTATTTTATTGATGGAAACTACATTTGATAAGCTTTTAGATAATATAATTGAGTTCAATTGCATGCTTATTCATGAAGGAAAAAAATATCTATGAAAAATTTAAGTCAAGTCTTTAAGATCGCGTACATACCATATAATAATGTTGCATTCTATTTTGTCAACCTTTTTTTTTCACTATATATGTGGAAATGTGATAAGGATTAGAACAAACATAATCCTTCAGAAAAACAGATTAATTGGTCAGATTTACAATTGAATCAACCTATTGAATTCAACTACTGACAGAATCCTCAGTGAAGAAAGCATTATAGGAGTAGGGTAAAGGTCTGTAAGATCGCGGACCTAGTAGTTAAGGCACCATAACTTATATTCAAATGATTAAAACTCTACTATTTTTGGATATATTAGAGTCCAAACCCTTGTCTATAACATATGAAAAGAACAACATTATCATTTTTTGCAAAACTGATATTTTACTTTACGGAGGTGCCCGATCTTACAGATCAGTTTTTTGGGGTCACATTTTTGAAAGGTTTTGCGAAAATTATTATAGCTCCAGTTATAGTTTGCGCCACAATTTGTGTTATGGGTCTGTTATAGATGAAGGTTTGGACTATAAAACATCCAAAAATAGCAAAATTTTAACCATTTGTTATAAAGTTATGGTGACTTAACCACTAAGTGCGCGATCTTATAGACCTTTACTCTAACCTTGATACCTAACTTGCCTGTTTTCAGCAACCTTCACTTCCTCTTACCGCACTGCACCAAAGTAAACAAAAGCTGTAGGCACATTACACACACAAGTGTACCCATTTATATCACACTTATACACACTGGATCTAATGTTTGAATATAAAATACCTCATTAAAAATTATAAGAAAATTCATTTTTTTGCCTTGTAACAATAATATTTGGTACCTATCCTTGTTTCAATCTTGAAGACGGATAGAACATGCAAACCAAATATGACATCAGAACACGGATTAATAAACGTACAGTACTTATTTGAAAATAGCCTTTTCTGCCTAAAGAAATGCATTGTGCACGATTTTTTTGCCAATAGACCAAAGGATTGACCTAACATCTCAACACTCCATTAGGGTGAATGCTCAACATAGTGAAAGTGGCAAGTTTGGTACCTAGGTTATATATAGTGTAGATATCTGTGTGTTCACTTTAATATACATAAAATATTTTCGTTTGTGGCTACAGTGTATCTAAATATTCAACTCTTGTCTACGCCTGACATCATCTTGTGTATGATTTCACATTCTGTACTTATTTTATTTGCATTTCTGATTGATTTAATAATGTTCATTATACTTCTTCAACAAAAAATAATTTTGTGGTCTATTTCTTCCACTCTGCACTACTCTGCATATGCCAGACCTCTATAAATTAAACAATTTCTTCAGAAAATTAGTTCTGCTCTTTTCTGAAAAGAACAGTTTGTTATGAGTTCCATATTTTTGCTGTGTAAGCATCTTAGTGCTCGGTGTTTACAATAGGGGCTAAATGAGAATTACGATCATCAGATTCACGTAACTGTAACTATTACAATTGTAACTCCCATTTGTGTGTTATATGACATGTAGTTGTGTAGTTGTGTGCGTGCGCATTTGCACACAACCACACTATTTTATGTTAACACATCAATCCTTCATAAGTATGCCTCGGAGGAACTCACGCCTTTTTTTTATAGATAGAATAAATAAGACGGATCGTGTGAAAAAAAATTTCTTTTCAAATCGCAAATTTCTTATCCAACAAAAATAAGATTTTTAAAACAAATTGTAGTGACATGCCCATTTGCAGGAGAGACAATCAATTAAGAGAATTTATCTCCTAAAATTTCTGAAATGTGTTCTCAATATTGTTTTATCAAATTATGTCATTTTAGTTGACCACATAGGTTTGCTTCAGTTATTTGTCTAAATATCAAATGAAGGCTTTAGGCTTACCATTCTCCCCCCTGATGGAATAAGTCAAAAGGGTTGATTTTTAGGTTCTGACAGTTTTATTCCTCCATAATTTAAATTTTGCATTCACCTGAGCATGTAAGCTGAATCTATGCGAATAAACTGGATCATTACTTGTCATAGTTTCTTGAAATTATCCTGTGCGTATATTTCGCCTTTTTAGTCTGTAAAAGCTACGATAAAACTTTATTTAAGCAGCAGCATTATATCACATTTTTCTTATTTTAAATATGTCCTTTTAAAAAGTTACTCTACCCTAAGATTCGCTAAACTCCTTATGAGACAGGCCGATATGTAAAGTAGTCCTTAAAAACTTTATTCTAATGGACATTGGTATCTGTATTTCAATATAATTTTTTTTGTATTTTTCTTTTCACAGCCCGCTGGCATGACAAATGTGATGTCAAATGGTACCAACAATGAAACCATCGAAAATTCTACCTTAGACCAGATAAGTGTGAGTATAATGCAGGTTTAGTTCCAAAAAACTATAATATTTTTTACTACGTTTTTATTAACTCGCTTTCCTATATGTCGGTTTCTTCCATTTCTAACAAAAATATAAGAATTTTTTCCACCTTTCTATCTCAATTTGATGAAAAGTTCCGATTTTTTTTGATCAATTTTATTAAAATATTTAATTTAGCTCGAAACAATTTTTAAAACGGTTGAAATTTTCTGACCACTATATTCTTTTTATATTTTTGTTGAAGGTCATTTTCTAATAGCCATCTTTTGCTGTTCGTACAATATAGGTTGTTCCATGAGTGGTTCTCCAAACCCAAGATATGGATATAACCATGTACAAATAAGAAAAAACGTCCGCCTCATATAAGTATATTATGGTCTATTTTTAAAATTAATTTTCAAAATTTTTGTACCTGCGGGGTTGAAATTTAAAATCTGGAATTTTTAAACTGGAAAATTTGAGAAATCTAGTTTTGAAGAGGTGGAAAATTGTTGGATTTCTTATGTATAACAAAAGACTTTGTGTGAAACAATTGCAGCTCACTAAAAGCATTAAAAAACCATGATGTATAGGTGCTACCAACAATCTGTAGCCTTTCTGGTTACTGCAATTTTAAGGATAGGCTGTGCGTTAAGAGGACGTATTTTCGCTATTATTTTCAGTTGTATCCATATTTCAGGTTTGAGGAACCACTCACTGAATATCTTGTATATGTAGGTATCACTGTAATAAACGTACAGGCCAGCTAAAATTAATTCGTTTGTTAAAATTATTTCGCAATATTATTCCTCCAAATTATTTCGTCAATATTTTCCTTTATATTTTCCTTTATATTTTGTGCGCATGCGCCACTACACACACAGACACGAAAAAAAGTCTTAATTGCTTCCACAGAAACAACGAATTAAGTGTTACCTATATACCAGCAAAAATCCAGGGCTATCATAAGCCAAAGCGCTGTAAAGTGGAGCTTCAGGCCTTGTAATATATCAATCTTCACTTTTTTAAACTCAATTAATATTCTTATGAAAGAGGAATGCACAGATACCGAGTTCAACACAAACAATTTTATTTTATGATGAAGATAATTTTCAATTGTGTTGTTTTTTTGGATAATGTCTCGCAGTTCGCCCTCCTGAAGTACGCTTACGCACTCCAGTTTGGGAACCACTGTTGTTAGTCAAATTCAGTGGTCTGCTGGGTGTTGTGGTTTGGCACACATCACAGCCATTATATACAGAAAGTTCTGAATTCAAAACCAGCAGTCATCACATTTCTAAATCAAAATGGTGGAGTATGGAGCATTAATATTACTGATGATCCCTCTCCCTGTCATCAATACATCTACAACCTGATTCACATTTGGCTGGTTTTCATGCTACTTGCCAGCTACTTGGGGTATTATACTGTTAACCGTAAAAGTTACTTGTCGTTTTAACCTTTTAAAGTCTACTTCAGCTTGGCAGATTGTCATGTGAGATCAGTGGAAAATCCTCATTTTTTTGTTGATACATGTCTATGGGACTAAATGATGTACCTATTTTTAAAAGGGGCGATAAAAATTTAAAACCGAACTTATTTTTTTCATTGTGGTGTGTTTGTGTGGATGTATGGGTGTATGTATTCTATGGATGTACCATTCTTGCTAACACAATACAGGGCGTAATTTTTGTTTAGTAGTAACGAAATTTGGTACAAACTTTACCTCATATACAAGAAACTGACCTACCTATTTCAAAATTAATTGATCAGTTTGTTCAGGAGTTATTAGTTATTGAGTTTAATTTTTCCCCTTATCTCGGAAAGGGGGTGATATGAAGGCATGGAATTGGAGAGTACACTAATATCATGGATAACGATATATTTGTGTGAAAAAAATTGTTAAAAAAATGCGTTTGTGTTGAGAGGGTAAAAATCCACCTATTTTCTCCAGGGGGGCTACGGATTTCCGAGTTAGCTTAAAACCTTCTGTAGAACAACGCAAATAATTCCTCAAAATTTCAACTAGATTGATCAATCGGTTCTGAAGTGATGTTCATAGAATATATATACAAACATTCAAATTTATAGTATAATGTAAGTGCGAATGTGAATGTGAAGTGAATCTCTTTGAATTGATTTTTTCGATGTATTTCAGTTATATCTTGCCCCGTGAATGAAAACTGAATTATTTTTTCGTGAATTCTGGGTAAACGCTCTGCAAAAGTTTTTAAATAAGTAATCCTTATTTTTCACTTTTTTGATTGGTTTATCTCTGATTCACCGGATGCATTGGAGGAGATTTTTGGAAGACTTTCCGTCAAGCTAAAGTTAACTTAAATGGTGAAAAACACAAACTGACTCTTAATTGTTAACAGAATAGTACCCCAAATAGCTCACTAGTAGTTACGAAAGTAGCTAAGTGCGAATCAGGCTTACTTCGTACTCCAACATCAAAGATCTAGCTGAACTTTCAAGTCTTCGTAGTATATTGATAGTGAAGTATGTTTGGTTACAAAATGGTGGTTTATGCGTCATCCATCTGCATACCATTCGTTTGATATTTTAATTTTCTTTTTTCTATTGTCCGATTGTAACTTTTTGCTATTTATTTCTGCGCAGAAATCGGATCTGGAACGCGGTAACCGAACGTTTAGAGCGTTAATTAAAGAGGCATTTAGCGGTAATCAAACGAGCGGTTGGAATCAGTCAGCTACGGCTGCTACACCCGTTCCAGCAGTTACTGGTGCCACCGTTGTTACAGCATCACCATCTATTTCAGCTGCCTTAACGGCGGCCGCGGCCGAAGAGATGCCATTCAAGTGCGACATTTGTCACAAAAAGTTTAACCAAAAAGCGTCGTTAGATTCGCATAAGAAAATCCACACGGCCGTCAAGCCGTACGGCTGTTCGATGTGCGAAAAATCGTTTTACCGTCGACGCGAGTTGACGCGACACGAGGCCGTTCACACGGGCTACAAGCCGTTTTCCTGCGGCGTTTGCGGAAAGTGTTTTTCGCGCACCGACAAACTGAATCGTCACGTGCAGACCCACCAGTATAAAAGTATTTTTCGTAATTACCACTGCGAAGCGTGCTCGCTGAATTTCCGCACCGAGGTGGAGCTGCAGAAACATCAGCCGCTTTGCAAACCGGAGCCGAAGCAAATGGCGCTAACGGCCCAGGTGCCCGACGATAGCGAAGGTCTGTATCCGGAGGTGATGGTCAAAGAGGAGCCCATCGACGAAGAGGAAATAGAGTACGTGAACGACGACTACGAATACCATATGGATCCGCAAGAAACGCTGTCGAGATTGGGCAAAAATCCTGAAATCGTGTTACTCCCAATTAAATAGACGCGTACCTACCTATATCTATGATTGTATATCGTATATGTTTGTTCGAATAAGCGTATACGTGCTGCTGCCGATGCATTCGTTCTTCTATATTTGTAATGCTGCGGACTGCGATTCAGAATGTTTCGCGAAATATTTTATAAAACCTAAAATATGTAGGATACGAGCGAATACGACGCTAGTGGTGCCGATTTTTCAACATTTTCCCGTCGATTTTAATCGATTTAATCGAAAAAAGAATAATAGATGTAATCGATAATCGATGGTTGAAAAATTGAAAATTGATTTATCGATCATAAATTTTTCATATGTAAGAATAAGGAACCTAGTTAGAGCGAAATACCCACGGAGAGAAACCGATTAAGATGAGTTGATTTAGCATGGTGATGGGTTATTGTAAAATGAAATCGAGAAATTCATCTTAAAAAATTTAAATACATCGAAAATCGATTTTTCCAAAATTGTCTGATCGACCAAAAGTGATCGAAATTCTAAAAATTGAAAAAATTCATTTTTTCAATGTCCAACTTTATCGGTTATCGATTGATCGAGAAAAAAAATCGACGCCACTACATACGACTCAGATAAGCTTCCTCTTACGATGTTCGTTGTCTACAAAACTGAAGTAGCCAGAAAGGCGGATTTCTTGATTATGCCTTCAATACAAGCATATGCAATTTTTCGTACTTCAATAGTTCGAAATTAACCCAACCATTTTCTCTCGTCCCATACTATGTTTCCCAAATTTAACAATTGGATACTTCCAAATTTTTAAACTTCGCTGCCCCTATGGCTAATAAAATTTCGAAAACAATATTGAAGATAGGGAAAATTATAAGAAGAAGTTTTTCTTACACCTGTATTCTAGAATGATAATTAAGTAAAGATTCTCTACTCGAGTAATATCTTATCTGTGGTTCCCATGTATAAGTATAGGATAAACCTGGTCTAATGAGTACTTAAATCCAACTTAACGTTAAGAAACATTCTAGAATAGGTACAGGTTTTAGTCGTACTCTGCTGTATCTATATTTTAGGTTTGGGGAACATTTCATGAAGCACTCTGTACATACATACTGTATGATATACAAGGTGTCTGGTGTAAGGTTGAGGATGTGTACTTGAAATTACAATACTTCTACTAAGACACCTATAAAATACGGGCTTACCAAACACGCTATTTTGTTCCTTTTCTGTATTTATGGGTTATGAGTTCTCCTTGTTTCAAGAGTATAATTTCTGATCTAAAAAAGGGTAGCAATTTTTTCAGTTTTTAATGTATTTTTTGATAAAAATTTGTCATTCTTCATTGGAAAGAAAGTGAAACATCAGGTTGCTTTTTTTATCAGTATTTTTGCAATAAATCACTGCAAAATCACACAATTTTAATATTTATGGAGACTACTCGGACCATTGAAGAAAATATGGATGTTTTGTGCCTAATTTACACATCTTGGACCGATTTTTTTTCAAATTAACTTGGAAACAAAATGGCCGATTTGGTATACCTGTATTTTATATTCACCTATCTATACTATAACGCGAGTATGAAAAGCTATAAAGAGATTTTAACATATTGCCTATCCCGAAATTTGATGGGGCAAGGGCGGGCAAAATGCGTGTACGAGAAATTTTTCATATACTTAGTCATGTATATCGGTGGAACTCGAGAACAAAGAATGAAAAACACATTTGTGTAATTGTTTATTTTCAAAATTACAGGGGTTACTATGGAGTTTGTAGCAGCCCTGTAGCCGTGTGGAAATTCGTTGGTACTCGACTTTATATCGAAATCTGAAGTACAGGCTATCCTCAAACTCGCTCCAGAAACCCGGTATAAACCTTATAAACGTATCGAAACTTTCTTTAATTATTCATTATATATATATAAAATATGTGTGTGTCATATGTAATTTTGTGAATTCGTTGTGATCATTTGCTAGTCTCGTTTCATTTATTTTAAAATAGTCAATTCAAGCATTTACGAGTTTATTTTTCTTAAGATTGGGACCAGAAATTTGAAAATTTCGGGGGAAAAGACATACCTATACATAAATATACATAGCTTTAAAGTTGAATATTAAAATACGCTGGTGGTACCATCGTTGTAAGTGTGAAAATCATACAACCTTAATTAATTGGTTCTTTGCTCTGAAACGAGCTATGCGAAACCTTAAACTGAATATTTTTGTTTTGTTATATATTCATTTACTTTGTTTCGATAATTAGAATTAAGGAAATAATTCGTTTTCCATTGTGCAAGTGTCCGGTGTTTTATTTTAGTGCATCCTGGTATGCGATGCGATTAAAATTGTAATTTTTCCCTCATCGTTGTTTTTTTATTATTTTTCAACAAATTGTCTCGAATAACAAATGCGATTATATCTATTTTTGCCTATTTATGATGACTATATATATTCGATGAAGGTGATTTATCTTCATTTTCGATGTGAATTTGAGGATGACGCTTTGAACTAACCTCAAACTGTTTAATTTTCCATGTAGATTTTGCGGTGCACACATACAGGGTGTTTCACGAAACGTCTGTCAAACTTGGTTAGTTGGTAACATTTGATAGAATAGGTAATGAAATAGGTAGGTACCTACGTAAAGGAGATACTCTACAGTTTGTATACGTATATATTGTATACGAAGTTGCCTAGCATGTCATAGATGGAAACTTTTGAGTATGAATGTAAAATGGAATGGGAATTGCTCCTAATTTTTTACCGTGAGGTTCACCCTCGTCCGTATAGTTGCGCTCAGGTTGCGCTTTTCAGTGAGCGAATGGACTTTTTATCACATGATGTTATATCTATCTATATGACGATCCACTTATATGTATATGTATACGTACACCGTATGATAAAAAGTACATTCACTCGCTGGCACTGAGAAGCGCAGCTATATTGGCAAGGGAGAGCTAGGAGAAATTCCACTCCATGATATATTTATATTCAAAAGATGGGAGAAATTTTAAAATGTCAGGAATTGACAAGCTGACACCCCAACTTCAAAGTCTGGTAGTTTTCGATGAGGTGAGCAAAAAAAGGTATGTAAACATGCGGCCATATTCGATGTTGACTAAGCTATAATTTTCAATTATAAATTCTTTTGAAAAAATCCTGAAAACCTAAAAAATTTGTAGTCTTTTTCTTTCATGAAATATGCGTAGGCTAAGTAGGTACCTACATGTTGACATAGGTTACATTTTTTAGTCGTCTCATTGAAAATTATCAACCACTGAATTTTCCCTATTTGTAACCGTAGGTAATATAAGTATATCTCTGATATATACTCGACTTAGAAGAATATTTGATGAGGACTCAGTAGATCTACCTATCCAATTTAAGCAAAAAATGGTTGAGTTGTAGTAACGTTTTTTTCACATCATTTATTTATCTGTCTACTAAACTAACTCTTGAATGAAACTCCCCCAAAAAATTTTGAGTTTTCACTGACCACATTGGATCATTGGTTGAAACCGTTTGATGCATTGTTGAAATAATAAGTTAATAAATTGATAAATCCAGGCTCATATACATAGTATAGACCCACATCTCATTTAAATTAGGTAGTTGATCGATTACAAAAATAAAACAGACTTAAGTGCTTCGAGTATTTTTTACTATAATGGAAATTTCAGCCACTGTATTAAAAAATTGTCATTATTAGACTAGTTTTCATCGAAAGTTTCATGGAAAATATGTTAATTTTTTTTTTTAGGGAGGACGGACGATGAGTCATCTGCGCCTTTAATCTAATGATCATAATTGCATCTATGTTTCGCAATAACTACCTATAATATAAAATCAGATAACGATTGAAAAAAATAAATACGGATTTCAAATAACACGTAAAATTTAAATTTTCATAGTTATTGCTCTTTCAGTTTTAATTGGCTTTTTAAATGAAATTTCTGCAAGGAAGGTATTAATACACAGAATATATTTAAGAAATTATTCTGGTTATCCGAATTCAAGGAGAAAATTTAAATTTTTCATGAAACAATTGTCTTAAAGTTTTTAATTTGAAGCTTTAAAACTTAATTTTGTTTTGTATAAATTTATTTTCCTCCACTGTTTTGTTTTCTCCAGAGATGAAATTATATTTTTTCGAACTAATCTATCTTTCTTTATAAAGTACCCAGGGCATTTTAAGTGTTGGCTTAAATTCTAAGTTACAATTTTTTTTAGTGCGGCTCTTTTATTTGAGAGCTATCTTTATCAAAGAAACTATAAACAGAGTAACTGACTTTTTTGTTCTTTTTTTCCAATGTTCATTTAAACAGTAGGTAAGTGTAACAAGAAATTCAATCTTTTTATAGTCATTCGAGCCCTTTAAATTTTTTTAAATGTATAATTTTTTTTCTACCAAGTATTCCTTTTAGTATTTAAAGAATTGTTGCGTATTCTCCGAAAGTCACGTGAGAAGTAATTAAAATTTTGAATATTTTTTATGTAACTATAATTGTCCCTTAAGTTTTTTTCCAATCAATATGTTCACAATAAACTTAAGTCATACACGATCTTTGACGAGAAGTCTGCCAGATTTGAAATTTGGATATAACCAGGTACCATTAAGAAAAAAGTCCCCTGATAACTATAAATTTCTTTATTTTATAGGTTTTGAAAATTTGAAAATTTCTAATGTAGTGCTAATAAATTTAATAAAAAATTAAAGGGGAGAGCTTTGAAACTTCGGATCTAAGTATATTCTGACCTGATTAAAAAAAAAGTTTGATGGTTATACCAATTCAAGAGCACTCAACATTTACAATTTCACAGTCTGTGATAATTATATGATCTGTGACTTGATAATTTGTACTTGATCATTATTATATATTTTCTATATTACATTTTTAGTCGACTTATGGTCTTTGATACCTGAACATCAATACATTCTAGTCACAACGTTTTTATGTGTTTTATTAATTATTTCGACTAATTTTGAGTGCCGTTTTAATGGTGTATTCTACCACTGTTTGAGTTACGTGAGTTTATGTTGTGCGATGACATTTTCACTGAAATAGTGATTTCCAAACCTCACAATGGTTATGGGCCCAGAAATGTGGTCTTTGTACAACTTCTCTCCGTTCAAAGTTGTCTGCTGGTAATGTCAGTTCCTGCTTGTTTTTTCTTTGTTACCTTTGTTTTACCTATCGTTTTGTTGGCCTAGTGCCAGATTTCCCGCTTTGTTGGATGTGAATAAGTGTAATATTGAAGCCTTTAATGGCAAAATTTTCAGTTGGCATTTTTAAATTGAGTTATTTTTAAAGAAGGAACAAGTCTACAAAGCAGTTACAAAACTTACTTCTGCCCATCAACGAGATGCAGCCTGGGAAAAGGATAACAACAAAGCCATGTTTTTGATCGCCAACAATGTACTGGATTTGTTTTTGGAAGTGTTACGAGGTCATAATACAGCCTAGGATATGTTCAAAGCTGTCACCAGTCTTCATGAAAGAGAATCCGATCACTGTTTGATTGACCTCCGAGCTGAATTATTTACACTGAGCTTCAAGTTCAGTGATGATTTACAAAGTTATTTATTAAATTTTCAAAATAAATGTGGATTATCAGATCTGGGTGATGCTGCGTCTAGTAGACAGTTCATATTACAATTCTTGAAAAGCCTGCCTGCTGAATTTCAACCAGCGAAAACATCATTAGAGGATTTGATTCAAACCTCCTGGGGTCTGGTGAGCGGAAAAATTCTCGACTACTATCGTTATTGAAAATGATCGAAGAGAAAATGGTATGTAGTCCTCATATAGTAGCAGATCTGCGAATTCTAAGTTGTTCTGTGAAGCAAAAGGTGATGAAAAGGTGTTCTACGGTGGTAATGGTAATAAGAATACATCGAATTTTCAATCAAATTCGTATAGTAATCACAATTTTTGTAGTAATTATCGTAATTTTTGTCAAAAAGATCACAATTTTTGTAATAATAGTCGTAATTTTAGTGCAAATAATAATGACAATTGATCTTTTAATCAACTACAACAAGAGTATCGGGAGTTTTATAAATGAATCAAATCCTTTTTATAGAATTTGATCCAAATTGAAAACTCTAAAATTAAAACCCTAGTGAATTTTAATTTTTTTATGGTGCAAAATGACAACAGATCCTTAAATTTAATCTGTTCTTGTAATTGCCTACTATGCTTCCACTCACAAACAAAATTGATTCCTATTAAAGAAATTAATTTTGTGGCACTTAATATTCGAACCTATAGCTAGCTTCGAATTCATAATTAAATAATGGTTTTTCTTCTCAATAAAAAAGCATCTTTTTAGCCAAAAGTTAAGAATATAGCTCTCGACTAATAGCAGTTAAGTGATCTTAAAAACAATTAGGATCCCTTCCGAACAATTAACAGAACAAACGTAATAAAGCTTCAGACTTAACAAATAATAATAATAATAAAAAAAAACTTAACAGTGAAAAAAATTACTGTTAAATTAAATGTCTAACACCTACCAATACATGGTTTCATACATACATGGTTTCATATATACATGTTTTTCAAAGCAAAAATTGCTTCGAAAACCTAACAGGCAATAGAGACATATACACCAGTAGATTTTATGAAAAAATACACTGGTAAAATATTACAAAGACATTGTACAATCCAAAAAGGTAATGAAACACTTACTTTATTAAGCCCGAACAAATATGAAAAACGCATTTGTACAGATTATGCACAGGAAGAGCCAGATGAACCAGCACCAAAAAAATGTGCGCTTGTTCTATTAACCTGTTATTGCTAACACACCTGAACTGGTTAATAACAATTGCTTCTCTCCCAATAGGAACGCAGTTGATCCAAATCAACATCATTTGGCAACCAAGTTAGTCCCCAGACCAATAGTAGGAAATTCAATTGAACCTTCCTTTCATAACAACATACCAGAACCAATACCCCATTGTTGGGAATTGGACCTGAATACTCACCCGGAAAAACCAGCTATGGACTTGAAATCACCCAAATATTATATAGATGAGTGGGATGGAACAATTCTTAGCTATCCAGGGTTTATTAGGAGATTTAAAATGTATGTACATCTTCGTATAGACATTGCTGTTCCACAAAAAATTAAATTGCTTCAGCAAGCTATGTTGAAGCAAATAATTCAAAAATTCTCTCATTTTGCACCTGACGACGTTGATTATAAACATCTTCAGTATCTGCATGATAGGTATGGGGACCCAAGTAAATTCAGAGTGGAAATATGGTACCAAATTACTGAATTCACAAATACTACAAATGATCTTTCATCCATCTAAGATGATATGGATGGAATAGCAGTTCTGATTAATTGTTATTGGCTGTTATCAATGGTAGTAGATGAAGAGCAATTGTTCAATGTCACCGTTAAAAACTCCCCACCGAGATCTTACAGAAATAATCTCAAAAATAACAAAAGACGTGTTTATCATCTCTTTTCGGCTATAAGAGAGTTTATCAAAATTGAGATGTTTGATAAGAAGCATCTCCCCAACTCAAACTCTAGGAAAAATAATCAAGGACAACCTAAAGGCAGTCCAAGATTCATGGCCACTACCTTCTCAAAAGGTAACGATCAATCACAGGGAAAAGATAAATGTAATCCCAATAATTCTAATTAGCACTCACACAAAAATAAGGGAGTAACGATCAATCAAAGGGAAAAGATAAATTTAATCCCAATAATTCTAATAAGCGCTCACACAAAAATAAGGGAAACTCATCAAAGTCTCCAAACCATTCTTCTGTTTCAGTGCGAAAGGTTGAGAATTTATGGAGATTGGATGCTATAAGCATCAAGTCTAATTGGTGGAAGCTCAGGCAGAGGCCGAAGCTTTACATTCCCAAAATTGGAATTGTTAACAGCTCTCATAGGAGCTAGAGCAGTCAAGAATATACGTAATCCTCTTGACTTACACAACAGCCCAACTTACCTTTGGTCTGACAGTAAATATGTTCTAACATGGCTGTTAGAACATAGAGTGTTAACACAATTTGTCTTAAATAGGGTTAATGAAATCAAAACTGTACCTAACCTACAGTTTTAGATATGTTCTTTCAGCCAACAACCCAGTGGATGTTGGCTCAATAGGAGCAATGGTGGAAGACTTGTTCACTATTACATGGTGGACAAATCCACAGTGGTTAATTCAACATCATGATATTTGGCCACAGACTGATTTACATATTATTCAGTCTTTACCAGATTTAACAGGAGAAGAGAAAACCATACCAGTTTTCTCTACTTGAAGGGAATCATTGAAAGTTTCGGATAAATTGTCAGACTTGAGACTTGATTCCCCATAATCAAGACACAATATTTGACAGTCATCAACCTGCCAAATTAAAAAGACAATCAAAATCTAGAAAAACTTTTATCCCAAAATTTGCTATGAGTTCGGTCAATTATATTTGTGAAGTTAAAATATTTGCTACACAAATTGACCAAGTACAAGATCCTAACCAAAATAGTCAAGATCTTACACAATCTCAAAACAATATGAACTCAAAGCAAATACTAGACCTGTCTACTAAATCAAAGACAGACCATTCAAAAACAATACCCTACTCAAGTTTCATACACAAACCACTGAACACACCATTCAGCATCGATATAGACAAATTTAACACACTAATAAGTTTCAAAAGAATTTTCAACCACGGCCCTACAGCACTTAGAAGATTATCAAGAAAACGACTTGCAAGAAACAGGTTGGTTTCACCATGGGTCTTAGTCCCTAACAACTATCAATCTGTATTATTATGCTTCATCTACACAGATCATAAAAAATATTTTTCTGATATCTTTAATAAACTTATGTCACATAACCCACCTGAATATGTGACATACAAAAAATTCCACATCACAATGGACAAATCAGGGCTATTGAGGCTAAGGAATTACATTCCTGTAACATTATTTACCGAAGACACCTTGTCTCTAGTAATGTTACACCCCAAATCAAATCTAACAAAACTAATACTATTAAATGTACACACATTAAATAGTCATACAGGCATTAAGTTTACAATGGCAGCCTTCTGTCAAACTCACTTTTTATCAAGGGCAATGAGAATACTTCCAAAAGCATTAAAAAATTCATGCGTAATTTGTAAAAAGTCAGATAAAAGGCCTTTTGCACAACCAACACATTCTGAAATGCCAGATTTCAGATTGGTCCCTTTCACTAATCCTTTCACCTATACAGGTGTGAATGTCTGGTCTGTATTCAGTATTCAATGAATACTTAACAAAAAGGCTTTGGCAACTCCTATAACACCAACTTACAAAAAGTGGATGTTAATCCTCACCTGTCTATCCACAAGAGCAGTGTACTTCCTATCTGTATCATCATTAACAACACAAGAAATGTGGACGGCGTTTCAAACGTTCTTCGCAGATTGTGGAATGCCCAAGGCAATACTATCTGATAATGCTACCCAGTTTAGGTTAGTGGCTACCCACTTTAGATTAGTGGCTATCCACTTACCCCAATTCTGGGAAGCAATTACATCAGGTAAAACAATAAGTGACAGGTTAAAACAAAAAGGAATAACCTGGTACTTTACTCCACCCAAGGCTCATCTTATTTTCAACTGATCGGAGTCTTCAAACAAGCGTTTGAATGTGTTATGGGTCCACATTCTCATCATCACTTTAATTTTCATGCAGCGCTTAAAAATATACAAGTGATGATGAATGAAAGACCTCTATGCCCTGCAGTTGATGTGGCTTAGCAGGTGATATTAACACCTGTACACTTTCTGCATGCAAACTTCCAAAATTTTACCCTGGACTTAGACAAACCTTTAGATGAAACCACCATAACAGCCAAAAACTTTCAAGGTTTATGGAAAACTGACAAAATAAACCTTACCAAGCTTTGGGCAGCTTGGAAAGGACTCTATCTCCCACACCTGAGATATAGAGTTCCAAAAGGAGTAAGCAATGCTTACCAAATGGTAGGTTTCCAACAAAAAATTGGAGACATCGTCCACATGTTGGACATTGTAACAAAACAAGGAGTCTACAAACTAGCCACTGTAGTCAACCTGATGACATCACGTGATGGCCAAGTGCACCATGCTGATGTAAGACTGCCAAGCTCAAAAATTGTGAGCAGGCCTATAAAGTTCTTAGCCCCACTGGAACTGAGAACTTGTGATACAAAAGTTAGCTCAAACATGGACTAATTTCTATCCAAATTTGATTTGTAAAAACACCTCTTACACACAAACACTGCCATGAACACCAATGATTGTGGCAACATTGGAGTTCAGCTATCTTTAAAGACACGACAAGTCAACCTTGACTAATGCTTACTTTATAATCCAGCTACCCATAGAGGAAAGCGGATAAAGATGATAGTGGATTGTGATTCACACTAAATAAAATTGTCATAACTTTGTCAACTATCACAATTTTAAATAAAAAATTGCTAACTTAATACCTTTTCTTCCTTACTGTGAAATTCCTACACAGCCCTGAACCTGTCAACATCCATCCCCCAGGAAACATCCGGCAATTTGACAGCCCACAAATCAAAGTTGAGAGCCATCTACTGACTCCCAACTGGAAGAAAAATTATAAAATAAAATTTTCTTTCTTCAGTCCAAGATTTGTGGACTTTGTAAATATTTATTTGGTAGTTTATAAGTACAGTTTTGTTTTTATTTTTTATTTTTATAATAAACAACATGCATGTACTTGTGTGTGTATGTAACTTAATCTCATTTTTTACAGATCTATAGGGACAGCGAGTCTTGGAAGACTGTCTGTGGACACCGCCCCTAGTATCGTGGGCTACGCCCACAATCCCCTGTGCACCTGGCGGGCAAGCGGGGAACTTGTCTACCAAAGTAAAGTAGGTAGATGAGTAACTGGGCTGAGGAGGTTGCCAACATTCGTCGTTATACGACTGAAGCAAACAGAGGTGTGTGAAAGGAGTGTGACAGGAGTGTGACGATGATCTATTTTATAGTCCCTTGGATGTTAAACAAGGTATTAATACATAAGTGCCTTCCTGGCTATATCCAAATTTCAAGTCTGGCAGATCTCTCAGCAAAGACCCTGTATAGTTATACCTCCATCTCTTTGGTACAATGTTACGCCCGGTTTTTCGCACTTTTTATTAATAAAAAATTCAGCCACGATAAATATTCCATAAATAATAGTACAAATAACTACAATACTGTAATATCGAACTCGACAGTAAAATGAAGACACAGTCATGTATTTTACAAAATCAGAGGTTTAATTAATTTAACATATATACATATTTATATACCGTTACGACGTCATTAAATTATGAAACTCAATTTCTTCTCCCAATTCTGTGACTTTCTTCGCCATTGTGAAATACGTTTTTTGCATTAACTCATCTATGTCGGAGAAATTAAGACCTTCTGTTTTAATTGCTGGTAAAATATCTAAAATAACTTTACCTAAAATTAGAAAAAAATTAAATATTACTGGTACCTACGTTTTACATTGTTACTAAGTAGGTATATCCAGGTAAGTTACTGTAGGAGTATGGGTTCAAAAATTTTACGAGAATGACCACCCTAACAAACCTTGAAAAAAGATATTACAGCCTACCTGTTTGAAAACGTTTCACCTGCCAGTCAACGAAATAGTATGGCGAAAACACGACGGGTATTATGGGAATTTGATTTTTGATCGCCATTCGAAATGCTCCTGTTTTGAATGGCAGCATGACTTTAAAATTTTTATTTCTCGTTCCTTCGGGAAAAATCCAAATTTTTGCCTGCGTGGAAGTTTAATTCGAAAGTGTACGTATTAAGTTATGGTACATATACGAAGTGAGAGAAAAATAAATAGAAGCATATATAATTTCGTTATTTCGTTGACGCAGTACCCCGTATAAATCAGTATGTGGTATCACCTGTTGTTGGTCAATTAATTCAGCAGCTTTGTTCATTTGAAGATGTGTTTTCTGGAAATTCGGTTTACGACTGATGAACACCACACCGCTTAGCCACAAGGTTAGTCCAAAAGGCCAAATATAAAATATTATTTTCTTTCCAATCGCGGAACATCGAATTTTCATTTCGTTAATGAAATACAGCATTCCTGGAAGAGAATCCAGGAAAACAATTCTTCATTATGTGGGCCAGATATAATCCGCAGTTTCTATTTACAGTTTTTAAATTATTGGTGGGTACCTACCCAAAATGTCAAGTGCTGTCTGGTGATTTGAGACGATGACTGCACTTTCGGGATCCTGTAACATGTTTTGCTTGTTTCTGATGTCCCACTGAATTCCTAAACATCGTGATAGTGGTACCGCAACGTGAGCTCCTAAGCTTAAAAATAATATCGAGTCGTAATTATTACAAATTTGTTAAAATTTGGTTTTAGAAGAGAAGGTAAAATAAAAGGTACATCCTTCTTTTTTTAAATACCGAATAGATCGATGGTAAGTAATTATTTTTAAATATTTTCATAATATTTTTCTAAATAGGTATTGCAAAGAATTTTTATTTAATAAAAATATTTTTTTTTACAAAATTTAGGTGGAATTTTCAACGGCTTTTAAATAGAACTTAAAACAAATTTCAACTTAAAGAAGATGCTGTTTCTGTCTCCTTGTAAATTCATTCGAACAATTTTTGCCTATAATGTTTTTTTGATGGTGAGTGATCCCAAGATGATTTTGAGAAAAGTGCTCATTGATTTTTAAAAAGCCACATTTTTCTTTTTATTTTAAAAATTTGCGACTTTTTAATGTGCCACTTTCAAAAATAGATTTTGTAAATTATTTCGCTGAAATTAAGATTTAACTTTTCTCAGAAAATAAAAATATTGATATATTTGAGTAACTCATTTCTAAAAGGAAATAAAATTGTTCATGATAATGTATACCCGTGCAAATTTACAAAAAAAAAAATCAAAAAAAATCAGAGGACTGAATTTTTTGCTTTTCTTGCGAACCAAATAATATTACTGAAACAATTTCCGAAGTAGGTACTTACCATCTCGTATTTTCAAGGCTCACACTTAAATAGGATTTTGATTGCATGTCCCAAATCTACTATACATATTTTAACCAAAAATATCTTATTTTTCATTGAGTGAAGACTACTTACAGTATATTTTTTGTATTCCATGGTCTGAAAACGACGACTGGCAGCAAAGCAAGGCTGACGAGAAGTGCAATAAGTATCAACAGTCCAAAGAAAACGTAGCACCTTACAGTGTTTCGTAAACTAACATCGTATCGTAAAAGTGCAAATATGCCTATAATGCTCACAGTCAGCAGCATATACGTTTGCAACAAATGACGAAGGAGTAACATAAACGAGATTAACTGGATGTAATGGTAAAAAGTACAAGTAGGTAACAATTGTTGGAAGAGTAAAAGAAGTGAAATTAAATTTGTAACAAACAAAACATATATGTTCGGAAACATGTATAACAGTGCTAAGGATAAACTTAAGGTTGTCGTTACTATCAAAATATTCCTTTGTGGCACGAATTTCAGTAATAATAATATACTGAGAATTCCGATCGAAATGAAATAAGCGAATGATGGTAAAAAAATATTTAGTGGTAATACAAGTAGGAAGAGAAGCATTGTTGATTTGTTCGTCGAAACCATTTTTTTGATTTTATCTGAAAGAACAATTTTATAGTACTGATTAGCTGTTTATTATATACAGGTAAAATATATAGGTTGTTTAAAAAAAATGTATATATATCTATGTAGATTCATACATACGGTAGGTAGATTAATAAGTTCATAGAAAATCGCCCAAAACTTTCTTTGTAAAGGTTAAAATAACGCATTTTGAAACCCCATTTTAACGGACTTATATACATCTACTTATATTCCTGTATTAGATAATCACTAGGTTATGTTAGGATAACATTTGTCGATTTACACGAGTAGGATTTTATTTTAGGGTTAACAAAGTACCTATACCTATTTCGAAATATTAATATAGAGGGAAATTATCTGAGAGTATAGTATCTTATTTTCGTGTTATTAAAAAAAAAAAAAAAAAATTAACTACAGTAAAAGTTGATGAATAAATGGGAGGGGAAATAAGAGCCATGCTTATGCAAGCTCGTTTTAGGAAACAATGACTAGATTGCTGAAAAATTACATGAGTAAGGTCGTATTAACTAAGTATATTAATTTTTTTGTTCAAGAGTATAAATATAATTAATCGAAAGTTTTCTTGAAATGAATATATACATATAATAGTCTTACAATCTGTTTAAGTGAAATGGTGGCAAAGTGTCTGGATATCTTTTTAACATACTGAAACTTATATTTATTTATTTTTTTTTTGCATTCGGTTCAAAAGTATCCATTGGTATGTGTCTTCGAATTTACTGGATAGATTTTGATTCACCGCAAAAATGATAAAATACATAGATATATAGGTTTACTTACGAAAATTGATTTTGAAACAAAAAATAACAATTCGCTGAATGAATCTAGACGTCCAACAATTCATAGAAAATTTTTTTAAAGGTTGAAAGAGACACTGTGTTTTTTTATTGCACATTAAACATGACGGCTATTAACAAAAACCTATTGATTAGAATTTATTATTGTTACTATTTTTATTTATTTTTATTATTACCTGATAGTTTTTTTATTTTTTTTTGGCCGTAATGGGCATTGATTTAAGTTTTAACTTTGTTTTTGCAATTATTGCAATTACTTGTTAACGGTCTTTCTTTCTGAATGGGTATAATAAGACTTATATTTTGGCTGGCCGTCAATGGATTATCTATAATTAAATCACATTTCAAATAGATACCGATAACAAAACACGTTAATAGTTGTACTGTTTTGTATCTTAGTGTGTCAAGCGCTGTGGATGTTTTTCTACTTTTTATATATTACTTATTACCTAAGCTATAGGTATAGGTGTACCTTCTTTTTTATGAAAATGAAAATATTATGCATTTTATTCAGTTTTTAGCATGATCGTGCCCAGAGACAAAAAAACAAATTTTTATCGGACCCACCCAATATACGTTGATGATCACGATCAGCTTATTTTGCCAATTTTTTTCGAGTCAAATTTTTTTACTCGTACCTGCGGAAAATTCGATGTGTCTTCAATGATATTTTTTTGATATGAATAATGCCATTATATATCTAAAGACAAAATTGGAGCAGGTTTATTAGACTTTTTTTCAGTTGCGTAGCACCCAATGATTTTGAGAAAGTAATCGTACCATATGTATCGATATAGGTACATGGTATAAAATTATAAGAGCAACCAAGAACGTTCATCATGAATTTTTTATCAAAAATATTTTAACAGTGATTCAAATAATGAATCGCAAATGGGAAAATTGGTAGGTAGGTGCTTTACGATTTTGTGGTTTTTTCTTTCACTTTTTTCGTCAGCAAAGAGAGCGTTTTAATATCAACGGATGGCATTCCATTTTCATCTGATAACATAAACCACTACAATTATGGTCAGAAAATTCGGATGAAAAAAAAAAAATCAAGGCAGTAAATGATATTAAAAACATTTAGTTTTTTACCTGTCCTAAATGAATTGTACGACTGGCGTGAGACATTCTTTCAACACGGCCCTTCGCCAATTCCAGCTATTGACAGATAGGAAATGCGATATTTGTTTTTCGGGCTTCCGATTTTTTTTTTATTGTTTTTTGTTTATTTGAAACAAATGAGTTTTTATTGTGAAAAAGAATTCTGTCAATTTGTAATACAATTTATGTCGATAACTGTTCAAAATCAAAGAACTTCTATGTGCATTGGAGCAGACAAAACTGCTGATGGTGGTGGAGTAGGTTAAGCACATACGTGTTAGGATATAATTGTATACCCAGCTGCAGATTTCAGAAAAATTGAAAATAGGAAGAATACTGAAAATGTTTCAGAAAAATTCGTATTTTCTGTCCTTCCAACGGAAATAAGTCAACAACTAATGGCGATAACGACAAAAAGTAGACCGGTAGGTACTAAGCTTTTTTTGAACGAATGCGTTTTTTCTAACTTTCTCCATACTACACATTTAGAATAACAACATTTATTTGTCCTACGAATTTGAAAACAAAGCTGTAGCTGTATATGCAATTACTCTCACATAATATAATAAGTACTTAACCTACTCTACCACCACCAGAAGTTTTGACGTCCACTCCGCCAACATCGTGTTTACTTTACATTTATATACGTATATAATATATTATATCGTAAGATATAATTCGCCTTTCTTGTATTCACATTGATATTTAATATCGAAATAAGATTATTAAAAAATGAAAAACAATTATTAGGTACACAAAACGAACACATTTGTTGACTCACCCTTCCAACCAACCTAAAAAATTGGATTCAAATTCTAACTATATGATGTATTTTTGATGCATCAGTCTTTAAACTATTAATTCGATTAGAACATCACTTCATATTAGCAAGAGGTATGCTTCAGCTTTATTCAACCAACGAAATATTCAGTAAAAAGCATTAACTATAGGCTTTTAAATACTTATTTTAAAAATTTAATAATGCAGGCTAAAAATACTCTGAAAGAAATCCACGTGTTCCTTTTACGCACCATGATTCAAAAGATTATGCAGCCGAAGACATGATTCGATTATATGATATATTGAGAAAAACAAAAGTTCAGTCTGCTATATTGACTTAGTTAATTGAAAATAACAGTAGTACAATGGAATTTTAGGCAATGTACAGAAAATAGTGAAAATTTATATTTGATCGTACAAATTAAACCCTGTCATTGCAGGAATCCATACTTTTTCATAAATCAAAAATGAAATTTTAATAAGAATCAGATGGGTCAATTTTCCGTTCAAATGATTTTTCATAACTGATGTAACGTTGAGAAGTTGTGATAGCTCATAATTTATTTACGTTCGATCATAACCACGCTAACATTTTTGGTACCTAGGTACTTATATAAACCGATAAACGGAACATAAATAGTATGCAGTATGACTTAATTTTATATTTATTATATGAAAATTAAACTCTAAATTTGGAAAAATCTCCTTTCAAAATTTGATGATTGGTTATTAAAAAAATATGACCAATATTAAAAGAAAAGAACTTGGGAAATTAATGTTTCGAATAAAACTAAGCTGAAATTTCGATCGTACTTAAAGTTTATTTTTAATTATTTTACACACTTATACTAGCGTCGGCCAAAATCGTAGGTAGTTGATTAAATTCAGTAGAATTAACAAATTTTACCCAACTTGCTTGCAAACGGGGTGTTAAAATTAACCTCATGGAAGGGTTAGGAGTGGGTATGATGAAAATTATCCGTTTCAAGAGAAAAGAAAACGATTGGTACCATTTTTACATTTTGACTTAATTTTATCTATATATATATATATATATATATATATATATATATATATATATGTATGTATGTATGTATTGCCCAAAATTTTGTGTTCACAGTTCTGAGAAAACTGCCTGGTACATAGGGCTGAAATTTTTGAGAGAGATAGTTCTCATATTGGAGCAGATCTGAAAGAAGATTTTTGCCTATCGATTAGTTAGTTTCAGAGAAAACTTAAATACAAAAAATTCTTGGAGAAGTAGTTTTTCGAGGATTTTAAGAAAATGACAAAACGGATCAGGCTGAAATTATCACGACAGACTTTCCTTATGTTGGTACAAATTTCTTAGAAGTTTGGTGCCTATTAATTCAGAAGTTTGCAAAAAAACTGGAGAAGAAAAATTTTTGGAAAAAATATTTGTGTTCCAAAGTTTTGAGAAAACTACCCAACAGATAGGGCTGAAATTTTTACAAACGATAGCTATTGTATGGGAGCAAGTCTGAAAGAAGATTAATGCTCATCGGTTCAGTAGTTCTTGAAAAAACTGGAAGCAAAAAATCTCTGAAAAGCAGTTTTCAGCGATAAAACATCGATAAATCAATATTTTTATTGAAAATATGGGTTAATTGTCGATAGTTTTTTGTAATTTCTTAACCTGAAACTAGCGATGAAATATAGATATATCGATAACTATCGATATAAATATCGAGCAAACTGGGTTTTCTAGCGAAGCATTGCAGCGCTATAGTTTTTTTTTTCCATTCAAAATTTGATCATATTTTTATTTAAGTTGGTAGATATTTATATCGAGTCACTTTATAAAAATGATTAGTATGATTCTCATTTCGGTTTTTTTTTTCTTTCTTTTAATTTTACCACTTAAATTTAAAATCAGATCATAGAATTTTGTTTTAGAACTCAATAGGCAAATATAATTATTTAGATTTTCATTAGAGTGGACCGATATTGCATTCTTTTTACTTTATTTTGATCAGTCTTCGCATCAGTATTATACATTACATATACCTAAATAATTCGAACATGGTTATAATTTGGAATATTTTCTCAATTTTTGCATGTACCAACCTTCATAATTTTGTATTACACTCTTTGACATAATATGTATTTTGTGTTATTAGTATCAATATCGAACTTCAAGATGATTTATTATTTTGCTTTCATACTTCGCTTCTCATTTTAAATAGGTATTGTTTGGATTATAAGTATGGTTTGTAAAATTATTTCTATTTAACTTACATTACATTTTCTTAGCACTTAGATAGAATATTAAAATTCAAGCATTTTTATTAAAAAAAAAAAAATAAATAAATTAATAAAATAACAGTATCAGATTGTGTCAATGATTTTTATATTAATGTTGTGAATAATTTCATCGATACGAAGGTACTTAATTTTAAAATTGTTGAGGGAGAAAAATTTATCTCATTTACAGCCGGACGGTGGGATTCAGAATCATTTATAATAATGGTTTTCGTTAGAAAATTAAGAAATTTTTTTTGACGGTCGGGCGAAAACGATGTTAGTTACCTACCTTCCTGCAGAATTACGAGAGTATGGAAAAATATTATTATTATTATACCTTGCAACTTATGCAAAAGGGCTTAATGTAATCATTTTTTTTAGACACCTGACTATCGTTCACTATGATTCAATATGAATAAAAGATTCTTTTAAAATTTATTTATTTAAGACCATTTTATTCGACATACATTATTTTTGTCGTCAGTGTGCTCTTTGAAATTTTTGTCGGAGTTTAAACGACATTAAAAAAAAAAAAATATTAAGGTACGTTTTAAGTGAGTTCAAGTCTGATGAACAGCACTAGATGGAATATTTTAGTTAAGTAATAGATGACACTGCAAACTTATTCCTCCATTGTGAATACAAGGAAAACAACTGTGACGTGTACCTACCTCAAAGGTTAGAAAATGTATAATAAGACTGCACTCTTTAAAAAACAAACTCATCTTGTTTCGATTGCAACAACTGTATCAATTTTTTGTTGACTATCGCAAACATAAACTTACAGCGCGTAAATGTCTCATTAGTTTGATAAAATGTTTTAATTATTAATAATAGGTACCTTACTGACGGAGTATGCATTTGGGTTCGGATGCTTTTTCAGATTTTCTGCAGAGAACGATCTTGGTTTTACTAACAAATTCCTCCGATTATTTTTTCAAAAAATGATTACCTATATATATATAGGCTTACCACATTGTCCCAGTTTCCAGTTTTACCTCGAACTTGTCCGAATAAAAAAAAATGCGGTCGTGTTAAAGATGTTTACGGAGAACATCTTTAATGTATTCATATCAATTTGCAATGAATAGATACTTAAAACCGGAATAGGACTCCCCTTAAACCACTGACAATACTCCCAAATTTTCAAGTCTAGTATCATGATGTCATCAGCCCCTTCAGCTGCCCTTGAAATAATGACCATCACTCTACATTTTAAAATATTAAAATCTATATGCAATACATCTATTTATTTATCTATTTATCTATTCATTTATATGTATTTATTTTTATTGTATTTAGGCAGGTACCTATGAATTTATTTACTTTATTAATGAATTAATTTATCTATTTATATTTAGACGGCAGAGTCTGAGGATACTGCGGTGCTCATCTGGGAAAATACAATTCACTGGTTATCAATTTTGACTTGAAAATTTTAGTAGCCGAAAGGGATGATGACGTCATAATTTTGAACTTAGAAACCGCGGCAGGAGGAGAGACTGATGATGTCATAACTTTGGCCGATACATTTTTTTTATGAGGTATTCCTTTCTGAGAGAAGTTTTCCATGAAAAAAAAATTTTGAGAATTCTCTTTAAATAGGTAGGCAATTCTAGAGCATAAGTTGGAAATTCAACGACAACGAAATATTGGTAGAATTTCAAATTAGAACAAAATCAACGTCTGTCCCGAAGTTTTTGACTAAATGTACTACCGCCCACTCCCAAGTTGTTTCTTGAGATAGATTTTGATAAGTAGATTTTCATAGAAAATGAAGGTAAGGTACCTACTTAAAAAATGTTCATATAACATTTTTTTGGTGAAACTATACACATCCTATACAACTGTCCCGGTTTGGAATTTCATAATTGTATAAGTCTACCTATAAAGATACTTCATTTAATCTCCTAACGGTTCATTTTAAACATTTTCTCGTGATGAGGACAAAATTTATTTAATTTTCAGTGTCGGAGGTTTGATTTTTTGTTTTAAGATATTTTTACATAAAATTTTAAGAATAATTTCGTTATAAATCAAAAAAAAAAAAGGACGAAAACGGTTCACCGAGTAACTTAAAGAAGTAAGTATGTCATATATTATACTGCAGTCCGCACAATCCCTTAATATTTTTTAATTCGATAGATTAAAATTAGATCTTTATTTTCATCGAAAGACTACTTAGTAGGTACGCTTCTTTCTCTAAAGTGAGCTGAGAAATTTAAATCGATTAATTTTGGTTCTTTATTTATTTCTCCGACCAAAATCATATAGTGACTAGAGATATTTTCGTTTAACGAGAAATAAACATTTTATTTTTGCCATGCAGTCATATTATACATATATTCAATGCAGCACAAAATCAATTGAAGGATATCAGAAATCAAACACGAAATAAATTTTTTCAGAAAACAGAAAGAAGGAAGTTGACGAAATTTTGAAGTGCAAATTGTTTTGGGTTTTTGAGCAAATTAATGCATATAATATTACACTCATGCAATAAATTCAGGAGCAGAGGTTTCCTTATACTCTTAACAATATGCCATAGATTTAAAGTATATTTGGCATGATATATATTTTAAATTCGAAATAATTTTTTTATTTAATTATTATGAATCAGCATTATGAGCTTAAAATTTTTTATTCTTCACTCGGAAAGTCATTTACGTAGGCAATTACGTTACGCTTTTTTATAAGAAAGAATGAGGAGTAGTTGTAAATTTTTGCCTTAGTATATAATTATGCTGGATTACCTGATGCTTTCGACAAAAAAACACGTATCTTATACTTTTTAGCTTTGAAACGAGACATTTTTACTCTATTCTTTTAGTATCTTTTCAATTTAATAATAAAATTTGAACGCTAAATGTTTTTTTCTTGAAGAATATTTTTGTTCTTTGATAACATTTTTTATCGTTAATCGTTCGTCACCCAAGAATTACAAATTTAGGCTCCTCACACTCAGTCTCGCTACTCATAGGGTTATTCTGTTACGTTATAGTAGCTGGAAATCAGACAAATTTGAAAAGACGACTGCAACATTATATTTTAGGTAGCCAATAATTTTCGTAATGATCGTATTTTTTATTGAGAATGGGAGATTTTGCTTTTGATGTCACTGTACATTGGTGCCTATAGGTAAGGTACCCAACTCCCTTTAAGGCTTTAGTACGATATGACGTTATCAAGGCAGTTGGTACATCATTGAATTGAAAATTTATAACTTTCTTGATCACTTAATTGTGAATTATTGTTTTTTCTTTTCCTTTTTGTCCTTTGACTATATATAACTATATGGACTGAGCTTAATAGGACTGGGGGTATGGTGCGGATGAAGTCAACTTAATAAGTATCAATGGCTAAAGGTGATTTTTATTACAAAAATTTCGGCAACTTTACCACTAATTTAATACCAAATATTTTTCATTTTGGTTAAAATTACTTTATTTTTCACTTGTTATCAATCTTTTAAGCATGAAGGATGTCAAAAATCTTCGATTAAAAGAAAAATAAGAGGGATCTTATTCTTCCAATGATACTTATTTATAGGAGATATCTTGCCTTCACATTCTTATCACTGTGCTCAGTCCATATAGTTATTGTGGAATACCTTGTCGTGAGAGATATTCTCACCAGAAGGAAATTCTACAGAATTTAAGCGTGTTCAGCCACTTCGTACACAAGTACGGGTAAGCCAGAACCAGACCGAACACTGGCGATTTTAGAGCTGATTCGGGTAGTTTATATACGGCTTATTTACACGCACACAAACACACGTACGTAAGAGAATTCGTACGTTGGTGAGAATGGCCAGGTTGCATCATCCCCTATCGAGATAAGAGATGGCTGGCCAGTTTGTATACAAATTGTGACATCATCTTATTGTGTCACAATTTGGTACTCGTACATTACCTGCAAGTACATACAGGTAATTACGATCAAACGTATTTTGTGTTGTTTAACGTCGCAAGGACGATTATTTTCCTGCCCTTTGGGAGGGCAACTGTTGTTGAGGGGTCCAAGCCCCTTTTCCTCATACCAGTGAGTCCCCACAGCTACTCCCCCCAGTTTTTGCGCCGCAAAAATGATCAAATCACGCAGGCCTGGGGGGACTTGCGGGTTTATTAGTGCCTCTTCTGGTCTGCCTCCCACTTAGCTAGTGCGCTTCCAACAGCAACGCCGACGCATTCGTAAGATTGCCATCTTGCGTCAGCGTGTGCCTGGTATGGGCGCGACTGCCTTCTCCCCTACGCTTAGGTGGACGATTTTTTGTATAGGCGTAAGGGTGGTGGTGGGAGTGAGAGGGCAGCTGTCCCTTGAAGAGTGGCATTCTCAGCATCGGGGAGTTTGAAGTCTCCGATGCTAGGGCAGCCATCTTCGCTTTTTTGTTTGCTGCCCACTCTGCCGTGAAGAGGAACTTCATGGGTTCCCTAGTCTCCACAGGTTTTGACTCCAAGAGCAGCTCCTCCTCTATCCAGTCCAGCTCTGTTTTCTGCTCAATTTTCTGCTGAGTTTGTGAGAGCTCAGCAGTTTTTTGAGCAGTCTGGGAGGTGGCGGTCTTCAGGATGGTATTTGGCAGCGACATAGGAATTAGGTTTACAGGAAAAAGAAACCAAAAATATCGTTTAGAGAACACGTCTGAAGTCTAAGACAGTTCTAAAATGGGTGAATTTACTGCTGTTTTCAATTTACCATTACAGTTTTGTTTTATTATTTTCACATCTTCTTATCAGCATGTAGAGGGGATAGCGCTTAAAATTCTCGGCCGTATGCAAGTTTTCCGGTTAAGTTTTGATCAGTTTAAGCAAAGTTATGCCTGAAATAAACTCAGAGAATATATTTTTCAAATTTTATTACAAAGGAATCTCCGCCAGTGATGTCACAACGTTGAGATTATCTTTATGTTTGACAATAAACGCACGTTGCGATGTTTATTTCCGTATCGCACGTGGATTTGTTTATTCCTGTTGTTTTCTTTTTGTTAGCATTCCTCGTTTGCTTATCTCCATAGTTTCTTTTGTCTCATGGAATTCCGATTTTCGTCGCATATTTTTAGCGGGTTTAAACTTACGTAGCAGATATTACTTTTTCACGAGTAAATTTTATTTTCTTCGCATTAATCTCTCAGTCATGCGGGAAGGGTGGGAATTTTTGCATTTTTTACTGCCTAGGAGCCTGCTTTATTTTCGTGGGCATATGGGGGCCTCCGGATCAAATGTTTTAGTGGTAACATTGTCCGAAAATTTTACAAACTTTTTTATTTTTGGTGTTTTCTCTAATTGTGAATTTATTATTTCACATTTTTCGACGGATTCTTCTGTGTTTGTTGGTGAATCCGTCTGTATATTTTCTACGTTCTCCCTCTGCAACCTTTTTATTCTTTTATTGTCACTTACCATGTATGCAGGCTTCAATCTGTCGATTAAAATTGTTCGAGGTTTGCTTGCAATGAGTATCACAAAGTTTTTCTCATCTCATGATACTACTTTGTAAGGACAAAAGTATGGTTTCTCCAGCGCAGATCTCATTTTTTCGTCTCTAACAAATACGTGTGAGGTATTGGCCAAGTGTTTCGAGACGTAAATCTTGGGCTGGCCATTGCGAACTGCCTGTTTTAGGAAATTATTGGCATCGTTTCTTATATTTTGTACCATGATTTCGGTGCTAACTTCCTTCAATTCTGTGAAGATGTCCCCTGGGAGGCGTAGCTCTTCGCAGAACGCTAATTGCGCTGCAGAATGACCTGTATCTATTTGTAGGGCAAATAGAAGGCCTAAGAGGATGGTAGGAAGTACGTCTACCCATCTCTTTGTATCATGTGACATGATAGAGGCTTTGAGAGCTCTATGCCATCTCTCAATTTATCCATTGGCTTGAGGATGGTAAGCTGTGGTATGACTGTGTTGAACACCAAGCTTGTTTGCTAACTCTTTGAAGAGCGAGCTCTCAAATTGGCGACCTTGGTTTGTAATTATGACTCCTGGTACGCCATACCTCGCAATCCAGGTATCGTATAACCTAGCAGCTACAGTTGGAGCTGTCATCTCATATAGAGGAATTGCTTCTGGCCATCGTGTTGCCCTGTCTATTATCGTTAACAGGTATCTGTGTCCTTGAGATGATGGCAATGGGCCTACCAAGTCCATATGTACTGTTTTAAACTGCTTTGTTTGTTTGAAGGATTTGAGGGGCGAGCGAGTGTGTCTTCCTACTTTGGATTCTTGACAGTTCAGGCAACTGTGAGCCCATTTGTTGCAGTCAGACTTCATTTGTGGCCATACAAACCTTGCCAAAATCAAATTAGCACTACATTTTGGCCCAGCATGTGACAGATTATGTACACTGTTGAAAGCCAACCTGCAATATTTTACCGGTAGAAATGGCCTATTCTTACCTGTACTGACGTCACATGTTAATAAAACATCAGTACCGGGAATTTTTCGCTGTCTCAATTTAAGAGTAGTATCATCGTTCGATAACAACTCTTGCAATTCTGCATCCTTAAGCTGTGCTTTAGCTATTTCAGCATAAGGCAATTGGACAGGAGCCGATATAGCTTTGATTCTACTCAAGGCATCAGCTAGAGTGTTAAGTTCTCCACTTATATACTGAATGTCGGTAGTCAATTGACCAATATAGTCTAATTGTCGTGCTCTTCTCAGCAATGCCGGTTCTGCTTTTTGTGTGAAGGCATATGTTAGGGGTTTATGGTCAGTATACACAGAAAAACATCTACCCTCTAATTGGTGCCTGAAATGCTTCAACGCAGCAAAAATTCCGAGCAATTCCCTATCGTATGTGCTATAATTCTTTTCTGTTTTTGAGAGCTTCCTCGAGAAGAAAGCTAGTGGTAACTTCTTGTTGTTTTTGTCGAGTTGGTATAGGGTTGCACCAATAGCAAAATCAGATTCATCGGTACTCACGCATAACGGCAGACTTTCGTCTGGATGAGCAAATAGAGTTGCATTTGCCAGTGTATCTTTGATTTTCTCAAAGGCCTGTTTGGCTTCTTTATTCCATTCGAGTGGTTTGCTTGTCTTAATTAGTGCAAACAGCTTACTTTGTTCGGCTGCTGCATTCTTCATGCAATGTCTATAGAAGTTCACCATCCCCAAGAAACGCCTGAGTTTACTTCCTCGGTCAACTGAGCTATTTGGGCTTGAAGTTGAGCAAGTTCACCAGTCTCTGCAGATACTGCACTTACCACAGGCTTTGACCTGGTATATTCTAACGCATTATCTGCTGATTTCGCAAGGAAGTCCAAGTCTGCGTATGTATTTATCACGGTCGAACCTATGGAGGCTAGGCATTGCACAACACTTTGAGGTAGTTGTTTGCAAAATTGATTGCCTATGACTGAAGGGTCTACGATATTGTCTGCCTTCTGTCTCAATTTTGCCATGAAGATTGAGGGTTTGTCATCCCCCATCTTCATACCACCCATCACATCATCAATAATTTGGTTTTTCGTTTTTCCAAAAACATTCTTGATCTTCTTGACGAACCAGGCATATTTATCATCTTCTGTCGAAGGGCATTCCATAATATCTGGAATGTGGCGGATTATCTGTGGAGGCATGCCTCCACAGATGTGGAGATACCGCTGATTCAGGGTTATGTTCTCTGTCTTGAACCTGCCTTCCAATAGAGTCAACCACAAATCTACCTCATTGGGCAGAAATTCCGGGATCTCTATCCTCCGTCTGTAGAAGTTGGGGTTTTGCCCTGGCTGTAGTTGCAAAAGTTGCATAATCTGTGCCAAGACTTTGGGTGTCAGCTGTGGCTGACTACTACCTCCCTGCGATGGTTGTGGGTTTTTGGTTGGTGGTGGGACCATTGCTGTGTCTTTTTGATGACAAGCGTATTCCACAGAACTACTTTCTTCCTTGCTGGTCAAAAACACTGGCTCCTGTGTTTGTAGGACAGGTGTTTTTGGGTCAGAACTTTGGCTTAAAGCTTGACCACTTCTCAACGTTTTAACTGCTAATTGATCTTTATTTATTGCAGTTCCCAGTCGTGCTAATTCTGGGTGTTGAGGGCCTTCTTCCAGATTTGTTAAATTCGTGGAGTGTCGAGTCGAAGTTGGGGGGTTGGGGATGAGTCCAACCTTCTTCCTCTAGGTCTACTGTCTGGTTTCTCTTTGTTTATATATTTTAAAGAGAGTGGTATAAATTCCCACTTCAGCAGACTTTACTTCGACGATCTAAAAGGTGTTTTAGTCTGCAAAAAAATATTTTTATTTGCCCAGCAAGCGAGTTTCTCGCCAGTGCACCACGCCGAATTTTTGTAATAGCGCAACGCGCCTCAAGACACCTCACAACGTAGCCAAAAATCACGTCGGGGTCACCACTGTGGAATACCTTGTTGTGAGAGATATTCTCACCAGAAGGAAATTCTACAGAATTTAAGCGTGTTCAGCCACTTTGTACACAAGTACGGGTAAGCCAGAACCAGACCAAACACTGGTGATTTTAGAGCCAATTTGGGTGGTTTATATATGGCTTATTTACACGCACATAAACACACGTACGTAAGAGAATACGTACGTTGGTGAGAATGGCCAGGTCGCATCATCCCCTATTGAGATAAGAGATGGCTGGCTGGTTCATGTACGAATCGTGACATCATCTTATTGTGTCACGATTTGGTACTCGTACATTACCTGCAAGTACATACAGGTAGTTACGATCGAACGTATTTTGTGTTGTTTAATGTCGCAAGGACGATTATTTGCCTGCCCTTTGAGGCAGCGACTGTCGTCAAGTGGTCCAAGCCCCTTTTCCTCATACCAGTGAGTCCCCACAGTTATGAATAGTCAAAGCCTTTACCAACAACTTGGATTTGACGTCATGTTAGTTCAACTATGTGGACAAACAATACAATCAAGAACCATACCAACCAATGAAAGGGTCTAAAAACAGTGAAATTGAAACAATTTTGTCATCTTTTTTTTATTAACTTGGCTTCTGAAGGCTCAAAATTATTGTTCTTGATTTCATTTCATTCCTGAAAGTCCCGCATTTAATTTGATATGTCCAATGAGAAACCGAATGTTCAAATGTTTGAATTACAAAGAAAACTTTGTAGACTACTATATATACTTGTCAAGTTACTATCTGGTTTGTGTTTTCACTTAATTATCTATAACACTTATCACTGCGAAGGCACAAATGCTACAGTCATTTTTCATTTCATAATCCCTGATTGAGATTGAGTAGGTATTGATATTGAGAGATTGGTCAAGAAAATTTAATATAATTTTTTAAATGATTTCGCACATGTGTACAATGAAATGCGATAGTTGTGCCTTAAAAAATTGTTTCCAAATTTAAATTTCTTTTAAATTATTTTACATCACGTAGGTATTTTATTAACAGCACTGAGATAGTAGCAACAATTTATATAAAATTCATGTAAAATATATAAAATTGTTGGGGGCCATGTTCCATCTCAACAACCATTTTTTTTTTGTATGGACTATATACCAATTTTGAATCAGTTTTTTCTCATGGCCATATCTCATAGAAAAATAAATGTATAGATGGGATGCAATTTCTAAATTTTACAATAAAATGGAAGTATCGGCCAACTGGGCAAGTCTACCATTTCTTGAAAATACTTTTTCCTCCATCCACTGAGAGCTATGAGCACTTCATGTATGCCTTGACCCATATAAAGGAGATAGTAACAACTAACAAGTATGAGTAGCTATAAGTTCTTTAAAAACTTTGTAATTCTATACATATAACATACCCAATGTATAAGTTACCATCATTGGGAATTTTGGGTTCCACCAGGCGTGCTAGCTTAGTAGACCATTATATGATAAACATTAATAACCTTTGACTATATAATACTGGACCAGTAAAACTCCACGAAACTAATGTACTTTTTAATGACAAGACAGGCCCGCAAAAAAGTAGGCAACCATAGCGTATCTTCTGCGTATTTTCAATGTTTTGCTTGAGTTCACCAATTTAGAATAAGTAAATCTGATAAAGAGATCCCTTAAATTCACAAGTATAGCGCACATAAACACAAAGCAAAATACGTCAAAAGGTACGTTCTGGTTGCTTGTTTAGCACTGGCATGTCTAACCAGAAATCACCTTTCTTTATTGGTCCACCTATCATATTTCACTCATTTTAAATTTCTAAAGAAAAATTTATGAAATGTCAAAAAAGCTGAAGGTAAAAAAATAAGTTTAAAATGTAGAAAATAATTGAAATAATATTTTCAATTTGTTTTTCATCACATTTATCCTATGGTGTGTTAGTTTCACCATTCTCACCTAAGGGCGTACCTTTGTTCAAGAATTCCAAATTACCATCAACCAGTGTGGGGCAATAGATCAATCAAGGCAATCTAGATTGTGATCTACAGAACTTGGAAATATTTCAATTTAAATCTCAATCTGTAGATCAATATAACAAGGCAATCTAGATCGCAGGATAATTAGTTAGATTGTTTCCTGATTTTTCATATTGCTTCCAAATTTCCTCACCATCACCTCTTTCCAACATATTAGAATTGAAAAATGAGAAAAAATGAGACAATTAAAAATAGTAGAGTAATAAGTTTGAATTTATTTTTATTATTAAATGATTTGATTATTTGATTTGAGTACTTGATTTATGTTATTAAAAATTATCTAATTTGAAGATCTAAAGATTTAAAATATCTGAAAAATGGCGATCTAGATCTCAAAATTATATAATTGTTTTGAAATGATCTAATGATCTCAGATCGCAATCTTTCAATCTGTTGATTCTAATTTTAAAAGATCTATCTGTGCCTCACACTGCCATCAACATTGTTCACCCATTTCCACAATCATCTGGTTCCAACATAGACCTTTTCAAAATTGGCTTTTTTTTTTTTAAATTATCGGGGACCGACAACTGGTATGACTCACAACTGGTACTGGTGATCATTAAATCAAATTTTTTTCAAATAAAACATAATATAGTGCAAATGAATATCAATATTTAAAATGCATCAAGTAACATAACATGCAGCATAAGACTGTATTTTTATTTTTTTTAACGAAAACATCGAACTAAAAACAAACAAAAATTAAGCACCAGTTACGTGTAAAATTTTTTTTTCACATCAGAACTTAGAATGTGGTAAAATACATTCTGTTAAACTTTTAAACTTCTCTTTTGAATCTATAGTATTGATAGTTTTTATTTTTTAATGAACCAAATACCAATTTTTTCTTATTAAGCTCAGAGATTGAAAAACTACGTTTTTCATTTTATTTCCTTTAGTTGACTTTCTGAATTTTACCATAATGTTAGTTATTTTTTGTTTCCATTTCAATTATTTTGGTTTCCGTTTCCATTATATTTCCTAATTTTACCAAAATTTTTAATGCAGTTTCAACTTCATGTTTCGTTTCCATTTCAATTTAAAAAACTTTTTTTTTTCAGTTAAAATTTTCTAAATCTTATTCGAATATCGATATATCGATATTTTTTTGATATTTATAGAGGTTGAGGACCGGAGTTGTAACGAGAAAGAAAGATTTGAGTGAAGTTACGTCCAAGAAGCGAATGATTATTTCATAAGTTACATAATTTAAGCAAAGTACATTTTTAGAGTAATGAACGAACGGTAACGGAAATGAACGAGTGAGCGGCGGAAGTGGTATATCAGTGTAGCCGCGAATAGATATAAATAAATGTATTCGATATGTGATCGTGTGTTCGTAGGAGTGAGAGGGGAGAAGGATTGGTGGTCTCAACACCCCCCTACAATCTTTTGAACCAATCACGACTGCGGGTGTTATAAAAGTGTTTCAAAATATGTATTTATTACATTTAATTAAGTTAAAAAAAAAATTACAAAAATATAAATTTTAAAAATTGAAGACGTGTATATATAAAATGGTAACTGATTTGGACGCTTATGGTAAGTATGTTGATTAATAAATATGAATAAAATATAATAAATATGGTAACATGCAAAATAATTTATATAAGGTGAGGCGTCCGAGATCGATCCCTGCCACAGTCGCCAATAATATGTGAGGCAAATGAAATCGATTCTCATACGTGTCATAAAGTCAACCTTTAATGTATAGTGGTGTTTAAATGTTAATGACGTCATAATGTCTTAAAGTTAGGACATCATACCGCCGAAACACTGATTCGGGGGGTCTTGATTTGTGTCTTCAAGACATTTTATTTTTTAACTATGACTATGTCCTACGGCTGAATTCTTCTTGACGTGAATTAGGCTTCATCAGACACGGCGAAACGCAGCTTACTTTTGTCTTCATACCTCAGCAAATTAATATGACGAATCAGCAATAAGCTAAGTTGTGTGGAAAGAAAAGCCTAACAAAGTTTCGATCCATACAAGGTTCGAAACCTACAAAAACGAACAGCAGAATTATTTTGTCAAAGACTATAATTACAAAGGAACTATAGTGTCGACAAAGCGGAACAAAGCATAGTATGTAGCGGAAAAAATAAAAAGATAAAAAAAAAGCTATTACAGACAACAAGTAGGAGAAACCATCAAAAAGTAGTTATGTCTTCACCTAATTGTGTGTCTTCATGAGTGATGGTTATGTTGTGTAAAAGACTCCTAATATGAAACTTTAGGTCTCGGAGCTTTTGGTTTTAGATGAGGGTGAGGAGAGAGAAATACTAACATAGATGGAGTCAAATCCACTATGCGCGAAAGAAGGCTCTACACGGCCTTTATTTGACAGAGCAAGGCAGTCATCTCGAACCAAGCTTGTCTGGAATTTGTCTTCAATACACCAAATTTCCCTCCTAGCAGATGCCGGGAACTCCATCTGATCGTATTGTCGACGGTTACTTTACCTCGTAGGTATTTTTAAAAGATCGCCTTGAAGTGCGATATGTCAACTGGCGAAACTAAGAATGCCTTGCGTGTCGTCACTACTGATCCTTCATGACGAACGAACATCCTTAATTAGCCTTTGTCTTCAACTGAACCTATCCGGAACACAAACTACCATCCTAGTTGTCTTCAAGGTAGATCAGCTGAATCTTATTCTACATCCGTGGATGGTATAATTATATCGTTGCCTAACGTGAGGACTTTAACTTACGACTTGAGACTTGGACCTGCTACTATCCGCCTACACAAGAAGGACTCATTTGTAAACACGAACCTAGTACCGGGTATCGTCAGTACAAAATCGCGAACGACACGAGAGTGAGTTGATACCAGAATTCGTCTTCACAAATGGGTTCTTCTTGTTGATGAAATTTCCCCACTTATTGTCTGTTAATTGCCTTCAAACATGCGATTGTCGATAATATAAGCGAGAGAAATTACCAAAATGTCTACAGCCAATGAAATTACAGATATTTAAGATTAATATACGTCGACATACAATAAGCAAAAGTGCACGTGGATGACTGATAAAGCATAATATAGTATTAAATGACTGCAAACCGCAAGCAAAGCGTGGAGCGAGCAAAGATAAAAAAGGTTGGCTGCATTCATGTCCGGCGATGGGTTTTCACTGTCATTCGATTCGTCTTCATTTGATACCTGTCTCATGGCGCCAGTCTGTCGGATCGAACCAAATTATTGTCTAAAATTGTCTGATTTTGGCTTAGTTGTCGCTGAAATAAAATACGTTATAATTGCCTGCAAGAGAATTAGATTTTATTTCTGTCTTCATGTCGTCATCTGAATACGAGTTCGAATTCGGATAATATAATGTCCGAATTCGAATTTTGTTTCTTGAAAATTGTCTGCACTTGTGACGTCATTATTTTGTCTTATACTTGCTGAAAATAATTTTTTATTTCACGGTCCAGATCTCGGACTTCTCATACCCCCCCCCACACTTTGACTGTCCAACTGGACTGGAAAACGTATGGTAAATTTCGGAGCGCTGAGATTCACCTGGAATAAAAAAGGATTTTTGTCGTCAAGTAATTTTCGATGTCTTCAAGGAAAAGTGTGTCTTCATCTGAAAAAGGAAATAATGGAGACGAAACATATACATCGTAACAAAAATATAATACAAAAAAAAAAAAATAACACATAACGACTTCGAAAACATAGGAACAAAATGTATAATAATAATTATCTTCAAAAAAGAAATAAAATAAATGCATAAATTTTTGTCGTCATGATATTATTATCGATTTTTATTGTACGCCCGTGTCTCCCATTTGTCTATTGAAATGTTGTTGTTGTTGTCTGCAAATGCAATTTGGCCCGTCCTCAAATTTCCTGTAATCATTCTTCGAGTGACGCGAGGTTTTCGGATATGATCGTCAACGCGAACGGCCCAAACATACTTGCGAATGAAGTTCATTCCCAGAATAAAATGCCTCCGGTTGAACAGACCCTGCGGCGCAGCGTAGACCTCAATATCAAAATGCAGCAGCGGGTTATGCTCTGGTTGCATCAACATATTTATTTTTCTGTTTACCGTGTGGTTCTTGAATATTCCATAGTTTAATTGAAACGAATACTCCGGGGTCTCTATTAGTGATGGGTCCAGAAAGTCGTAGTAGTCTTGACCTATCACCGAGTATTCCATTGTTCTATCGAGGAACACTGTTGCCGGTGTGACTCCATGTTTTGCGTACGGACCGATCGCTACCAATACATGAATCACAGATACTAGCGGTAAGACATTTTCAATTTGTTCCACCGACATGTATGGAATAACCTTGTTTCCTACCGTTATGCTTCTGGTCGGTGCAAATTCGAGAGGACGAGGAAGATGCGCCACTCTACATGTCGGGCAATCTTGTAAAACTAAGAGACTGCACGAAAAGGAAAAGAAAATGTATATGTTAGGAATTACATATTAGTCGATTACAATAAATTGTGTGTCTTCAGTTTACTTACTGTCCGCAGTATTCTCGTTGTGGCTGATACATTTTGTCGTCAAAAAAAAATAATAAAAATAATAATAAAAAGAAAATTTTGTCGACAAAACAAATTTAAGATATAACTGTCGTCATATGAAACACACCAATCTGCCAGAATGGAAACGAATATTTTGCGATGTCACGATATGATGTTTCAATTTTGTTCTGTCTTAATCCCTAATTTCTTATCGTCGGTGAAAATTGTTTTATCCGCGGTAGTGATTATACCTAGGATCTAGGCCTAGTTATGATTGTTGGGTATGGAAAATAGTCCGGGTTTATCTGAGTTAGATAAATGGACTTGTCTTATTTTGTCTTCATTCTACATCATGAGTTTATAATGTGTGTTGTCTTCACGTGGAATTTGTCTAATTAATTAATTGGAAATGTATTACTAATGAAATAAATTAAGAGTAAGTACAAGTTATATTACATTAGTATTGTCTTCACATTATATTTACGTAAATTTATATTAAATTAACAATTATTTTTGTCTTCAAAATTTTATGACGTGTGGTAGATTTTCTTCTCCCATTTGTCGACAGAAGCGTTTCCAATGTCGTCAATCATGCATATTTTACCGGTTTTGAAACCTGACTTCAGCATTTGTTCGGTGATAACCCGTTTGTGGGGCTGGCTGTCTTGAATGGCCCACCACACGTGTTGTCAAATAAAATCTTGACCTAATATGATGTGTTTGGCGTGGAACGTGGATGTGTCGACAATGTGGATATCAAAATCAATTTCTGCGTCGTCATTGTGTTCAAGTTTGATTTTGATATTAACAATTTTGTCTGTTTTGAAATTCTTGAACATTCCATAGGGAATATGGAATGTATATGGCTGCACCTTCATAATCCGTTTGTCGTCACGATCGAAGAATTCAGATCCGCAGACCGAATACTTCATATGCCAGTCGAAGTGAGCATTGACAGGTACTGGTACATTTTGTCTCATCATAGGTCTGCATGCTATTTTTACGTGTGTCATGAAGACTGTCGGCAGGACTTTTAGCAGATCCGTAATCTGCATATACGGAATTGATCGTCCACTAATCGAGATCGAACGACCAATTTTGCTATCCCAGATGCGAGATGTGCTGACGTCAACTGATCGTGGGTTGTCGTAGGATGGTGATGATGATGTCTTCACAGGTTTTGTCGACACTGATGGAATTGGCTTCTTAACCTTAACCACAGGGGTTGAGATCGAATTGTCTTCAACGTCCATCTTATTGTTGTCGGCAATTGTATATGTCTTTATGGGTTTTGTTAACACCTGTTTATATGTTGCAGATGTTGAGGATGTCGGCATTGATGTAGCGGATGTTGATGGAGCTGATGACTTCATTGCTTTCTCCGCCTGTTCGAACTTTTCCAGTTCTGGATCTTCACGGATTGTTTCCAAGAAACGAAGCGGAATTGGTGGCGGTGAAAGAGTTGTTTTATGTAAGTTGTCTTCAATTATTTCCATCTCGTCTGTAATGATGCTAAGACAATCGTCGGTGTCTTCAATGTTTATGATTTCCTTGGCTTCTAGAGCCTTGTCTTTAACTTCGTTTCGGTTTTCTATCGTCTTAATAATTGTCGTAATCGTTTGTGTCGCTGTCGCGTTATGGTGTCTTAGAAAATCACGAACGATTCTTGCCTCTTCTAATGTCGTCACTTGACTATCTAACAATTTGCGATTTGCATCAAGTTCGCCGAGTGTGATGTCGAGAAATTCGATCATCTCATTCTCGAATTTAGTGCTGTCGACACAGATACAAATGTCTGTCTTCACAAGTGTCTTCATTTGGTCGGCATTAATTGTTGGGATTTTGGGAATGTCGATAGAGTTTGTCGTCAAATTAACTTGTCTCAACGAATCAACTGTCAATCGAAGTAAATCGATTTTGTCTGACAGATGATCGAGGGAATTAATGACTTCATCGACTTCATCTCGTTTTTGTTGCGAAACGATGCCTTTTTTCAAGATTGATGTCTTCTTGAAGGTATTGACGACAATGTCTTGGACCTTGGCAACATTGGTTACGATGGTTTTTTGGACATCGGACCAAGATTTTGTCGGCATAGTTGAGGAACAATTGTCGTCAGAAGAATTAGCAACTGAGGTAGTGCTACTGCTCATTTTTGTGTCGGCAGAGGATTCCGGATCTTCGGAAGTTGTTGTCGAGGACGGATAATCTGCTTTGGTTTTTGTTTTCAGGTTTACGCGAGTACGAGCGGATCGCGATTTGAGTCTACGAGCGAGGAGACGAATTTTGAAAGAGGTTTACGAACACGCACGATTGACTACTAGTTCAACTTTATTGAAAGCTGTAAAAGGTTTGACTTTTTGAGAAACGCGAATGTCGACACACTTTTTTGAAAAAGCAAATTCAAAAAAAAAATAAATAAATAAAATTTAATAAAGTTTTATTTGAAGATGAATTTGTCTTCAAAAATTGAAAAAGACGAAAAAAGGCACACTTATATTACATCGCGAATCGCGGAATGTTTAATAAAAAGCGGCAAAACACATAAAAGAAACACGAACATTTTAATAAAAACACTTTGAAAGTAATAAATTAAAGTCTTACTTGAAGAGGTAGATGTTCCTGCTTCCAGGTAAAGTTGTTGAATGACTTCTGATTGCAACAGTGTGTTCCTTGTCCACGTGTGTCTTCTGATTGGAAAATCCAATCCATTGTTGAGTTGAGATGTGTGTCTTCTGATGTCTTATCTCATGTGTTTCAGGATTCTCGCCTTTTTTACCCATTCTACTAAATTTTGTGCGGGGTAAAAGTGTTTGTTGCAAAAACTTGTTCAACATGAAATGTTGAAAACTGTGATTTTGTCTTCATGTCTTCATGTATTTCGTATTTTCATTATCTTCAACTGAATTTCGACTTTAATGGCTACAAATTTCAACAAGTTTTATTCCATAGACCAAATGGAAGTTTTTGACTTGATTAATTTCACGAATTATGGTCTTTTTCTTGTGATTTTTCTCGTCATTTGGGGAGAAATTTAGAGTTTTCGAACTTCGAAAAATCACAAGTTTCGATTTATTTTGTAGAATTTTGTCTTCATGTCTTCATATTCCGTGAGGAATGGAAGGATCCAGAAAAAAGGGGAAAAAGGGAAAAAGTAGAATTTAAAAATCCTTTGTCAAATTTGTCTGTCACTACAGACGATGTAATAGAACATACATGGAAATGAAATATATAAGAGAATGCAAAGAAAGGAACATAATAAAAGGCACATAAGAAATACATAAGAAAATACATAATAAAAGGTACATATGAAATAATAGAAATGCATAAGAATGAAGTGACATGGAAACGGAATGTGGAAAACAAGTGTAAGTGTTCTGCTGTTTGTCTTCATGTCTTCATGAGCTTATTGCTGATTTTAATTTGCTGAGAATTACGTCGATAGATGGAAAAGGTGAAGGTGAAATTGTCTTCATCTATCGGAATTAATTTTGATGAGGCCAAATGGAGAAAACGGCCCCATCACGGTCGCCAGCAAACCCAGTATCGGGGGTTTACAACCTTGATAAAATGACAGATTTTTCTTTCGAAAAAGATTTACTAACTTCGAGTTCCATTAGTAAATTGTCGTCATTTTGTCTTCACTCGATCTACTAGAGAGAAACTTAGAACAATGTTGTCGGCATTGAAACCTAAGAGACATGTCGTAAGCTGAATGAAGTTAATGAAATTCACTTCAAGTTGTCTTCAAAGTTAACTCGTGTCGAAAGAATTCAAATAGAAGTAGGCCTGTAGGTAACAGAAGGCTTAGGCATTTTCGTGTCTCTGGGCGAACTAGTAAAACTAGTAGTCCTGTCACGGTCGCCATATTTTATGAGGCGTCCGAGATCGATCCCTGCCACAGTTGCCAATAATATGTGAGGCAAATGAAATCGATTCTCATACGTGTCATAAAGTCAACCTTTAATGTATAGTGGTGTTTAAATGTTAATGACGTCATAATGTCTTAAAGTTAGGACATCATACCGCCGAAACACTGATTCGGGGGGTCTTGATTTGTGTCTTCAAGACATTTTATTTTTTAACTATGACTATGTCCTACGGCTGAATTCTTCTTGACGTGAATTAGGCTTCATCAGACACGGCAAAACGCAGCTTACTTTTGTCTTCATACCTCAGCAAATTAATATGACGAATCAGCAATAAGCTAAGTTGTGTGGAAAGAAAAGCCTAACAAAGTTTCGATCCATACAAGGTTCGAAACCTACAAAAACGAACAGCAGAATTATTTTGTCAAAGACTATAATTACAAAGGAACTATAGTGTCGACAAAGCGGAACAAAGCATAGTATGTAGCGGAAAAAATAAAAAGATAAAAAAAAAGCTATTACAGACAACAAGTAGGAGAAACCATCAAAAAGTAGTTATGTCTTCACCTAATTGTGTGTCTTCATGAGTGATGGTTATGTTGTGTAAAAGACTCCTAATATGAAACTTTAGGTCTCGGAGCTTTTGGTTTTAGATGAGGGTGAGGAGAGAGAAATACTAACATAGATGGAGTCAAATCCACTATGCGCGAAAGAAGGCTCTACACGGCCTTTATTTGACAGAGCAAGGCAGTCATCTCGAACCAAGCTTGTCTGGAATTTGTCTTCAATACACCAAATTTCCCTCCTAGCAGATGCCGGGAACTCCATCTGATCGTATTGTCGACGGTTACTTTACCTCGTAGGTATTTTTAAAAGATCGCCTTGAAGTGCGATATGTCAACTGGCGAAACTAAGAATGCCTTGCGTGTCGTCACTACTGATCCTTCATGACGAACGAACATCCTTAATTAGCCTTTGTCTTCAACTGAACCTATCCGGAACACAAACTACCATCCTAGTTGTCTTCAAGGTAGATCAGCTGAATCTTATTCTACATCCGTGGATGGTATAATTATATCGTTGCCTAACGTGAGGACTTTAACTTACGACTTGAGACTTGGACCTGCTACTATCCGCCTACACAAGAAGGACTCATTTGTAAACACGAACCTAGTACCGGGTATCGTCAGTACAAAATCGCGAACGACACGAGAGTGAGTTGATACCAGAATTCGTCTTCACAAATGGGTTCTTCTTGTTGATGAAATTTCCCCACTTATTGTCTGTTAATTGCCTTCAAACATGCGATTGTCGATAATATAAGCGAGAGAAATTACCAAAATGTCTACAGCCAATGAAATTACAGATATTTAAGATTAATATACGTCGACATACAATAAGCAAAAGTGCACGTGGATGACTGATAAAGCATAATATAGTATTAAATGACTGCAAACCGCAAGCAAAGCGTGGAGCGAGCAAAGATAAAAAAGGTTGGCTGCATTCATGTCCGGCGATGGGTTTTCACTGTCATTCGATTCGTCTTCATTTGATACCTGTCTCATGGCGCCAGTCTGTCGGATCGAACCAAATTATTGTCTAAAATTGTCTGATTTTGGCTTAGTTGTCGCTGAAATAAAATACGTTATAATTGCCTGCAAGAGAATTAGATTTTATTTCTGTCTTCATGTCGTCATCTAAATACGAGTTCGAATTCGGATAATATAATGTCCGAATTCGAATTTTGTTTCTTGAAAATTGTCTGCACTTGTGACGTCATTATTTTGTCTTATACTTGCTGAAAATAATTTTTTATTTCACGGTCCAGATCTCGGACTTCTCATACCCCCCCCCCACACTTTGACTGTCCAACTGGACTGGAAAACGTATGGTAAATTTCGGAGCGCTGAGATTCACCTGGAATAAAAAAGGATTTTTGTCGTCAAGTAATTTTCGATGTTTTCAAGGAAAAGTGTGTCTTCATCTGAAAAAGGAAATAATGGAGACGAAACATATACATCGTAACAAAAATATAATACAAAAAAAAAAAAAATAACACATAACGACTTCGAAAACATAGGAACAAAATGTATAATAATAATTATCTTCAAAAAAGAAATAAAATAAATGCATAAATTTTTGTCGTCATGATATTATTATCGATTTTTATTGTACGCCCGTGTCTCCCATTTGTCTATTGAAATGTTGTTGTTGTTGTCTGCAAATGCAATTTGGCCCGTCCTCAAATTTCCTGTAATCATTCTTCGAGTGACGCGAGGTTTTCGGATATGATCGTCAACGCGAACGGCCCAAACATACTTGCGAATGAAGTTCATTCCCAGAATAAAATGCCTCCGGTTGAACAGACCCTGCGGCGCAGCGTAGACCTCAATATCAAAATGCAGCAGCGGGTTATGCTCTGGTTGCATCAACATATTTATTTTTCTGTTTACCGTGTGGTTCTTGAATATTCCATAGTTTAATTGAAACGAATACTCCGGGGTCTCTATTAGTGATGGGTCCAGAAAGTCGTAGTAGTCTTGACCTATCACCGAGTATTCCATTGTTCTATCGAGGAACACTGTTGCCGGTGTGACTCCATGTTTTGCGTACGGACCGATCGCTACCAATACATGAATCACAGATACTAGCGGTAAGACATTTTCAATTTGTTCCACCGACATGTATGGAATAACCTTGTTTCCTACCGTTATGCTTCTGGTCGGTGCAAATTCGAGAGGACGAGGAAGATGCGCCACTCTACATGTCGGGCAATCTTGTAAAACTAAGAGACTGCACGAAAAGGAAAAGAAAATGTATATGTTAGGAATTATATATTAGTCGATTACAATAAATTGTGTGTCTTCAGTTTACTTACTGTCCGCAGTATTCTCGTTGTGGCTGATACATTTTGTCGTCAAAAAAAAATAATAAAAATAATAATAAAAAGAAAATTTTGTCGACAAAACAAATTTAAGATATAACTGTCGTCATATGAAACACACCAATCTGCCAGAATGGAAACGAATATTTTGCGATGTCACGATATAATGTTTCAATTTTGTTCTGTCTTAATCCCTAATTTCTTATCGTCGGTGAAAATTGTTTTATCCGCGGTAGTGATTATACCTAGGATCTAGGCCTAGTTATGATTGTTGGGTATGGAAAATAGTCCGGGTTTATCTGAGTTAGATAAACGGACTTGTCTTATTTTGTCTTCATTCTACATCATGAGTTTATAATGTGTGTTGTCTTCACGTGGAATTTGTCTAATTAATTAATTGGAAATGTATTACTAATGAAATAAATTAAGAGTAAGTACAAGTTATATTACATTAGTATTGTCTTCACATTATATTTACGTAAATTTATATTTAATTAACAATTATTTTTGTCTTCAAAATTTTATGACGTGTGGTAGATTTTCTTCTCCCATTTGTCGACAGAAGCGTTTCCAATGTCGTCAATCATGCATATTTTGCCGGTTTTGAAACCTGACTTCAGCATTTGTTCGGTGATAACCCGTTTGTGGGGCTGGCTGTCTTGAATGGCCCACCACACGTGTTGTCAAATAAAATCTTGACCTAATATGATGTGTTTGGCGTGGAACGTGGATGTGTCGACAATGTGGATATCAAAATCAATTTCTGCGTCGTCATTGTGTTCAAGTTTGATTTTGATATTAACAATTTTGTCTGTTTTGAAATTCTTGAACATTCCATAGGGAATATGGAATGTATATGGCTGCACCTTCATAATCCGCTTGTCGTCACGATCGAAGAATTCAGATCCGCAGACCGAATACTTCATATGCCAGTCGAAGTGAGCATTGACAGGTACTGGTACATTTTGTCTCATCATAGGTCTGCATGCTATTTTAATGTGTGTCATGAAAACTGTCGGCAGGACTTTCAGCAAGTCTGTGATCTGCATATATGGAATTGATCGTCCGCTAATCGAGATCGAACGGCCGATCTTGCTATCCCAGATGCGAGATGTGCTGACGTCAACTGATTGTGGGTTGTCGTAGGATGGTGATGATGATGTCTTCACAGGTTTTGTCGACACTGATGGAATTGGCTTCTTAACCTTAACCACAGGGGTTGAGATTGAACTGTCTTCAATGTCCATTTTATTATTGTCGACAATTGTGAATGTCTTAATAGGTTTTGTTAACACCTGTTTGTATGTTGCAGATGTTGAGGATGTCGGCATTGACGTAGCAGATGTGGATGGAGCTGATGACTTCATTGCTTTCTCCGCCTGTTCAAACTTTTCCAGTTCTGGATCTTCACGGATTGTTTCCAAGAAACGAAGCGGAATTGGTGGCGGTGAAAGAGTTGTTTTATGTAAGTTGTCTTCAATTATTTCCATCTCGTCTGTAATGATGCTAAGACAATCGTCGGTGTCTTCAATGTTTATGATTTCCTTGGCTTCTAGAGCCTTGTCTTTAACTTCGTTTCGGTTTTCGATTGTCTTAATTATTGTCGTAATTGTTTGTGTTGCTGTCGCGTTGTGGTGTCTTAGAAAATCGCGAACGATTCTTGCCTCTTCTAATGTTGTCACTTGACTATCTAATAATTTGCGATTTGCATCAAGTTCGCCGAGTGTGATGTCGAGAAATTCGATCATCTCATTCTCGAATTTAGTGCTGTCGACACAGATACAAATGTCTGTCTTCACAAGTGTCTTCATTTGGTCGGCATTAATTGTTGGGATTTTGGGAATGTCGATAGAGTTTGTCGTCAAATTAACTTGTCTCAACGAATCAACTGTCAATCGAAGTAAATCGATTTTGTCTGACAGATGATCGAGGGAATTAATGACTTCATCGACTTCATCTCGTTTTTGTTGCGAAACGATGCCTTTTTTCAAGATTGATGTCTTCTTGAAGGTATTGACGACAATGTCTTGGACCTTGGCAACATTGGTTACTATGGTTTTTTGGACATCGGACCAAGATTTTGTCGGCATAGTTGAGGAACAATTGTCGTCAGAAGAATTAGCAACTGAGGTAGTGCTACTGCTCATTTTTGTGTCGGCAGAGGATTCCGGATCTTCGGAAGTTGTTGTCGAGGACGGATAATCTGCTTTGGTTTTTGTTTTCAGGTTTACGCGAGTACGAGCGGATCGCGATTTGAGTCTACGAGCGAGGAGACGAATTTTGAAAGAGGTTTACGAACACGCACGATTGACTACTAGTTCAACTTTATTGAAAGCTGTAAAAGGTTTGACTTTTCGAGAAACGCGAATGTCGACACACTTTTTTGAAAAAGCAAATTCAAAAAAAAATAAATAAATAAAATTTAATAAAGTTTTATTTGAAGATGAATTTGTCTTCAAAAATTGAAAAAGACGAAAAAAGGCACACTCTTATTACATCGCGAATCGCGGAATGTTTAATAAAAAGCGGCAAAACACATAAAAAGAAACACGAACATTTTAATAAAAACACTTTGAAAGTAATAAATTAAAGTCTTACTTGAAGAGGTAGATGTTCCTGCTTCCAGGTAAAGTTGTTGAATGACTTCTGATTGCAACAGTGTGTTCCTTGTCCACGTGTGTCTTCTGATTGGAAAATCCAATCCATTGTTGAGTTGAGATGTGTGTCTTCTGATGTCTTATCTCATGTGTTTCAGGATTCTCGCCTTTTTTACCCATTCTACTAAATTTTGTGCGGGTCAAAAGTGTTTGTTGCAAAAACTTGTTCAACATGAAATGTTGAAAACTGTGATTTTGTCTTCATGTCTTCATGTATTTCGTATTTTCATTATCTTCAACTGAATTTCGACTTTAATGGCTACAAATTTCAACAAGTTTTATTCCATAGACCAAATGGAAGTTTTTGACTTGATTAATTTCACGAATTATGGTCTTTTTCTTGTGATTTTTCTCGTCATTTGGGGAGAAATTTAGAGTTTTCGAAATTCGAAAAATCACAAGTTTCGATTTATTTAATTGAAATTGTCTTCATGTCTTCATATTCCGTGAGGAATGGAAGGATCCAAAAAGGGGAAAAAGGGAAAAAGTAGAATTTAAAAATCCTTTGTCAAATTTGTCTGTCACCACAGACGATGTAATAGAACATACATGGAAATGAAATATATAAGAGAATGCAAAGAAAGGAACATAATAAAAGGCACATAAGAAATACATAAGAAAATACATAATAAAAGGTACATATGAAATAATAGAAATGCATAAGAATGAAGTGACATGGAAACGGAATGTGGAAAACAAGTGTAAGTGTTCTGCTGTTTGTCTTCATGTCTTCATGAGCTTATTGCTGATTTTAATTTGCTGAGAATTACTTCGATAGATGGAAAAGGTGAAGGTGAAATTGTCTTCATCTATCGGAATTAATTTTGATGAGGCCAAATGGAGAAAACGGCCCCATCACGGTCGCCAGCAAACCCAGTATCGGGGGTTTACAACCTTGATAAAATGACAGATTTTTCTTTCGAAAAAGATTTACTAACTTCGAGTTCCATTAGTAAATTGTCGTCATTTTGTCTTCACTCGATCTACTAGAGAGAAACTTAGAACAATGTTGTCGGCATTGAAACCTAAGAGACATGTCGTAAGCTGAATGAAGTTAATGAAATTCACTTCAAGTTGTCTTCAAAGTTAACTCGTGTCGAAAGAATTCAAATAGAAGTAGGCCTGTAGGTAACGGAAGGCTTAGGCATTTTCGTGTCTCTGGGCGAACTAGTAAAACTAGTAGTCCTGTCACGGTCGCCATATTTTATGAGGCGTCCGAGATCGATCCCTGCCACAGTCGCCAATAATATGTGAGGCAAATGAAATCGATTCTCATACGTGTCATAAAGTCAACCTTTAATGTATAGTGGTGTTTAAATGTTAATGACGTCATAATGTCTTAAAGTTAGGACATCATACCGCCGAAACACTGATTCGGGGGGTCTTGATTTGTGTCTTCAAGACATTTTATTTTTTAACTATGACTATGTCCTACGGCTGAATTCTTCTTGACGTGAATTAGGCTTCATCAGACACGGCAAAACGCAGCTTACTTTTGTCTTCATACCTCAGCAAATTAATATGACAAATCAGCAATAAGCTAAGTTGTGTGGAAAGAAAAGCCTAACAAAGTTTCGATCCATACAAGGTTCGAAACCTACAAAAACGAACAGCAGAATTATTTTGTCAAAGACTATAATTACAAAGGAACTATAGTGTCGACAAAGCGGAACAAAGCATAGTATGTAGCGGAAAAAATAAAAAGATAAAAAAAAAGCTATTACAGACAACAAGTAGGAGAAACCATCAAAAAGTAGTTATGTCTTCACCTAATTGTGTGTCTTCATGAGTGATGGTTATGTTGTGTAAAAGACTCCTAATATGAAACTTTAGGTCTCGGAGCTTTTGGTTTTAGATGAGGGTGAGGAGAGAGAAATACTAACATAGATGGAGTCAAATCCACTATGCGCGAAAGAAGGCTCTACACGGCCTTTATTTGACAGAGCAAGGCAGTCATCTCGAACCAAGCTTGTCTGGAATTTGTCTTCAATACACCAAATTTCCCTCCTAGCAGATGCCGGGAACTCCATCTGATCGTATTGTCGACGGTTACTTTACCTCGTAGGTATTTTTAAAAGATCGCCTTGAAGTGCGATATGTCAACTGGCGAAACTAAGAATGCCTTGCGTGTCGTCACTACTGATCCTTCATGACGAACGAACATCCTTAATTAGCCTTTGTCTTCAACTGAACCTATCCGGAACACAAACTACCATCCTAGTTGTCTTCAAGGTAGATCAGCTGAATCTTATTCTACATCCGTGGATGGTATAATTATATCGTTGCCTAACGTGAGGACTTTAACTTACGACTTGAGACTTGGACCTGCTACTATCCGCCTACACAAGAAGGACTCATTTGTAAACACGAACCTAGTACCGGGTATCGTCAGTACAAAATCGCGAACGACACGAGAGTGAGTTGATACCAGAATTCGTCTTCACAAATGGGTTCTTCTTGTTGATGAAATTTCCCCACTTATTGTCTGTTAATTGCCTTCAAACATGCGATTGTCGATAATATAAGCGAGAGAAATTACCAAAATGTCTACAGCCAATGAAATTACAGATATTTAAGATTAATATACGTCGACATACAATAAGCAAAAGTGCACGTGGATGACTGATAAAGCATAATATAGTATTAAATGACTGCAAACCGCAAGCAAAGCGTGGAGCGAGCAAAGATAAAAAAGGTTGGCTGCATTCATGTCCGGCGATGGGTTTTCACTGTCATTCGATTCGTCTTCATTTGATACCTGTCTCATGGCGCCAGTCTGTCGGATCGAACCAAATTATTGTCTAAAATTGTCTGATTTTGGCTTAGTTGTCGCTGAAATAAAATACGTTATAATTGCCTGCAAGAGAATTAGATTTTATTTCTGTCTTCATGTCGTCATCTAAATACGAGTTCGAATTCGGATAATATAATGTCCGAATTCGAATTTTGTTTCTTGAAAATTGTCTGCACTTGTGACGTCATTATTTTGTCTTATACTTGCTGAAAATAATTTTTTATTTCACGGTCCAGATCTCGGACTTCTCAAAGGTAACGAGACAAATAACATGCAAAATAAGATAAATATAAATAAATTATGTTTTGTGATGTTTCAGACAAAATTTTGGTAATGGAGTTGACTTTTTATGGATCACAATTTGGGGATTCTAGGATTTTATGGGTGAGTGAGATATGCTGCTTACTGGATAAGGCTTTTGTGAGTAAGTCAGCTAATTGATCTTCGGTAGCTATTTGTTTGAATATGAAAATTTTGTCATTATAGGCTTGAGCAAGTCCATAACATTTGATCATGAGAGCTCGAAGGCGTTTTTGACCTCCTCCAGAGATTACATGAATAACAGAGATATTGTCTTCGTAGACAATTACTGGAGTGTCAATTGAAAAGAATTCACGATTGAGAAGCCAAGCAAGTTCTATGTCCTCGAAAGAATCGTGAAGAGCAATTAATTCAGCTGCTGTTGATGAAGAAGCATGAATATTTTGGCGATGAACGCCCCAATTTATCAGGTCGCCATACATGGTAATAAGGTAACCAGTTATTGATTTTCCTTTTTCTAGTTCAGACATGTTTATAGGTTGATCGTCAATGTCGGGGGCATAAGATGCATCGACATAGGCTGATATGTCTTCTGAGTTAGATCTATAGACAATTGCAAGATCGATCGTGGATTTCAAGTACCGGATGATGCGCCGTACATAATTCTTTTTTGTATCATCGGAACAATTTTGGAATCTTGACAGGTAATTGACTGAGAAAGATATGTCTGGCCTTGTGCCTCTAGATACATATAATAGTGCACCAATCATAGACCTGTATTCTTTGTTGTCTGTGCCTTCAGATTTGCTTAATTTGAGGCCTGTCTCCATAGGCGTTTTGGAAGGATTTGAATCACACATTTTGAATTTCTGGAGAATCTTTTGGATTTGCTGTTTTTGGGTGAGTTTAATTATTTGTGATTCACGATTTCTTTCTATTTCGAAACCTACAAAATGGGTTGGGTTGTTTACAACTTTCATAGTGAAACGAGTTTCAAAATGAGTGGTTATTTCATTAACCCATTCGAGACGATTAGTTGCAAGGAGGATGTCGTCTACGTAAATTATCATGAAGGCAATACCATCTGATTCATCTTTACATGTATATACGCATCTGTCAATTTTTGACTTTGTAAAATTGGAAGTTTGAAGGTGAGAATCCAGTAACTCAATCCAATTTTTAATAGATGTTTTAAGGCCGTAGATGGATTTTTCAAGTTTAAGTAATTTTGATTTTTCGACGTTGCAACCTTGGGGAATATTAAGAAAGATGTCATTTTTAATTTTTGAGTTCAAGTAGGCTGTTTTGACATCGTATTGAACGAGTTGTAGATTCAATAGATTAGTTACGGATAAGATCCACCTAATTAGCCAGAGTTGCACAACAGGTGCATAGGTCTCTGTCATGGTATACTCGGATCTGTCCATAAAGCCTTTGGCAACGAGTCTAGCTTTTGGGCACATTACTCCTCTTTCATTGGCTTTGGCCGTGAATATCCATCGTGTGTCTATAGGTTTGACATTATGTGGACGGTCTACAATTTTCCACACATTAAGGTCTGACATGGATTGCAGTTCATCATTGATTGCCTTAAGCCACTCTTTCTTAAAAGGATTCTGGAAAATGTCACTGAAACTTACTGGCATGCAATCTTCTATAAATAGCAAGTCTTCGGATGAGGCTTGTTTTAGTACATTGACCCTATAGATTGCCTCAATTTCCTCTTCTAAGGGTTTTACTTGTAGTTCCTCTGGTTTATTTGTGAAGTCGGCTAATGTTTTCGTCTCATCGAATTTAACATCGCAGGATTTGTAGGATTTCATTTTGATTGGATCTAGTATCTGATAACCTACATTCGAAAAGCCGATCAGAATAGTTTTAAGGGCTCGGGGTAAGAATTTTGGGTCGAGATGCTCCTCTTCGTTCTTCTTGGCTTTGACTGCTGATTGCTGTCTCTGTTCTATAGGAACATGTTTATATGCAATAGCACCAAAGACTCGAAGGTGGGAAATATCGGGTTTAGTTCCGTATAATTTTTCATAAGGGGTCATGTTTCCTAAATTGACGCGGGTCGGACTTCTATTAATTATATGGGCGGCGGCTAATACAATTGTTGACCATAATTTAAAATCAATTTTTGCGTCATATAATATGGCTCTAACTCTTTCGAGCAGGGTTCTGTTTTGCCTTTCGGCTATTGCATTTAATTCGGGGGTGTACGCCACGCCATCATCTAATGTGATTCCTTTTTCGGAGCAAAATTGTGTCATTTTGGAGTCGGAGTATTCTTTAGCTTGATCAGTTCTTAATACTGAGATAGGATCATTGGGGAATTTTGTATTGAAAGATAAATAATACTCTTTAAATTTATCGAAAGCCTGGGATTTTCTTAATATTGGGAAGGCAAGAGTATATTTCGAATAATGATCAATAAAGGTTATAATGAATTTTTCTCCATTATATGCCTCTTGAAAGGGTCCCATGATGTCTGATGAGACTACTTCCATTCTTCTCGTTGGTCGAGTCCTCACGCCATAGTGACCAAGTCGGGTGGATTTTGCCTTTATACAGATTTCACAAGTGGCAAAGTCATCGTCCTTAAATACCAAATTTTGGGGCATACCTACAACTACTTTTGATAATGCTTTTAGGCTTTTGCCACTTAGATGACCTAATCTTCTATGCCAAAGAGTTTTAGTTTTGTTTATATTTTTCTTATGCTTTCTATTTATTCCGACACTCTCTCCGTTTAATTCGTCCTCAGATTCGGAATAAATCTCCTGAGTGACTGTATCCACTTCAGTATCTTGAAAATTTTGGGGGTGGTCAATGTTTTCCTGCTCTCTTTGTGGATTGCTTGTTTCAGCCTCATTCAGTTCTTCAAAATTTTGTTGAGGATCATCTATATGATCTTCCTGTTCTGCAGACGTACTAGGTACAGGCATACACACAAGCTCCTGATAGACCTTATTTTCCTCATCTTCATCAACTATTTCGTAATCAATGTAGTACATAGAACCTCTCTTTGGAGCGGTTATAGTAATTTCACCAGTATTTTTATTTATGATGTCTGCGTGATCCGTGTCCGTTATGATTTTGAAAATGCCAGACTCCATGATTTTAGCACCTGACCAAATATCAAGGCTTAAATCAGGATCATAATATACCTCTTTTAGGTGAATAGTGGAAAACTCTGCGTTGGAATTGCAGACGTTAACATACATTGATCCTACATGTGTGGGGTTTACGAATACACCTTTTTTGGCACAAAGTGCTCTACGAGAATTGTCAACTTTGCATATATTTCTTAATTTTGAAATATCATTGACCATATGGTCATCTGCTCCATTATCTAGTAACATCGTGTGGAGTTGGTTTTTTGGGGGGGTGGACTTTGATACTGTAGGGGGTTTAGGCCATTGAAATTCGTCTTCGATGTCATCAAAACTTAAATGATTAAGATTTGAATGTAACATCATAGAATATTTGACACAAAAATTGGATTTATCTTCTGACTTTTTTTGGGAGTTCGTGTTATTTGAAGTTTGGGGTTTCGAGCTACTGTTCTGATTCTGGGTTTGTGGAGTATTACTTGCAGTAGATGTCTCATTAGGGCATGTCCTTGACATGTGTCCTTTTTTATTACATCTAAAGCATGTAATATCCATTTGGGACGCATTATCTTTGGAAGGATAACTATTTTGTTTGTTTTGGTTATTTCTGTGATCGTTTAGATAACTCGTTGTATTATAATTTGGTTTGGAGGGATTTGAGTTATTATTATTATTACGAAAGTTTCTAAAATTTCTTTTATTATTATTCATCGGTTGATAGGATGATTTGGGCTGATCAAACCCGGGAAAAGTTTTGTTGGAATATTCAATTCGATCACATTTTTCTAATATCATTTTTGTAAGTCTGACAGTAGTTCGTTTTTCTACTTCTAATTGGCGGAATTCTGAGAAAACAGTATCAAATTTTTCGGGCAATGACATCATTAATTGATCAATTTCATCGGCTTCCGATAGGGGGTAATTAGCATCACGTAGTTCTTCCACGATGGATGAAAAATATTCCAAGAATTTACGGATGGTACCTCTCCTTGGATCGAAGCGAAGGGACTGAAATTTTGCCTTTAATACCATGATGTTAGTAGCAGTTTGATTTCTATATCGAGCATCCAAGATTTCAAAAATTTGAGAAACTACATCGCAAGTTTTGACATGATGAAGGATTCTTTTGTCAAGTCTTTCGAATATGTGGGCTTTGGCCCGTTCCTGAGTTTGAAAGAATTTAAGCCATTTAGATGTTAGGCGTTCCTCAGATGATGTATAAATGTAACTAGTTTCTCGAGCAGTAGGAAAAATTGTGGAATGGCAGCCTTTACCTATAAGGGTGCTGATGACGGTTGCACGCCATCCCTCATAGCCATTTCCACGGAAGACGTTTGAGATCCTATCATTATTTTCAGTGTTCATAATTAATGAATTGACTGAACTTAAAAAAATTAAAAAAAATAAAAAAAATATAAAAACAGATGTCAATCCCCAGCAAATGCCGCAAGACTAGGATTGCCGTACCTGTGTTAACCAAACAATTTGAAAATATAACGATAGTATTTAAGTTGTCCTTGTGTGTGTCTCGAGTAGGTCCACTGCGGGCAAGAGATCACACACGTTAAAGTTGAGACTGGACGCTTCCCAATAAAAAAAAATAAAAATAAAATAACAAGACTTTTTAACCCAAAAATAATTCGTATTTGAATTCAATGATCGATATGATGATTAATTAAAATCAATAAAAAAAAAATGAAAGTGTGAGGGTGAATATGAAATTAGCTACTTTCTGATCGAGGGAATTAGAAAGGAATAAAATTATTGATAACAGGGGAAATTTTGTTTGAAATAGTATACCCACAAAAATAATTCGAAATAAAATTGAAGAAAAAGGAGAAAAAAAAATTGCAGATGATTTGAGAAAGAAAAAAAATTTTAAATTTCACCAAGTATTATGCAAAATTAATTCTACTGTTAACACGAAAGAATAAAAAAAAATTCACAGTAGAAAAAGGTGAATGAGAAAAAAAATTGAAATATGTATGATATTTTCGAATAAATAATTAAAGTTGCACGAGAGAAAAAGAGCAAAGTGAGAGAAAAAAAAATAAATTTAATTTAATTTAAGTGTTCGTATAAAAAGGAAAAAAAAAAAATTCAAAAAAAATCGTTAAGTATTTTTGACAAAATTGTGCAACGGCAAAAATTTTCAAGTTGCAACAAAATGGTGGTTTGAAACTGAAAAACCGCGCCAACGTATTTATTGAATGGGCGAAGATAAGCGTTCGTAGGTTCGTTGCACTTAACAAAAGGTTAATGTACAAGTTCGAACGAATGAACGAAACGAGCCGTGCATACGTCACGAGTTGTACACTCCAAGACAAAAGTGGCTGCAAAAATTTGCACACAACTTGCCAAAATTTGTACTTAGAAAATTTTTGAAAAGGCCAAAATTATTTGAAATTAACGATATTTTCAAATATACAGGTTAAATTTTGAATCGAAAGAGTTAAGTTACACGAAAAACACCAAAAAGAACACGAAAAATACGAAAAATACGAAAAATTACGAAAAATATGTTTTTTATTACCTTTTTTTCAGCAGAAAATTTTCAAGTTATACCTTTTTAATCGTTGATTTTTTGTTTTCAGGTTCGTTTTCTGGAATTAATAAAGATTGTGCTCTGGAACTGCTGTTTGAATTGCGCTTCGGTTGTTTTGAACGTACTTCGATGAGAATTTGAGTTAAGTTTTTTTGAGTTTTAAAGATGATACCAAAAATGAAGTTGAATTGTGACGATGAATACCAATTTGATGTTGTTGAATTGAAGCTTTTACGTTGGTTTCAGATCAATTTGTGACTGCTCAAGGCGATTTATTTCCAATTGATGACTTCGACGAATTAGTTCATACACAAGCAGGGCAGATACTAATGAATTTACTAGTTTTCGGGCAACACAAGCAGGGTTCCCAAACAACTTAGCAATCGGCGAGTCCTGGAATTTTTCGATACACTTGGCTGGATTATACACAAACGGGGCAAATCCTTTTCAGCAAATGACGAAACTCATTGAACGTTTACAGCATTCAAGGTGGAATTAAATTTTTCGAGAACAAAAATTTTATGACTCGAAAAAAAAAAGGGTAGGTTGGAACTAAGTTACCCAACACAAAATAAAATTATGAAAAATATTAAAAACACAATTATTCACGAAAATTTTAAAAGTTTGACAAACACAAAAAAAAAAAATTCACAATATATAAAAAAATTTAAATTATTATTTTTCAAAATCTGTTACAGGTACAAGGATTGTTACCGAGCGATGCTACCATATAGAGGTTGAGGACCGGAGTTGTAACAAGAAAGAAAGATTTGAGTGAAGTTACGTCCAAGAAGCGAATGATTATTTCATAAGTTACATAATTTAAGCAAAGTACATTTTTAGAGTAATGAACGAACGGTAACGGAAATGAACGAGTGAGCGGCGGAAGTGGTATATCAGTGTAGCCGCGAATAGATATAAATAAATGTATTCGATATGTGATCGTGTGTTCGTAGGAGTGAGAGGGGAGAAGGATTGGTGGTCTCAACAATATTTTATCGATTTTACCTAAAATAAATCGATATTTTTTCACAGATCAAAAATTAATTCGGTGAGAAATGGAAACAGAAATGGAAATGATTCATCATACGGTTTCTGTTACCTTTTCATTATTGGTCTTGAAATTAATTGGTTAAATGTTCAGATTCGGTTTCCATTTCAGAATTTTGGTGCTTCCATATATTTTGGTTTCCAGCGTAAAAAAGTATGGTTTCTGTTTCCAAAAAATTTTTTTTACATTTCCGTTTCTCAATCCCTGATCAAGTTTGAAAAAGGGTAAAAATTTTATACTTTTTTTAACAAATTCTAAAACAGTCTAATTTTGTAAAATAAGGCCAAACGTTAGTTCATCGACCTACTGTCGGACTATTGATATAACCATCACGCGACCGCACAATATCATGCAGTACCTACATCCTCAAAATCACGTCTCTTTATTACATACCTAAAGGCAATTATCAACCTGGATTTATTTTTAAAAACACTGCGTCCGTTATTAGGTATACATGTACACATATATCATGTGAATTATTAATTTGCTGGATATTTGCCTACCCAATATGTCTCGAAATTTAGATAAACCTTAAGTAGACTTTAGACAGACTTTTGATGGACTTCACGTAGACTTCAGATAGACCTTTTATAGACTTTAGATAGACTTCAGATTGTGGACTTTAAATATACCTTAAGTAGACTTTAGATAAACTTTATGTAAACTTTAAGTAAACTTTAAATAGCCTTCAGGTAGACTTATGATAAACTTTATGTAGACTTTATATAGACGTTAGACAGACTTTGGATAGACTTTAAATGGATTTTAGATAGACTTTAGAAAAACTTTATGAAGATTTTATGTAGACTTTAGTCAGACTTTAGATAGCCTTTAGTCACCGTTTCGGTAGACTTTAGTCAGACCTTCAAATAGCCTTTAGGTATCGCAGGACAGACATAATTTTAACAGATAAAATAATATTAGTTTCTATATTCAATGTTGCGGAACGTCCATTTATCACTAAAACATAAAAAAATTTATATTCTTTCCATTTTTATCGTGATAGTGTGTAGTGAAGCTTATACCTATTATAGTGCTCCATATAGTTAAAGTTATTGTAACCTAATTCATTCTCCCTCCTAAAAGTAGTTGGTCTACTAGAATTAAAAAAACAAAAATACAATTAACTCAGAATTCTTATAGGTACCTAGATATATTTATGGATAAAATTGTCGATTTAGTTTTATATCAAATTCAGTTATTGTTTGTTGTAGAATATGCGCGAGTTACGTCACCTTTTTCTTCAATCAATCAGTGAATCACAATTAATTAACGTGACATATGGTGAAGAATAAAAAAAAAAAAGTGAAAAAAGAGTTCTATCGAACTTTTTTTGTGATGCAGTTCGTACTTTGGTCAGTTTATTACGTGGGATGAGACGTTTATTGCTTATCACACTCTCACTGTTAGATATATTGAAAACTTTGTTGTTACAATTTAGTTCAGAATATATTTTCGGCTGATTTCGTGCTGCTGTCCTTGGTCATGGTTAAAATGGATTTTTTGGAATGTCTTGGAGAATTCATTTTAACGTAAGTTTATAACAAATATTTATTTTGTAACTTAGTAAGTATTAGAAGTAAAGTTGAAATCGATCAAAACTAATTTCGATTTCCAAAGCTTGAACTTTTTAACCACATTTTCATAGCATCGTTTTACGTCACGTGCACAACCACGAGCACGGAGGAAGTACGAGTAATAAGTGATTTGAATAAAAAAAATACGTAGTTTTTTCCAAACAAATGCCTACTTACTATATAAGGTAAACTATCAATTTTAGATCACTTCCTGTTGGGAATCAAAAATTTTCAAAATGCTGCACAGTATCTAGTTGTAAAAATTAAAATTGGGTGCACAACACATGGGCATCAAAGTAGAGGTTATTCTAAACATTTTTTATAATTACGTGACATTTTTTTGTAACTGACATCAACTTTATGTTATGAATACCTATTTTGTTAGATTTTAACTGAAAAATTATGCTTTTCTTTTACAAAAACCAATTTGGTTAAAAATCAAAAATTCAAAATTTTCGTAACGACTATTATTGATGCTATTTCTGGTACTATATCGATAGTTTGTATAACCCAATGGTTGCCATACTTCCTCAGAAACTGAGGTACTTTAAAAATTAGGAGTAGTTGTTAATTACTGCAAGAGTAAAGTTCACACTTATTGAATAAAGGCGTAAATTTTTAATAATATTAGATATGACCTTGACCTATCCTCATTCGGTGAACTTTAACAAACGATTAAATGGACGTGAAATTTTGAATTAAAGTTCATAAGAATCATAGTACAACAGGTACCACATATTTCTGCGAGCTACTACTAGTGTCCATGTGAGCTACTAGTAACTCGCGAGCTGTTGTCTGACAACAAAATTACTATAGGTCAGGTTCTAGGCTTAGTATTAATATTTGTTCTAAGTTTCGTGATTATCAGGCAAAAATTGCGACTTGTACCGTGGTAACAAGAAATGGGCTTATAGGCATAAATAAATTTGTGTTTGTTACGCCAAACTTATTTTGAGTTATGAAAATAAAAACGTACCTAATCCTACATCCAGGTTGTTCCAAGACACCAAGATCAATAACTATAAGATAGTTTTTATATTGGATCCGGATTTAATGAAGTTTGGTGCCATTAGTATTTAGGTAGTTTTTAAGAAAATTGGAAAACAAGAAATTCCTGGAAAAGTGGTTTTTTCAAAATTTTGAAAAAACTACAAAAAAATTGGACTGCAATTTTCACGATAGATTTTTCTTATATTAGTGCCAGTTCGATAGGAGTTTGATGCTTATTTGTTTTGTAGTTTTCGAGAAAATTGGAAAAGAAAAAATTATTAGAGAAAATTTTTGGTTCACGATTTTGAGAAAACTACCAATGGAATAGGGCTGAACAGGCCCGTAATCAGAATAAAATTACAGAGTGGTTAAACACCACATTTAGCAAGGCAAGATTTTTCTTCTCAAATATACCGTATTACGATGTGGCAGTATTAAGAGGAAATTCGGGCTAGAGGTGAAAAATTTATGAGTCGTCCAAGCAATTGAAAATCACGTCTGCGTTCAGTGCAGTACTTAGAATGAATTTGTCTGTCGGAGAACTTTAGTAATATTGAAGAAAAGCAAATTTTGCGAGCGAAAAAATTTTTTTGCATTTCTAGTAAATTTTACTTAATTTTCTTTCTTTTTTTTTTTCTTTTTTTTTTTTTTTTTTTTTTTTTTAATGCTGGGCACCTTAAAAGTTCGAACCCGGCGAATCTCCCATTCTATTGCTTATCTAGCCTGCATATATTACGTAGGTATATTATGTCATATTATATGTAATTTAATATTATGTATAAATATAATTGGTGGGAGGAGAGGAGAATGATATCAACCAAAAAACCATAAAATAATTGTAAACCAGATTTTCATTTCACGTTGATACGATCCAGAATACCAAATAAGATTGTTAAGAATATATTGAATCAAACAATCAATGTTGCCAGTTGCCACAAAAAAATTTCCATACTAAATAGTTACAAAAGTGAGAGATTTAAAAAAATGCGAATGCTGAAGTCTGGAGGGTGAAATATGTCTAATTTTTTAATTTTTTTGCTGGAGGGGACAAGAGCCGTCTCGGCGCCTCCTGGTTATGAGTCTGGGGTTGAAATTTTCATGAAACGTAGTTTTTATACAAGACCAGGTTTGAAAGAAGTTTCGTGTTATTGGTTTGATGGTTTTTGAGAAAATTGGAGAGAAAAAAATTCCCTTGAAAGTGGTTTTTCCAGAATTTTGAAGAAACTATGAATTGATCGAGTTGAAATTTTCAGTATAGATTTGTCTTATATTAGTGAAAGTATGATACAAAGTTTGGTGTTTAATTGTTCAGTAGTTTCGGAGAAAATTAGAAAGTGAAAAAATTTCGGGAAGAGTGATTTTTCTAGGATTTTGAAAAATTAAAAGTGGAATCAGGTTGAAATTTTCAAAATAGATTTTCCTTATATGTAATACATGCAAATCTAATAGAAGTTTGGTACCTATTCGTTACGTAGTTTTCTAGAAAATTGTAAAATAATATTTTGGTCGACGGTTTTGAAAAAACTACCAAAGGGATCGGGCTGAAATTTTCGCCATAGATTGTCATTATGTGATTGCAAGTTTGGTAGAAGTTAAAGTATGTTTTTCTTATTTACTGCACAACGGGTTAAGATCGTCTTTTCCGCATTGCATTAATTTAGGTTTTACTTTCTCACGAAGTATCGCTGCGCTAGAATTTTTTAAATTTTGATTTTGGCCCTTTTTTTCTAAGTCTAATGGGTGGCCTAAATCGTACCTATTCAATAATCCTATTTTTAAGATGAAATGTTTCACATTATTTTTATTGATTTATGACATTTTTCATCACAGGTGGTTCGAATCTATCACCAGTTTCATTGTATGGTACACACGAAATGTTCTCTACTACCCAATTATTATAGTTTTTATGTTCACGGTTCTCCAATATTTTACCAGATACGATGGTAAAATCCGATTTATTTCCTGTTACATGGTATATTTTTTTTGGACAACTTTAATGACCGTCAGCGTTGGACCATTATGCCTTCTGAATTTAGAAACTTTTACAAAACTTTTGTACGTGTTAATTTATGCTTAGTTTTACTGATATTTACGATAATTTTTTTTTTTTTTAAGTTACAAATTTTACGCGATTTAATAGTATGTTCAGTTCTTCTTTGTGAATTTTACCCGTAATAATTCCTATTAAAAAATAGTAGAAATACTCACACCTACTTACCCATTTATTTTTTAAACTATAGGTACCTACAGTGTTTTTCATTTATCGCACACATCCCCCTTTTTTCTTTTATTTTTAAGGTAGATTTTGAAGTTATTGGTAGAATGTATTTTTAACCCTAGAATATACCAAAAACTAAAACTAAATTTGTTTTTTTGTTTTTTTTAAATGAGAACCTCTGTTTTTTTCTTTTGATTTTGAAACTAAAAAAAAACGCCCATCAGTGTCTATAAATAAGCCGACTGAAATCATTTATTCTTATGCCGAAGTTTTCGCCAAAACTCCCACGGAAATTTGTGCCAACCACCTTCAATATTCAGTTTTTACCACCGTACTGAAAATAGAAATGTGTATCACATTAAAACATTTTCATGAAGATTTGACTGGTGAAACATCAAAAGCAATTAAGCATAGAGGAAGATGTGACAGTTGGAAAATCACTTAAATCTAGCAATTTTCATTCATCTACCAGTTACTACGTAGCGGCAGTGGAAGCAGCAACGTATTGTGAAAAAATATACTTGATATGCCTTTGCACTCTTTGCAAATGGTGCTCATGCTGGTGATTTTTCCTGCTGGCATAGTATCTTCGTCTATTATATTTGACTGATTCTGATGTTTGACCTGTCTAATTGATGTGAAATTTCTTATAGTTTTAAAATCAACGGAGAAAAAAATTGGAGTTCTCTTTTTAAAAAAACGAATTTAGGTCCAGTTTTTGGTATTTGTAGTGGCTGCAAATAATTTCTAATAATAAATTCAAAATCTACGCTAAATTTAAGGGTAGTTATACCGAGTCATCTTGGACGATTTTTGTTTTAATCTTCAAGAATAATGGAAAAAAGGTTGAGTGTACGTAATAAACGGACCACCCTGTATATTTTAATACAATAAATGTATTATGTATTCGAAATTTTTCGTAAGATTCACAAAAAACGACTAGCAAGTAGCAACCATCAGTGAATCATTCGAGTTCATTAAAAATCCATGCCGTTTTACTCTCTTATCGTTGCATTTATTTGTGATAATGAACATAGATGGGGTGCTTATGTGCTGAGACCTGTAGCCAAAATAATTGGTATCGAATTTGAACTGAGAAACGCAGAAGTTCTATCCCCAAAAACAGGAGCTGCGGTAATTGCTGCAAATCATCAGTCATGTTTTGACGTGTTAGGTTTGTGCCTATTCGAATTCGATGTCACACATTGTCATAGCAGCCTAAGTACCTTAATGAATATCCCTAAGGCAGTGAATAGAGTATTCTTAAAACTTTCAGGTATGTTTACCGTTTGGCACGTAATGCAAAAATGCACAGCTATTGCTCGTAAAAAAGTCTTCTACGTTTGGCCATTCGGGCTTGTGGCATGGCTCGCTGGAGTGGTGTTCATTGATCGTATACCTTCCTACAAGAAAACATTCGAGAAAATTAACAAAACTGCGGAATATATTTGTAAAGAGCGGGTAATTTTCCTTTTCTACCATATCGGAAAAGTCAGTGGTAGACTACAGCCGTAATTTTTGTTATTTAAATTACATTGTGACATTTTTCATTTTATTCTAGGCTAAACTGTGGATGTTTGTGGAAGGAACGAGGAACAAAAGACCTGAAAAATTACTTCCCTTAAAAAAAGGAGCTTTTCGTGTGGCGATTTGTTGCCAAGTGCCTATTATTCCGGTCATATTTTCACCCTACTACTTCATTGATGGAAAGACCATGTACTTTGGCAAGGGTAAATTTTATTCTGTTTTACTAACTTTAAACTGGTTGCTTCGCTCGCAGTTATGTGCCAAATAAATACCTACGAAAATTACCATCTAAAACCAATAGTAATCTTCTCATTATAGGTAATCGTTTCATATTGTACTCTTAAAATAAGCGACATTTTTTTTTTTTTGTTGTTTTAATTATATAAATAGAAAAAAAAAATAGAAAAAAAAAACTCCAAAAAATTTAAGGAGCTGCTGGGAAAACCCACGCCTTTATGGGGTTTTCATTTGACAGCAGAGTTTCTTTCCCATTGGAATCTTAGTTTTATTAATTTATCCAAATTTTCGCAACATTCTCAGCATTTATATTTTGAGGAAAAAAAAAAACTTTCCTCTTTCACGGCAAGATTCCGCAGCGGGTATTGGAGATAAAAAACTGAAATTGATACTGTAGGAAAGAGGAAAAAATTTTCTTAAATTCAGAAGTAAATAAATTTTTTATCGTTATTAGTTTTGGAAAAACTTGAATTTTTTTTTTTTTTGTGTTTTCTTCCACCGCTAGTTTGAAATTACTTCGTTTTAGAGACTGATGATGGAAATGAATTTTTTGTTGAAAAATAAGAGGTTGACCACTACAAATTGCAAATTTTTTTCTACCATCGTTAATTTTTGAAATAAATAACAATTTAAAAAACTGCAAACTTCTCTGTGGGGACTATACATCTCGTACACACCTTCATTCCTTATCAGGTGTATTGTATTCAACATTACATTATACACACTGTTTGTTCGTATGCTCTTACTTGCCCACAGGCAAGTAAGATGCAATGTTTGGCCGATGACAAAATGATGGATAAAGATCTTGGTAATGGCTCAGACTGGTACACGAATGAATTATGTTATTTCTTATCAGTTGCTTTAGCAATGAATAAGAAATGACGTGATTTGTACAAACACATATACATATGTATATGTACATATGAGTGTCTGTGTGCGTGTAAATAAGCCAGTATATAAACTGTCTGAACCGGCTCTAAAATCTGTTTACCCAGGTTTTGGCTTACCCATATGTTTAATATGAAGTAGCTGAACACTCATAATTCTGTTGAATTACCTTCTGGTGAGAATATCTTCCTCACAACAAGATATTCAACATTCTCATTAATTTGAAGTTTTTTTTTTATAGGTAGGTACCTAACCTATTTCTGAAAAAGTAATGATGATAAAATAATAATTTTTTGTAGAAAATTCGAGAAAATTTTCTCCTCTTTCCAGTACACAGTACCAACCTTAATTTTTTAGCTCAAATAGTAGCTGAGATTTTGCAAAGTGAGACAGAAGCAGTTTTTTTTCAAAATTAAAATGTTGTGAATGTTGTAAAAATCATGGATAAATTACCAAAATTGGGATTGAATTTTATTATAATTATAGATTATAGATTATAGATTATAGATTATAGATTTTTTAAGAAAGCCATTGCTTAGGTATAATAATAATAGGATGTTGATGCGAGGAATTACCATTTATTCTACTCAGATGAGTTTTCGTATATTGCAACCGAATTAATTGTCTCAAAATTTAAATTTTTGATACACTAATTGTGTTTGAAATTTATGGGTTGGTTTAATGAGAAATTTGCGAAAGTTCTTCGATCATATTCGAAAAATCTGAATTCTACTGAGAATTTATCGTTCAAATATTATGTATACTCAGTGCTAAGGATAGACTTCGATACTAACTTGTAATTTTTCATACAATTATTCCATTTCTTCCCCCTCACCACTAATCCAAAAAAATGATAATAATATTTTAGTATAGTTTATGAAAATTCTCCCATATTGTAGTGTATGAAGCGACTTTGTATTTCTACAAATGAAAGTCTTATGGGGGCTGCATAGATCCTAATCCATTGAAAGGTTTAACTAACACTTGATAATGATGAGAGCATACTTGTGGAATACCTTGTCGTGAGAGATATTCTCACCAGAAGGAAATTCAACAGAATTTAAGCGTGTTCAGCCACTTCGTACAAACGTACGGGTAAGCCAGAACCAGACCGAACACTGGCGATTTTAGAGCCAGTTCGGGCGGTTTTTATACGGCTTATTTGCACACACACAAACACACGTACGTAAGAAAATACGTACGTCAGTGAGGGCGGCCAGGTCGCATCATCCCCTATTGTGATAAGAGATGGCTGGCTGGTTCGTGTACGGATCGTGACATTGTTCGGTGACGTCACGATTCGGTACTCGTATATTACCTGTATGTACTTGCAGGTAATTACGATCGAACGTATTTTGTGTTTAGTTTAACGTCATATAGACGAATAAGTTGGCCTGCCCTTTGGGGCGGCGACTGTCGTCGAGGGGTCCGAGCCCCTAACCTCATACCCTTGAGTCCCCACAATACTTAAAATACTTTGATTTATATTTTGCAGGTAAAATCATTATAGAGGCGCTGGAACCTGTTTCTACCACAGGATTGACATTAGACGATTTAGATGACCTCGTAGATCGAGTTTATAAATTAATGTCAAATAAAAATGACGAATTTCGAAAGACATTGGCGGAGAAAAACAATTCGGCACAACTTGAGCGATCAAAAAATTTATGATCATTGGAAGATTCTGACTCTTGCATCCATTAAGTACCTATATGTATACTTATGGCCTGTTTTTCCTCAGTTATAATATCTTAAAATAATTACTATAGAAAAGTAATGTCAAACATCGAAATAAAGAATTTAAACAATTTTTTTTCGAACTGGTTTTTTGTTTTATTTATTTATTGAAGTGTTTGGTTTATTTAGGTATTGAAAAAGAAAAAAAAAATTTATTTTAATTTCTGCTGATAAAAAAAAGTATTGACGATGAAAAATACGAGGTGAAAATTAATGCTGATATGTAGGCACCCTATATGTATAGTTATATGAAACGTAAGTTAATGCGTTGCAAACTTATAAAATTAAAAAAAAATGAGCATGCAGATAAGCGTGGCTTCTCTGATAAAAAAGGGCATAAAAATTCCACCTTTCTTGCAAAAATGCATTAGATTATATGACCTTGTTGATGATGAATGAAAGGAAATTAGAGTGTTTCATTGGTTTGGAGAAAATTAAATTATAATTTACAAATGCTCTTATCTATTTTATAATCGCTTTTACTTTTTTGGCATAATCTTGGCTGGAAAATAATTATTTTGATTTCCAAAACATTTCTCAAGGCTTTTTTTTTTTAAATAATCCTTATTTTTCCTAGCATTTCGTGTTTATTTTCAATTTTATCTTTGCCCTTTGTATTCAGATACATATATTATGTAGGTACCTAACAGTGATAAGATTTCTTTAAAACGGTGTTTTATTGATTGGGTTATTCAAAGATAAACGAACATTGCATTTTCTACTTTTAATTTATTGCGGCAAATTTCTCTCTGAAAATTAAGTAGGTAAGTAAGGTACTTATAGGTAGGATACTCAATTAAAAAAATCAATATTACATAATTTGAGCGTCCTAATAGGTAAACTGTTCACTGAAGAGAAGAATTTGTGGACCACTTTGAAAAAGAATGTGGAAAATACTTTGATATTGTACAGCATATTAATTTCCTATTTACGTACTATAGTTCTCTTATTCTACAAGATGATTAGGTAATAGCTGTTTTGAAGTTTTTCTTTTTCTTTTTCATTCAAGAATTAAGAAAACCTAGAAAATTCTGATAAATTTGGAGATTACTAACAAGTTTCTTTTTTATGTATAAATAGGTACCTATAGTTACACTCTGCTTGCATTGAGGAGGCTTCAGAATTTCATTGGAGGGGAGCATCTACAGATCATATTTTAAATCAATCTTTTTAGAGGACAAACAGATGCAGAATTTCATCCAGCTGCGCATTTGTGAGTATAGTGGGAGATTCGGAGTGAGATCCCCTCGCATAAAAACGTTAAGCCTACATTTGCGTACAAGAAGTATCTTTAAAAAAATCTTCATATAATTTTGCATTTTTTTTTTGGGGGGGGGGAGGTTCATGGTCCCCATGGTCCAACGCTGGAGCCGCATCTGTCTTATATTTAGAATTTGCTTATTAATTTTTAAGTTCAACTTTTGGTTTGATCCCTTCATTATCCTCAATCCATATTGACATCAAACCAAATTAAGTTATTTAACGAACCCAAAGAGTGAAAATACGATTCTGTTTATTCATGCCATCACTATTATATTCAATAGTAAATGTATGTTATCCGTGTCTGTTGCAACGTGTAGCTTTATTGATCTGTTCACGAGTTAAATGTTGAAAAAAATATTATTTTTAGTTTGTATCGTAATTTCTAAACTGTGCGCAATGCAGTACCGTAAAATGGGGAAACATTGAAACATTTTGCAAGTTTTTTAACAATACCTCTACTGGTGTTTGATTTAAAAATATGTGCTTTATGGATGTGGGAAGTACTTTTATACACCTATCGAATGCTTTTTTGAAAATTTTCCAATCGTGTTTTTCAAAGCCATAGGAGGGGCTCAAAGATACGGTTCAAAGTTCCCCCGGCTGTTAGAACTTTGAACCTACCAGTTTTTTCGATGTATCTAATCTTGTTCTACACTCTTTCAGTAATCAATTGTCGAAAAATTAGAAAAAAAAGCGCCGCCAACTACTTTTTAGAAAATGTCGAAATTATACTTAAAAACGAATTATTCTGAAAAAATTAAAAACAGTACCTAATGATTAAAACCACGTAAAACATCAAAGTTTCATTGAAATTTGTTTTCTCATGTATGTTTCTGGAATTACTAATGAAAATTATTTATACAGTTATTAGACTTCTGATGATATTTAACGGGGTTCAAAGTTACCCCAAGTGCATAAATGGGCTTCTAGCATTATAGCTGCTCTTAAAAATTATTCATTTGGCCTCCAGAGTGTGTAAAAAAGAAAAAGTAGAGTGGTTCCACGTTCCTCCTCGAGTTCAATGTTCCCCCGTTTCACGGTGGATTACGAATGTAACTCTTTCGAAATCCAGATCATCTTTAAGACTTCTTTACGAAGCGCATATTTTGTTCTTACACGAAATATTTCTGTTAAAAAGAATATTTTCTCCCAGATTTGAGATTTGTTAGGTGTTTGTGTGAAGAGTTCAGAAATTTTTATTAAAAACTTTTTTTATCTTTTTTTTTTTTTTTTGTAAACTTTCATCAAAAGATCGTTAAATTTTCAAATTTTTCAATTTTTCACCATAATTTGGTGCCTATAAGGTTTGTATTATTTCGACCGACGAATCTGCATGGTATCTTCGTCGATACTGGCAATTGATTTTGACGTTTGCCCAGTAAAATCTTCGTGATGTTTTTAGTTTTAAAATTTAAAGAGAAAAATGGTGAGTCTCATTTAAAACAAAAAACAAAAACAACTAAAATATGGTCTATGTTTACGGTAGGTATTCGCAGGGTATAGTGGCGTACCCTAGGTTTGGTACAGGATGAGCGGCGACCCACCCGAAAAGAAATTTGGACCACATGCAGGCCCACTCCGAATATCAGCCGTAAAAAAAAACCGCAATCTCTGCCTCAAATTTTGTACAACTCAAAATCTATCATCCCTAGCTCCATAAAAAAAGTCACCACACACCTTTGACAACTGCATTTGATCGCCGATCCCTGGCCCATGCACAAAACTGTTCGGTTACGCCACTGTGGCAGGGGTTGCTCGAAATTTACCTTCGCTAAAAATGTAGGAGGAGCCACCTTCGACGAATTTTGTACATCTTCGAAAACGGAGAGAAAAAAGAAGGGTTGTGCGTAATGAATGGACCATCTTGTATATTCTATACGTAGCTATACTTATTTATTTAACTGTTGGGAAACAACGCGTTTTATAAATTTACTCTGGATATTAAATACATTCGCAAACGCGCAGCCATATGAAAACGCGTTCTAACATCTACGCAAATTGGATCTTTGCCTCGACGACGTGTGGTTTATTAGAGATGATAAATGAATCAATGCCAATTCCTGGCGCAGTCATTTAGCAGTTGTCGAATATCGTCGATTTCTGTTCACTCCCACCCGTAGGGGAAACGGATAATGAAGATAATAAAAATGTGCTACAATTTAACGATTGAAAACGTATATACAGAGTATAGGACGAGATTCGCGTGGGTATTATTCGTTGGTGTCGAACAAAACGACGACGATTACTTTAGCCTTATCAGACTTTGCGATACCATCTCAAAAGGTTTAAGAGAAAAATTTCATGTTACGACGATTGTGATCGCAAGACACAATATATTAACAGATAAAATGTGGTTAGTTTCGATTTTCAGTGTTGCGAATCGTCCGCGTTTATCACTAAAATACAAACTTATCGTGATAGTGTGTATAGTGAAGCTTATACCTATTATAGTGCTCCATATAGTTAAAGTAATTATTATACCTACTTCATTTTCCCCCCTAAAAGTGGTTATAGTCTACTAGAATTAAAAATAAAATAAAATAAAAATTAATTCTCAGAATTCTTATAGGTATTCACATATATATATACATGTGTATATATATATTTATAGATAAAAATTGCGGATTTTGTTATACATATATCGAGTTCAGTTATTGTTTGTTGTGGAATATGCGTGAATTGAGTCGTCTTTTTCTTCAATTTGTCAGTGAATCACAAATAATTAACGTGACATATAGTGTTAAAAGAAAAAAAAAGAAGAAAAAAAAGGTGAAAAAAGTATTCTGTCGAACTTTTTTTGTGATGCAGTTCGTACTTTGGTCAATTTATTACGTCGGTCGAGACGTTTATTGCTTATCACACTCTCACTAATAGGTGTGTTGAAAATTTTGTTTTTACTATTTAGTTCGGACTATATTTTCGGCTGATTTCGTGCTGTTATCCTCGGTTATTGTTAAAATGGATTTTTTGGAATGTTTTGGAGAATTCATTTTAACGTAAGTTTATATTGGATATTTATTTGGTAACTTAGTACGTATTATAAGTCGAGTTGAAATCGATCAAAACCACTTTCGATTTCTAAAGTTTGAACTTTTTAACCACATTTTTATAGCGTTGTTTTACGTCACGTGCACAACCACGAGCACGAAAGAAGTACGAGTAATACGAAGTGATTTGAATTAAAAAGCAAACGTCGTTTTTTTCAAATAACCGCTTACTGTAGAAGGCACAAACTTTTTACCAATTTTACATCACTCTTAGTTGAGAATCAAAAATTTTCAAAGTGTTCTACAGTATCTGTAATTATAAAAATTTTAACTGGGTGCACAACACGTGGGCATCAAAGTAGAGGGTATTCTAAACCTTTTTTTATAATTACGTGACATTATTTTGTAACTGACATCAACTTTATGTTATGAATACCTATTTTGTTAGATTCTAACTAAAAAATTGTTTTTTTTTTTTTTTACAAAAACAAATTTGGTTAAAAGTCAAAAATTCAAAATTTTCGTAACGACTATTATTGATGCTATTTCTGGTACAATATCGATAGTATGTATAACCCAATGGTTGCCATACTTCCTCAGAAACTGAGGTACTTTAAAAATTAGGAGTAGCTGTTAATTACTGCAAGAGAAAAGTTCACACTTATTGAATAAAGGCGTAAATTTTTTAATAATATTAGATATGACCTTGACCTATCCTCATTCGGTGAACTTTAACAAACGATTAAATGGACGTGAAATTTTGAATTAAAGTTCATAAGAATCATAGTACAACAGGTACCACATATTTCTGCGAGCTACTACTAGTGTCCATGTGAGCTACTAGTAACTCGCGAGCTGTTGTCTGACAACAAAATTACTATAGGTCAGGTTCTAGGCTTAGTATTAATATTTGTTCTAAGTTTCGTGATTATCAGGCAAAAATTGCGACCTGTACCGTGGTAACAAGAAATGGGCTTATAGGCATAAATAAATTTGTGTTTGTTACGCCAAAACTTATTTTGAGTTATGAAAATAAAAACGTACCTAACCCCACCCCCAGGTCGTTTCAAGACACCAAGATCAATAACTATAAGATATTTTTTATATTGGATCCGGTCTTAATGAAGTTTGGTGCCCATTAGTTCAGTAGGTAGTTTTTGAGAAAATTGGAAAACAAGAAATTTCCGGAAAAGTAGTTTTTTCAAAAACAAAAAAACAAATTGGTTACAAATCAAAAATTCAAAATTGTCGTAAGTACCATTTTTGATGCTATTTCTGGTACTATATCGATATGGTTCGTATAGCCCATAGATAAAATTTCACTTGATTTAAAATTTTTCCCTTATAAAATACCGCTTGTGGACGAGTGAATTTGTACTTAGATGAAATAAATTAAGTTAAAAATGAATTTTTTTTAAATACGCTTCTGTAAGTGTAAAATATTTTCAAATAATTAAAAAAAGTCACGTGGAAAACATGACCCGCTCAGGATTGGAACCTGCGCCCCCCTAATCTGACAGCTCACACTGTAACCGTATGCATCGCAGCTTCGAATATTCAAGGAGGGAACAATTCCCTTATATGCAAGTGAAAACAATACTGTTCAAAAGGTATGTTTGGAAATACACCCAACTGAACATATTCCACTGCATTCCAATTTTCAGATTCACAAAAAAATGTTGACCCACAACTGATTTGACCAACAGTTGGTTCTTGATTTTTTCAAAAAAATTCTTTCGAAGTGTTATTCATCTGGACTGGATAATTTAAGAAATGTTCGAACATGGTTAATAGTGTACGTTGGGGTGTATAGAATTATCAGGTTTTTAAAAATATTTTTCTGGCTCTAACAACCTACATTTGGTGGTGTCTTCGCAATGCGAGTCCAGACACTACACTTTGAAAGCTCCTAGCTCGTAGCGAATGGGAGCAAAAGTCACTTTAATAAGTGGTAGGGATTTTGTCCAATACTTTTGTTTTATTGTTAAATTTAAAAATTGCACTCCATCTATTTTTCACCGAGATATGGCTGTGATAAAACATATCCAAAATCGGTAGTTTACCTCACAGATGTATACACTATACTTATACAACTTAGATAAGTAACTTGCCTGCTTTTGTTACGTTGAACTTCGACCCTCATGGCGTGTTGTGATGTTGCGTCGATTCCCCTGCTGGTGGACAAAACAATGCATTCCACGTATAAGTGCGATATAAATGGGTACACTTGTGTGTGTAAAGGGCCCACCAGCTTTTTGAGGAAGCGTAGGTTGCTGAAAACAGGTAGGTTACTTGTCTAAGTTATATGTATATAATATATGGTGTATTCATCTGTGGTTTATCTCATATAGGTGTAGTCGGTAAAATTTATGTAAGATCATTAATTAACCGCATCAAATTATGATAATGTTCGTACATTCTGGGAGAAGAAAATCTCAAGTTTTACTTATGAATTCGGGTAAGGTACAGTCGCCAAGAATTTATAGATAAAATCACACAAATTCGTATGAAACGTCATTTTCATTATTGATTCTAGACTACGCAGCTATGAATACTTCACCGAAAATGATACAGAAATTAAAGAAGCTACCACAAAAACAGCGATAAATTTAATTTTTAAAGATTTAGAATACTTGTTTTTCTGTTGTAATTAAAACCTGAAAAATAGGTGAATATTTTACTTTTAAATGTCGTGAGTATTTGTATTTTAAATGGGTGAAAAGTCATCTTGTATATTGTGGTAATTAAAAGTTCTATAACATTTTCTAGGAGCATTAAAAAATATATTAATTGCGAGTTTTAATTAATGGAAAATCTCATTCATAAAATATTAGCCAAATTTTCAGACTGCTGGTAAGAAAGTTTTGGTATAGGCACTTACCTTGTTTTTCTGGAATTACAGACCAACGACTATTTTGATATTGTTTGTGTTTTACACTACAGTCAGGGTGCAGTTTACAAAATATCTATAAGGATCATAAAGAAATCATGACTATAAAGAAGTGTTTACGAATTGTCTATATAAATGAAACTCAAACGCATGCAGAGAAGTGAATCGTTTGTAGATGAGAAGCAATTTTTCTCTAATAAATATAAAAACCCACAGTAAAAATCACAAACACTAACATTCCCAACTCTTTATAGCTCTTATTGACTTATACTAACACCTCCGGACATGGTCATATAGCTCGATAAAGTAGTGATAAGCAAGAAGTATGTAGCCCTTATAGCTGCTTTACAGACATACCTATAAAGCTTATTGACAGTTCGTAAATAGCCTCCAGGTATACCTACATATTTATATTCAGACTGCAAAATGCAGCGAATATGAGTGTGTAATGAGAAACTATAAAATAATGAGCATTTATAATTGAAGTTTTGTTTTGAAGACCCGTTTAATTATGCTTTCATATTATACCATTTGTGAGGTTTTTTTTTTTTGTCATCTTCAAGAGGTAAATCAATTTTTTTTATTACTATCTCGATTACTTTCCACTTCAAATGACTCGAGTGGTTAAATGTTTCCGTAAAATTAATGGCATGTGAAGTGATTAAAGTCAAAAACATTATTTAAGGATTGGAGCGTGAGCGAATGGGTGATTCCTTTTTTTTTACGACCCCCGATTTAACCTTACCTAAGTATATTGATTTATTAGCAGAGTCGTCTTTAGTTTTTCCTATTTTTATTGGAGGAACCTATGTAACAATATTTTGATCATGACAGCGATATTGTAGATTTATTCAGTGCATATTATAGTCGGAATTATTTTAATTTTTCTTCACGAGACTATCAAATTTTATTGATTGAGTGCTGAAATATGGTGTGAGTTGAGGTCAAAAGTAGGCAGAACTGAAAATTCATTATGAACAAAAAAAAACTGTAAAACCTTTTATAACTTATTCCATCGATTTGAATTATGAAATTAGGTGTAATTTCTGTAAGAAAATGAAGAGAATAATGGATCAATAAAATAATGCGTGTAGAGTATTTCGAGCTACTGCTCTGCAAGCACATTAAGGAAGAAGACAATCATAAAGGTAATTTAGTTTTTTTTTGTATTTATTTTGTCTCTTTTTTTTTATTTTTTTAATGAATTCATAGAATTTGTTAACGTGGTTAACTTTTTATTATGAATTTTAGATCAATTAAAGTTTGTGTGTTAATGTTTGTTTTTTTTGTTTTTTTTTTTCATGTTTATTTAACTTGACTAGGTATATTAATGTTTTGCGGACGTTATTTTTTTGGTCTAAATTCTGAGCAAAAATTACAGAAATTAATTGAGTGTCGTAATGAGGTAGATTTAGCTTAAATACAAATTTCATGTAATTCTCTGACATTTAGCTGCTTTCAGTGAATTTACATGAGATTTCAACGAAATTTTATGTCGTTTTATGTCGAAAATCTATAATTGATGTGATTTTTTTCGGTGAAAATAACATTTTTTGATAATTGATTAGTGGCAGTTGAACATCAGAAAATTGTGTTAAAGTCGTACGAAATTAAGGGTTCCTTCGAATTTTCAGCCTATGAGTTCCTGTAAAATTAGCCCACTTGTTAAAAAAGAACGCCGTATTTTCACAACAGTTGTGAAATTGTTCCACCTTTTCATAGTATCAGTAAAAAAAAAACTCTTGCGTAGCAAGCTTCGTATGAAAAAGTAGATTTTCTTCGTTTAAAAATCATCTTTATCACCAACATTCTTCTAATAAAGTAATATATAAAATATTTATACTCTTTGCAAAAAATGGCAAATATCACACAAATACGATGCCTGCGATAAAATATACAGATTCAGTGTTATGTTTTTAAACTATTTTAAGAATGAATTTTTAATTTTTGTGCTAAAAATTATTATATTTTTTTGTGAAATGAAAAATTATTCCAAGTTCTAACCAGCGTGAGTTTAGGAAATAATTGGACAGTTCTCTTTCCTGTAGTGACGAGAATTATGGATTATAAATTTAAAAAAAAACAACAATTACACGTGAGAAAAAACCCACATTGCAAAACGAAGTATAATGCAGTTGTCTGTGTGCGGGTTACGAAAATATTAACAGAGATTATAGTGTCTGTGTTTAAATCTAGTGTACGGATGTAGGTAGAGGGTGGACGAAAATTAACCTTTTCCTGAGATCGGGTTGTTTTTAGATTAAAACGAGTGTTTTTCTCGACAAAGCCTAGAAAGTGAATTTTTCAGGACCATTATGAGAAGGATAAAAGAGGGAAAATCACACTGAATAGCTAATAAGTTGGAAAAAAATGGACCAATCAACAAAACCGAAATTGGTAGGTCTGGTCTTTGTATGGGAGGTACTGTTTTTACCAAATTTCGAGACTATTGAAAGAGAATTGCAATTTTTATTGAGATAACATGAAAAATAAGCAGCTCCAACAGCACCAGGGAATGAACCATAATACTAATAGAAACCAAATTCATAAACATGTTAAATATACTTCAAATCAATATCTATAGCAAATTTTGTGATTATAGCTTGAAAATTACTCCTTTTTAAACCATTAATCTGCCAAAAATGCAACAAAATCGTTTTTACCAGACGTACTGTAATGCCTATCAACACCAAAATTAGTAGGTACTGTCCTTGACCTAAAACACATACGTATACTGAATTTCAGGCCTATAGATTGGAAATTTCGAACTATATGCTGTTCAATAAAAAAAGCACATAAACTGACTTACCGAACGAACTACGCTCCCAATCTGGACCAAAAACTATAGGATTTTTCTTTAGACGAATACGAAAATGTGTTTCAAATTTCGAAACCATCCGATCAAAATTACGCCTGTAAATGAAGACGCAAAAGAGGGTACATATAAAAATAAAATGAGCTTTCAAAATAGTGCCAAAATGGTCAGAAGATCATGAAACGGAAAACGTACCCACTCCTACCCCTGGGTCCGAATACTCAGGCAATTTTAATGAGTAAATTTCTTTCAAAAATCTACTCGAATGCATAGCTGGGTATTGTACCTAAACTATTAATTTTCTGACACGGAACCATGGGCGAAGCTAGGTTAAGACTCATCACAGGGTAGGGGGCTGAAATTCTTGCTATTTTTTCTTCAAATGAAAATAAATCGATTATTTTTTTTTGTCCTTAACTGTAGCCCTACATGTTTTCGAATTTTCTCCGCGGAAGCTTCACAATGTTTTAAGGGGCCTAGACTTCTTCCCTCGTACCCTCGTCTCGGCGCGGATGAGTCGAACTTAACAATGTATCAAAAATGATATTCGAATTCAGTAGATGCCAAAATATTGGCGTATCTCGGAGGACTGGTGGATGCCGACGCCTTGCGGGAATGCAATCCTTTCAGCTAGTTGTATGAATAAATTATTAAAATTATTTTACGCCTTTGCTTTCTAAAAGTGATCGATTCTCAGCTTTTGAAAAATCGAGCGTCTTAATTGAGGAGCAATTATATTTCTAGTATTTTGTTATTTTCTTCGTTAAATTATGTGATTAGGTCATATTTTTTATCAATTTTATTTTGATTAAGAACTTTTGCGGGTTTTGAAAGATTTATCGTTTTATCGTTCCTATATACCTTGTTGCCTTATCGGATTACTGAATTCCTGTTAGCTGCTGATAATCCAATTCACATATTTCACAACAGATATCCAAGAGTTGAAAAACCTCAAGCAAAATAAAATTAGACGAAACACAATCATTTAAACTTTCCAGTAGGTCCTACTCATGAACTATAAAAGATGGTAATGACAAAAAAAAATAATAATAATAATAAAATTGATTGACTTTTTAGAGGTTACGAAGCAAAGATGAACACGAGCGTAACATAGATTCACCTTTAATCTCAAATTACGCTGATTTATGTTGGTATTTTGAAGTTACACATTTACCGATAGTGTAATATGAGCAGAAAAGGTGGAAAAATAAAAACATGAGATTTAAGTAGATATAGTCGCGTGGCTAATTGTTGCACCGGTTACCCACTGAATATGAGAATATCACAATAATTAATCATACCTACTATCGTCAGTTGCGTGTTCATCTTTCTGTCTAAGAAGGGCAGGGTTGAACTTCAGAGGAAAATTTTAATAATGATTTTTGGTAAAAATTGTTTTTGGTATATAAGCCGTATTTACATTTCAAACTGTTGTAAAACGCTCAAAAATTGGCAGAACCAAGGGAGAGGGTCACCAAAACCTCCCTTGCGTATGCCATCGCTTAGGTATTAACTTATCTCGAAGGTACTGCTATGGACGTAGGCATAGCTTGTTTTTGTAGACGAAATTTTCATGATAAATCAAATGGAACTTCGACTGAAATATAGCCACTATATAAATTGGTTATTTACATCACTGATTACATTATTTAAGATCATACCTCCCACTTATTTGTCGAACATAATTTGAATCGTTGTAACGATATATTTCTACTCACTAACATTCATAATCATATTATATATGGTCATGCCAATAAACTGTCATCCACCCTGTAGAATATAATACGACGCATTTGACGAATAGATCACGGGCACCTCTCAGGTACCTATGTTATTCCATCAATCCATCAGTCTATATTGCTCTCTCACACGCACATACCCTTGTCATTTGCGCCATTTTCGCCATTTTCGCCGACAAACTTCAATAGAATGCCAAATTCACCGACATATTATTTATCATGTAATATGTGCCTGGTACCTTCAAGAATCATCTCAAATCATCTAAAAGAACTATTTAGTCCAAGCCACATAATTATGAATGGGATAATCAGTCATCTTATTGGTCAATTGTGACATCATCCTACTATGATCATGTCACACCGCCTTCATGTAATCTTATGTATTCGTCTGCTTGCAAATTCGTCATTAATCTAATTATTGTAATTGAAGTGTGAAATCACTTCTTGAATAACCATTAACAGGGTAACCACTTAAGTTCTCCAGTCTCTTGTAACCATTAACTGTTAAGGGGCTTAATAATTTAAGCCTGCAAGTGTTAGTGTAATCTGTACTATTTACAAGTGTTTGTTATACGAAGTTAATAAATGTAGATTGGAAGTTAGTCAAATTGTTTTAAGTTCATCAATCAGTTTTATCCTAAATTTCTGTCACAATGTAAACAATTAAGTTATTTAACTACCCCTGTGCCTAACAATGATGATGGTGAATGATAAAAAATAAGAAAAATATTACCGACAATATGTCACTCAATGTTTAAAGGAAAAGTCATTCCAACTCCTATTTATAGGTTCATATGGGGCCCAGTGGGAGTTTCAATCCAAAAATGAACTGAAAATTTGAACTCAGCACCTCAAAAAACATAGCTGACGAAGTGTTTATTCAATTTTTTAAGAAAAATATATATCTTAACCTCTTTACTTACCTATGACTTCGAAGCCAAACTGAAAAGTTGAAATTTCTAAATAGGCCTAATAAATTAATAATCATTAGTCGGAGGACGATTCAAATCCCAGTTGGCGAACAGAATTGTTTTTAATATATCAAATTAAAAAAAATTGGGCTTTGTCACGATATCCGGCTCATTATCTAATTGTTATCTGTAAATATTCATCAATTTTTGTTCAACCATCTAAGAGGAATGATATCATCCCAAAGTTATTCTGTGTGTGTGTGTGTGTGTGTGTTTAAGGAAGCTTCATCTCACTCCCTTTTGTTAACGGTAGGTATGGCTGCAATTTTCATCTAACATACTACTAAGCCAAGGACAATATCTAATGATTTTGGCAATGATTGGCAGGATATTACTTTCTATATAGACCAGTATAATCTATGTCGATTTTTGTTTCTATTTAAGTGGTTCATTAGCTTGAAAATTTGTAATTTTTGACCAATCGCTAAGAAATTTCAACAAATTCACCAAACAAAGGTTATTGTTTATTTGATAAATTTGTCAACGCCTTTAATTAACAGAATTTTATCAAATAATTGAATAATTAGGGAGAGGTAAAATATTTCGTTAATGGGAATCACTACGGTATGCAAAACAGCCCTTTTTTATACTGACATTGAACCACTTGTGTACGTGTAAATGGTGCATAAAAAAATGAAAAAAAAAAAAATTCCATTAAGAGAAGACTCTTTTCTACACTGGTGAAGAAATGACGTTTTTTTTCAACTGTTCCGAATCGATTTGGAAATCTCGAACTTTGCTAATCAAAATCGATTCAATAATAACCTCTTTTTGTTGTATGAGTTAAAAAATAGTACTTTATTCAACTAGTTAGCAAAATGAGTGATCATCACAAGTTGCTAACTAGTTGAGTACGATATTTTTTTCAATAAATAAACCAAAAAGAGATTTCATTCTGATTTGGGGCTCTAGAATGTGTAATTTTTAGTTAATAGCTACGAAATTTAGAACATTCACTATTTAGGATATGCACTAATACGTGTTTCCAATTTTGGTGTAATAACCTACTGTTTCTAGTGCAGCGGTTGCTGCGCTAACATATTTTTTTATATACCCCTCAGTCGTTGGCAATGAAAATTTATCGATAGATTACTCAGACGTACCTACTCTGTAAATAAACGTGTACAAATACCCGTCTAATTGTGCTTTTATCAACGTAATTAGGTATACCTCGGTACTTATGTTTTTATGTATCTACGCTTCTTTTTGATTCGTCTCTCATCGTACGTGTACTTAGTTTTCATGTTATTTCTCTCTCTCTCTCTCGAAAATTCATATTTACATATATGTTTACTTTTAAAAACTAATGATATTATCATCTGTAGAACGCGAGATAGCTGCTGAGGGGATGATTACTGAACATCCAACTTCCTTTGGCAGCAGTTTAAGTTACAGGTAGGTACTGAAAAAAAATGAGTTTGCTGATTTGATAACTCATAAAAATCGATATACTCGTATATGGATTTTATGAATGCTTGCTCGAGGAGCCTGAGTTGATGGATGTGGAATTTGATGGAATGAAAGTTATCATAAATTACGCTTGGTACCTACCTTATACCTATCAAAAAGGTTAAGTTAATCGGATACGTTATACTTGTAGATACCTATAGGTATTCTTAGAAGTTTCTTAATATCTATATATGCGTTTTAAGATTTTATTGTTTCGAATAATTTGATTTGAATGTAGCATCGTTCTTTAAACAGTCAACGGTATTATTGTTTCAAGTTTAAGCTAATTATTGCAAGTCTTAAAAGCTGACAATCGTGAAAAATAGAAAAATTTATCTGTAAAAGTTCTAACTGACAATTTAGAATTTCGATCGTTCAATTTCAGAATAGGTGATAGGCTGTAAGACGTGTAATCGCATATAATCATCTGTCTTTGGTTCTATTTATTTTAATGCACTGATGGCCGACCTGCTTGCCTCTACGAGAAAATAATTGGTGGGCTATCAATTGTATTGGGATTATGTATCGATAAAGTGTTTTTTTAATATTGAATTTTGGCGAAAGTTTTGCGAAAATCTTACCTCTGTAAGCAGTAGGCTATTTTGTTTTCAAAAGTTCACAGTGAAAATTTTCTCTATGATTAAAATTAAAGGTGAAGATCTAGATAAAAATAATTTAAATTATGTTTTTCGACCTTGATTGTTAACTAAGCTGAAGTCGCAATTCTATCTCAGATTTTTACTCTGTGAAAATTTAATTGATTTATAACAGTCAGTGAAATTGGAAATTCTTTCTGAATAGTTGGTGAATGGTATGTTACGATATGAAATTTGTTAGCTGCTGACGAAATATTAGACAATGTGAAATTTAAAAGCATTATTTCTTGAAATGTAAAATTAATTAGGATGATAAAGTATGGTGATGAATAATAATATAATTTTAAATAAAATCAAAGAAGTACAATAAAGTAATAAAATAAAAGAAAAAAAAACATGAATATGTGGATAATAATTTTTGTAAAAAGAAAAGTTCATGCAAATTAGAAAAAAAAGAGGAAAAAAAAGCTTTATTGGAAGTACCATCCAATTGATCCACATCAAAATGGATAGCATGCTACAATAAATCATAATAGATATTTGTTTCAAATTTTGTACATATTGTTCCAAAATTCAGCATTTTTTGACCAATACAAAAACAAAAATAGCTGTACGGGCGGATCAGCACCAAAATTGGTAGCATATCACCATAAATTATGATAAATATTTATTCAGAATTTCGTGGCTGTTGATGTAAAATTGAGCATTTTATACCCAAAATCAAGACAAAAATGGTGGTACAGAAAGTACTGTCTGGCCAATCCGCACCGAAATCAATAGGTCAGGTCCTTGGCTTAGTACTAATTTTTGTACCGAATTTTGTGATTGACTGACAAAAATTGCAACCTGTACTGTAAGGAAGAAATTGAATATACATATACATATATATATATATATATATATATATATATATACAAGGTTATTCATTTCATCACACACCATAGGGAAAATACGTTATGGTGGTGATGAAATGAATAGGTTATGTTATAAGTAAATAAACAGGACCAAAACGTGCACCAACTTACAAAGTATACTTACCTATGTAGCAGCTTGATGATGCTGCAGATAAGAAAAGGGCTAACAAGGTCCCCAGATTTAAATACTTTGGATTATTTTTTGCGGTGTCATACGTCATCTACAGTATACAAATATGGACCATATTCCACAGTAGGACTCCGCATTACCATAAACGATTGCTGGTTCAGTATTTCCTTTGACAATTAGAGCACGCGCTAGCTGAATTTATCGATCGCCTTTTGAACAATTTCTGTGATTTTGTATCTTATAAATCAAAATTACACCCTTTTGCTTAAATATGTTTGTGTTTTTTTTTTGTATCTAATATGGTGCATGATTTAGTCCCATTTGCATGCCTATAACATAGCCCATTCATTTCATCACTCACCATAATATATTTTCCTTATGGTGTGTGATGAAATGAATAACCTTGTATATGTATAATATGAATTTGAGTTGATGATGCCAAAATTTTTCTGAAGTCATGAAACAAAAAAACGTACCCGCCCTCAACATTGGGCGCTAATACCACATCAAGCGTAATGAATAGATTTTCTAAAGAAAACTTAATTAAAAATAGCAAAATGTGACTTGATCCTTAGAACCAGGTATTCTAAACAAGTATAAAAACTGGGTATCAAAACTTGAAACCATTAGCTAAAAACATATGAAAACGAACTTTTTACAAGAAATGTTACTAAAAAAAATCTTTATTTACTTTGGAGTGCTAGAAAAATAAATAAATATACGTTTTATGGTTATTTCGATTCTACAGATATTCGATTCTCGCGTTATCCAATTCCCTCGTTCTGTGTTTTTTCTATTCCAAATGTTATCAGTTCTCAGTAGATTTGGAACTGGGTACTCGATTCTCTTTGACAGCCCTCGATTTCATTTTGACATGCATCAATATTTTTATTGAAAGTGAATACTTTGATCAACACTTCTATGTATATTTTATGGGTTCATTAGGTTAGCCTATCTTTATAGCCAAATATGGAACAATATTAGGTTCCTACTTATTGATCGTCTAGGAGGCCCAATAGGCTCTTGATTTTCTTCATTGCAAAGCCTGTGTCTTTCTATATTAACTTGTAGTCGCAGTGACAAGACGAAGTTAGGAATTAAATTTCCTTGCAATTGTTGAACAATGAGAAAATTAAAACATTTTGAGTTTGAAAATTGAAGATTACATTTAGGTCCATTTGCTCCAACCAACCTCAGTTAAAATGTTAGTCGCTATAAGAACTGGATACGATTTATAAATTTCTTGACTAGAGATTAAGAAAGTCGGATTTGCAGATATTGGGGTCTGATTGAGTGATCGGCGCAATAGTAAGGTGCTTTATCTTACATCCGAGGGGCTACTGGTTCAGGAACGGCTGCCACCAGCAGTCCCGACTCTTGTTATCGATAACCCTAATAGTATTTAACTACCTATAAGATGAAACCTCACTCTAGCAACTCTGACTTGAAAACAAACGAACAAAAAACAACTTATAAATTTTACATTTATTACGGTAGCCATCGGTACATAATTTATTTTGAAAATTGTAATTTTCTCCTTACAACCTCAGTTTGATTGAAAGTAAATAGAATAAAATTTTGGATCAAGTTGTAGCCCATCTCCTGCTGAATCGTATGATAACATTCACTTCGGTGAAATACTCAATTTAACACAGGATAGAGCGTGGTGTTGTGTTATGAAACACTTGTTAGGAATATTGAGTAATAAACTTTATGCGCACACTTTAGGTCCCATAGATTATCTGAAAGATGGATACCCACCAGTAATGTGTGTAAAGGATAAATTAAGAGGAAAAAAATAACAAAAGACAATATTGCCGAAAAAAAAATTTTTTTTTCACCCTCTATAGACGATATTGTATGGATCCAACGAAAGGATATTGTATCCATGGTCGAACCCCTTCAACTTGGCACATCTCGTCAACACTGCCTCTCAACATTTGCCCAGAGCACATATTTCAGACTTTTAAAAATATGTAGTTAACAAACAAATATTTGATTATGTGTGGGCTATTAAAAACCATGATTTAGTAACTAGGGTGTCATTTTATAATGGGATATTGTAAAATGACGCTTAAAAATTTAATTCTTTTAAACTCAGATATTTAGCCTCTAAAAAACAGTACCCGAGCTTTCGGATACCCTTTCCAATGGTAAGTATTGTAACGAATATAGACGAACATTCTTTATAATGTCCGCCTATATTTTTACACAGACGAATTCATTCGTCTTATTTTTTATTTTCTCACACTTTTTTTATTCTTTTTATTCTTTGAACAAACCTAGCAGGAAATGGCATCGTCTGAATTCGATGAAAATTGTCTTTTCTACAAAAAACAATTATGGCTGACCTCAGCTAATATCACACACGTGTGACTTAGTTGAAATATCTGTCTAATTCTGGAAAACGTCAATTCTCCTTCTTTTTGGTAGCAACCAATCGTAATAAACTAATCCCACCTGTTCTTACCATTTCTTCTTTTTATCATGTAAAAATTAAATTATAAAAACTCTTACACTGAAGAACAAATTGTTCACTTCTTCAATTTTGTTCAATTCATAAAATTATTTTGTTCAGTTCAATTCATTAATTTCAACTTTTAATTGTAGTCAACTTATTTGTCCAATTCTATTATTCTTGTGTTGTAAATGAAATTTATTATATTTTATAAAAAGATTTTCGTTGAAAATTAATTGAAGTCTTAATCTCTCAACAAAGTTAAGGTCCACTATAGTGAAGTGGATACCTAGTACATTCAAGTTTAATTTATAAAGTCTATTTTATTTTATTATAAATATTTATTTGTGGTTTTCCTCAAATAAATATTTCGTAAAGTGTCAACGTCAAAAATAGGAAACAAATTGTGAACCAACACCTGTTTCTGGCGTTACAAGTATCAGTTTCAGTGGAATTGAGTGAAAATTGTGAGATATATGACCAAAAGATGGATTTTTGCGCGTTATTTTACACCAATTTCTCCTACATTCACGTTGTATTTCATGCCTTCGCATACATGGTGTCCCCAATAAGGTAGATGAACCATCAGAAAAATAATGTAAGTGAACTGCTTGGTTTGATTACATAGATTTTCACGATTCAATAAACTAGCTCTGTTGAAGTTACTCATTTTATGATTTTATTAATGTATACTTCATTTGTTTTGCAGATTGTTTGAATATATTTTCGCCGTTTCAATATGGTTCATCAGCAACGTCCTCTTCTATCTGTTTATTGTATTTGTAATAAGTTCGATCGTCCAATATATAACTGGATACAACAGTAAATTTCGATTCATCGCCTGTTACTTGGTGTATCTTTCTTGCGCAACAATTGCCGGTGCCATCATGTGTCCTATTTTTATAGTGAATTACAGAGCAGGAGTCCTCAACAGTTTGTACGTGGTGGATGTTCCTCATTTCTTGCTTTATGGTTTGATACCAAAATATTTATGTAGACTAACTTCTATAAAAAAAAAAAAAAATTATAAATAATCGCAAATTTCACATGAAGCTGAATTTATAATTATGTAGGTACGTAATACTTACTCAAATAATTAACGATTTTTCTTCGTCAATTTTATCTACAACTTTTATGCGGAAAATACCAAAAATCTGTGGATATTTTTATCAAATTTTTTGATAGACCTAGTTTTAATCAGTAAATTTAATTAAAATTAAAGAAAAGTTCGACAAACATAGGAATTTATTTAAGATTCATCATATTACGCTGGTTTACCTTGGTGGAATAATATGTCTGCTTTTTTTACTGGATACAGGTATGGCGGAAAAATTATCAGTATAGTGGCTAAAATTATTGGTATCGAATTCGAGTTAAGAAATGGCGAAGTTCTGACACCAAAAACGGGGACTGCTGTAATTGCTTCGAATCATCAATCATTTTTCGATGTGTTAGGTTTGTATTCGAATAAATATTTAGTCTATACGTTTTTCACAGCAGCTATATACCTACCCACGTGTTTATTTTGCGACCAGATTCTTCAGGGAGAATTATATTCGCCCAAATTATTAAAGTAGTAGGGCATTCGCCAAACTTGAACAAAACATAGAACCTTCAATATTATTATTTGTGGAATACTTTGAGTCATGAGAAAGGATTCCACAACAGAAGGTAGGTAATCTCCAGTTTACGTATTACCAGTTTTGTACCCAAATACAGAAGAGCCGACCTCAATAAACACTGGCTGAAGTTTGGTGTTAACTGGCGCCTGTTATAGTGGGCTCGGTATACGCACATATACCTAAATACGCACGTATTTGTATATGTATTGGTGATCTAATTATGTTTTACTTTGTAGATAATGAAGTACAACGAATGCACTAATTGTCAGCATGATGTATTAGCTGATTAAGCAGATTCGTCATGGTCCGATATTACGAATTACATACAGAATGTAACCAGTAATTCGTGCAATCTGTGTGTTTAACATACATGCAGGGCATTAAATTAGCAGCCTTTTGGTGGCAACATCAAGAGGTCTGAATCTTTAAGTACCTCACACCAGTATGATCCCCACATTATTGTTATTACATTTTTTACTAAAGGTACCTTACCTATTTGTCCAATTATTTTACAAAAGTTTACTCTCTCTTATCAAGTTTTTGTTCGACTAAAATAACTGATCAATTTCTCAATGAATGGTTCGTTTAAAATTAATTTTAATTAGATTAGTTTCACACCATGAAAAACAATGAATAATTCAACTGAGAACAATATAATACTCCTTCTATCACTTTTCCAAACAGAAAGATACTATAGAAATTTTTTCGATGAACATTAAGTTATAAACAGGTCTGTTCATTTTTCTAATTGGGAGTAGAATGAAACACTATGTGTGGCCTGCCAGTTGTCTCAGTGGTGGTTAAACAACATTAAGAAAAAAACATGTATGGGTTTAAACTTTTTGGAGAAATTTTGTGAAAGAATCAATTATCGATGTGGCGACCCTAATTTCACTGATGTCACGAACGCAGTCATTATTGTGTGATTATTGCTGAATTCATTTTTATTAATAAATTCATTGCATCTTATTGATGTAATATAAAAAAAAAATTACACTAGCATTTAGAAATGATTTTAATGGGGTTTACGTGGCTTAGGGTTTAGATGTTTGGTCTCACGAGTCCCGGGTTGCAGGTTAGAGTCTGGCTGCAGTTTTATTTCCACCTAAAATGGTTGTATATTTTGTTTGGTCCATTTGGTAATCCCACACACTACTGAAAAATTGATACTTGCAGACTATTAACCTCTAGATTCTAACATTTCCAACCAACTCCTCTTTCAGTACATTGATAAACTATCGAACATTAATCATTTAATGAAGCAACCTTCGAAGGAAAACTCTAGGATCATTTCTAATGCTTGTACCTTCACTGTCAGGGGCTAATTAGCTTAATATAAGTTATAATTAGGTGGCGTTGGTAACAATAAAAAAAAAGTGAAATTGAATAATATCCATAAATTTCTCGAACGTACTACAGTCAGCTATAATTTTTCTTGCTCTAGAACCGACTCATAATTCCCTACTATATAAGGTTTAATAAACTGGGATCATTTTGCTTAAATTAAACATTTTTTCTTTAAAACATTTGAAAGGACTCTGAATGAGAACATCAGTAAGAAACATCCCTCATATACAGGGGTAAGTATTCCACCCTATGACTTTACGATCCAAATGATTTATTATATCCTGTCGAGAACATTATTAAATTCTAAAATAGGTAAACCATACTTATATATTTTGGTTATGAAATAATAGATTCATTAATTTTCCACTTAAATATACGTTCATGTTTTCATAGAAAAATGTGTCATGAAAATCTCAAAAAATCGACTTCTTTGCAGAACAGAAAAAAAAAAAAATCTAAAAGTCGTTTAAAAGTTCAACCAATAAAATTGAGTTTCCATCCATGCACCTGTGTGTTTTAATTTCAGGGTGTTTTTCAATAATCATAGTATTTCTTACAAAATTTGGTGAAAAATGATACCGGGAAATTGAAAAATGTTTCTTTTAATTCTGTTAAAAATGTCAAACAACCTAAACTTGTTCAGTTTGAAAATGTTGTTCTTTAGTATGCGAAAAGAAAGGGCGTATATAGATAGCTCCGTCATAAGTGGGAGTCCGTACATTCTTAATGGTCTCTTCTGACCCCCTTCACATCAAAAAATTACCAAAATTGACAAAATAGACAACTTTTAGAAGTCGAGCCTTTTTTTCTTGGCTAAGAGGGGTCCAGTCTCATATGTCATTGGTGTGAAAGGGCGATTAAGAACGATAAAAAATAAGAAAATGTTCGAAAATTTTGCTTCACTCTTCCCACGAAGATTCTACTAAAAAATTCCCAGTATTTTATTACTCATAGCAAATTAATACTTATATGAAATTGGATGTGTGTCTTTTGTGGTATTCAGGTATGTTTGACAAGTGGCACGTAATGCATAAATGCACAGCTATTGCTCGTAAAAAAATCTTCTACATTTGGCCATTTGGGCTGGCAGCGTGGCTCGCTGGAGTTGTGTTCATTGATCGCATACCCTCGTACGGTAAAACATTCGAGAAAATTAACAAAGCTGCTGAATACGTTTGCAAAGAGAAGGTAGGTTTTTTTTTTTTTTTACAGAGTTGAAACGTCGTATAGCCGTCATCTTTGCGACTTATTTCTGATGTTGACATTTTTAATTTTATTCTAGGCTAAATTGTGGATGTTCGTGGAAGGAACAAGAAACAAAAATCCTGAAAAATTACTACCTTTCAAAAAAGGAGCTTTTCGAGTTGCAATTTGTTGTCAAGTGCCGATTATTCCTGTCGTGTTTTCACCTTATTACTTCATTGACGGAAAGACTATGTACTTCGGCAAAGGTAAATTTTATTTTACTTTATTTTCCGAGAAAACCGTCAATTACATCATTTTTTTAGTAAATTTAAAAAGGTACGATCCGTTGAATAGGGGTTTTATGTATATTATGTATAGGTATAGCTTAACGATAAATTGTGAAGTTGTGGTTTGAAAGAAACAATGCGATTTATTGTAAAATTATTTTTTTATCAACTTACGGCTTTTTTTCGAAGCCCCTATTTTTAATTTTTTAAATTAAAATAAATGTACGCAGATTTAAAAACTAGGCTAAATCCTAACTTAAGAGGAATGAAACCTCCAATACCTATAGTTTTTGTCTTAGATAAGTATCTTATAAAATTTTTCTCTAAAATTAAACCAAATGTTGTAGAAAACGTGACACAGAAAACGAAAAAAAAATTGGTTGGTTAAGGAATATTTTATGAATTTTGATGCTGCTGGAAAATGTATTTTTCAAACTCTGATATACTTTTCTTCACAACCTGTAGGCCTACAGAAATTACCACATTATCTATTCAGTTGAAATTTAATGAAGTTATTCTATCAACAACTTAAGAGTTATTTCATCACTTAATTGGCACCCAGAAAAGTGTCTAAAATTCATTAATTAATCTGTACACCTACCTATATGTGTAAACTTTTGAAAGAAGTTCAAAATCGAAACACCTGTCTGTAAATCAAAATCTAAGCCTACGGACGATTTTGTTATTGCTAGTGAGGGTTTGCAATACCTGCGTAAAAGAGATATTCTACGTTTTGCGTAGGTGTGCATATGAAATTGCATAGTAATTATTGGTAGGAGTTAATCATTTCAACCTACCGGGAATCAACCACCAGACTTTAACAGTACGTATTGGGCATGGATGAGACGAGTTAAAAAATATTATTTAAACTTGTGACCTATATTTCACATTGAAGGAGCTATTTAAGTTTTGAGTTTCTATAATTTTTCCAAAAAAAAACATTATAGGCCATAGGTACGTTACAAAAGGTAGATAGGTATTCAATGTTTCTTACATTTTTTTTTCTCAAGTACGGTCAACAACCAAAGTTTGGCAGTAGTATAAAGGTAGATTGTACGTTTTAAATTGTCTTCTGGCATAGTCCCACTGTTTGAAATTAACATTTATAATAAAATTATTGAATTACTTCGATAATATTTTATATTTTTGCAGGTAAAATCATAATTGAAGCGTTGGAACCTATTCCCACCAAAGGTTTAACCTTAAACGATATGGATGATCTCATCGATCGAGTTTATAAAATAATGTCAGCGAAAAACGATGAGTTACGAGCAACGTTAAAGGAACAAAGTAAGCTGGGAAAACTACCGTGCTGCAAAAATTTATAAGCATGGTAAGCTAACATTAAGATACCTACGTTAATCAGCATGGAGTTGCGGTTTTATTTTTAGATTACTTGATTGTTTCTTACAACAGTGTTTACCATGGCACTGTACTGCTAAAATTATTGTTTCTTTCGAGAAAGAAAAAAATATAATATCCAATCGTAGTATCCAATCAATAATTTTCTCAAAAAAAAAAAAAAAAAAATGTTCGAGGCTGTGTATTGTAATTAATTATAAAATGTTACCCATTAATTTTCCTTCATAAAGGAACCATCGATAATGCTAATCCTAAAATTATAAGTGGAAATGTTTTTGACTGAACTTTGTCGAGAAATTTATAATGAATAAATTGTCAATGATCAACAAAAAGTACCTAATTATTTCTGTAGTCATTATAATGTGTTAAGCATCATTCAATTTTAACTCAAAAACAAATTCGATATCTTTCAAAAATATAGAAGATCGTTCTGCAAATTATGAAGTTGACATTGGTGTACCAACCCGTGTACGTAACGAAATACTTTTTTTTGGAGGGGGTAGGATGGAAGGAAGTTTAATTAACAGTCATAAGTTTTTCAATTGATCAAAAGTTTTTGGGTGGAAGCGACTCCCCCACATTTCTATTACTGTATTTTCCAAAGGAAAATATAAATATTGCATTCAGTGCAATGACGGGACCTGGAAGTGGAACCTGTGGAAAAGCGCCGATCCTGAGTCGTAGATCACGAATATATAGGTCACTCACATTCTTCTGTACGCAATATATATATATATATATATTTCCACTTTTTGCTTATTTTGGAACTTTTTGGAAGTCTGTGAACCTCTGTTTGACCTATGACAATGAAACTTGGAGTAATGTTAGAAGCATTCCTGGGCTACACCTTCGTGTTAAAATTTTTGAAATTCATTCATTAATTTTTGAGGAAGGGGTTCTCAAAGTGTTGCAAACCTAGCATGTTGTCATCACGATAATTTCCGTAAATTTGTAGATTTTGGCTTGAAATTGTTATGGTAGTTTCAGACTATTTGGGACTGGTAGGTTATTGAATTTGAGCTAAATCGGTCAACTGGTTTTTGAATGGCAGCCATTACAAACTTGACACTTTTCTTACTGATTTTGGCATTTTTTGGGAGTTTGTGGAGCCTTCTATTCCACAGACTCCTTCAAATCATGAAGATTTGAATTATACAAGAATACATTATAACCCAGATTATAAAATGATAGATAAATGAATTAAGCCGCAGACCATTGCATGAAGTAGAAACAGTCAGTCAAATTAAAAACACATTAAATACATATATCGCACCATGAGAATGAGACTGTCGTAACTTCCAAAATGGCCATTTTGATATTTTTATTGATTCTTATAGAGTTTTTCACGCAGAATCCAATGGAACTCTCCATTTACTTTTTTCTTGAAAACTGACGATGTTATTTGATAAACCACAGTTTTCAATTTCTATTGTCTTTGGAAGAATACTGTTGTATGTTACATGCAACAGTGTTCTCCAATTCGCATATAATTTTATTAATGCTGTAAGTAACATACAACAATATTCACTAAACTACGGATCATTTATCCATCGTTGTAAATACCATAGAACAGTATTCACTAAACTACAGATCATTTATCCATTGTTGTAAGTATCATACAACAGTTATCACTGCATTATTTATCATGATAATGGGAGTAAGTAACATAAGACATTAAGGAAAGTTGTTTTCAGTCTCGTTTTGTAACAAAAGTTCATGTTTCTACTTTGAAAATATTTAAATTTGGATGATAATTAATACATTTATATCGTCATGAAGTGTCTTAAATGTGACCAGAACTTCAACTCGAGAGCTCTATTTTTAATTCATACCATTAATGGATGTACCGCTAGCAGTGGAAGTGATGGAAACACAAAAATTGAGGTTAATATTCATCTTATCTGTTAGAATATTTGGCTGAAATTTGTTTATCTGTGTGAATACTTCAATAATTTATTATTATTATTACTACTTATAGTATATAAGCCATAGTGACAGATCAAGCCTTCCAAATTATGACGATATTCCTGATGGAAATCCTAATCTTGAGGTTACACTGAAAGATATTGAGAAGCAGATAGGCAACAAATTTTATCTCGAATTTAACGTTATTCATGCCAAATTTGATGTTAATAATAAAACGATTGTTGCTTCACAAGGAAACAACACTATTACTTTAAGTACTGTGGTAAGCATAATCTCAGTTCATTGACTATTCTGAAAAGTTGTCAGCTTTTATTAATCCTAGATTTTCATATTTTTGTACAGCCCTTTGATAATAATATTATCAATCATGACGGCAAGGTAAACAGCCAAGAACTGAGTGATACTGGTGACAATGAACAGATAGATCCAACTTGGGAACCAGAACATAATATCGTCTACAGCGATCAAGGTTCTGAGAGAATCAATGAAATAATTGATAATGAGATACAGCTTAATGAAAATGGTTTGTGAAATGACCGACAGTTAGAGAAAGTAAGTGAAGATTACAATAATCATTCAGTATCGTATCATTCTGCTATTAAACCATTTCATTAATGGACTATTACTTTATGATTATTGAACCACTTAGATGTCTGATAAGACAACTCGAACAAAGAAGTCCAATGTATCTACTCGATCAAAGAAGTCAAATTTGTCTACTCAAACGAAGAAGTCCAATATTTCTTCATGAAAACGAAAAATAAGAACATCCAAATGGAAATCAGCTGTTAGTAAGGTCAGATGAAATTGTGGTAAATCGTACATCAATTCAAAGAAAAAAAGGATGCCCGTACGCAGAATGAAAGCTCTTTGCCCTGAACACTGTTGATTGAAATGTAGTACTCGAATTTCTGATTCAAAACGTAAAGAATTATATGAATATTTTTGGGGTTTAGGTGATCTGCTACTGCAGCAAAATTTGTTGATTAAGCTAACTGAAGAAAAACAGCGCTCACACCATAGTCAAGAAAAACAAAGGCCCAATATTGGCTATTTTCTGAATATTGACAATGGTCAAAGAGTCGAGGTTTGCAAAACTTTTTTCTTGAATACCTTTGGAATAAGTGAGCGATACGTATACACAGCAAGACAAAAAGCAGATTCACATGGTATTGTCAGCAAAGATCTACGAGGTAAGAGCAAAAACCGTATGTTGCCAGAAGAAGGTGACCATATTCGATCATTTGCCACCATAGAATCACATTATTTGCCTGCGCAGACAAAAAGAGATTACATCGATGGCTCCTTAACTTTGGCTGAAATGTATCGCTTGTTTGTTGAGAAATGTCATTCTGAAAACAAAACTCCAGTTGAGGAGTATAAATATCGAGACATTTTTAATTCTGAATTTAACATAGGCTTCTTTCTTCCACAAAAAGACCAGTGTGCTATCTGCCACAAATTTAATAATCTCACAGAAACTGAACGAGTGAAGAAACAAGAAGCCTATGATCAACATTTACAGAATAAAATGTTGGCTAGAAATCAAAAATCTGCAGACCTTAAAATAGTGAAAAATAATACAGAAGATTACCGTGTCTGTGATTATGATATGCAAGCCATCTTACCGCTTCTTTATGGTGAGGTGTCCTCATTTTATTATAAACGCCGTCTAAATGCTTATAATGTTACTATTTTTGATAATGTAGCAAAGGAAGGATTTTGCTACGTATGGACGGAGGAAGTAGGTGAAAAAGGTGCGACTGAAATTGCTACCTGTGCTCAAGAATACATCAAATCTCAATGTTCCAAAGTTCGATATTTAATTTTCTACTCAGACTACTGTTCGTCACAAAACAAGAACCAATTTTTATTATATATGTATATGCATGTCCTTTTAAATTCTGCTGGTAATTTAAACCTAGAAAGTATAACCCATAATTATCTAACCATCGACCATACACAAAATGTAGGGGATAGTATGCATTCTGTTATAGAGAAACAGATGCAAAGAATTAAAAAAACAAATCCTATTTACACTCCAAGTCAGTTTGTTGGTATTATTCAAAGTGTGCTGAAGACTGGCAAACCATATAAAGTAACCGAATTAAACTATTCCCAGTTCTTCGACTATAAATCATTGCAGAAGCTAGTGCAATTTAAAACAAAAATACCTTGGACTGAGTTGAAGCGAATTAAAGTCAGTAAAAATGAGGAATCGAGCCCATTACCTTTGACAATTATGTACAAAGTTAATTGGGAAAGCGACTTTAAAAACATTGAATATACGTTGGAGATTACAAGTAAATGCCAGGGACAAAGCCGCAAAATTCAACCTTTACCATTTCACAGTAATACTTTCTCGTCACCTGTCAAGTCCATGTACAAAAGTCCTAAGGGTATTCCTGCAAAGAAGAAAGACGATTTGATTTCGTTACTTCATATAATTCCGTCGATTCATCATGGGTTCTTCAATTCGTTGAAGGTATCTGAACCACAACCAAAATCAATGAAAAAGCGCATTTGTGACGATATGGATGATAATGAGAATGACCCATTTTTCAATTAATAATATTGTATTGCCATATTTATTTATTTTTAAATACAAAATACTGACATTGTTATAATAAAATACATTTTATTAAGTAACTTCCATCAAATTAATTAAATTTTATGATAAACTGTCGCAATGTTTACCAATAATTGTTGCAACTTCCACTAAATGAATTAAATTTTAGGATAAACTGTCGCAATGTTATTTGAAAACTGTTGTAACTTAAGTGAATTGTTTCTTCTTTTAGAAACACTGTGGTAACTTCCATCTTACTTTATAAATATCTTTCTCAGTATTATTCTATCAATATTTTTTATTCACAATCGGCATTAATTTGTTGTTAGAAATCAGTTTAAATTAATGGAACTGAATCCGCTTCAATTTTATAAGATTTTCATATAGTTTTCACCATGCAAACTTTTAAATTCATTTCCTGAACAAAATAGATTTTGAAGTTACGACAGTCTCATTCTCAGGGTGCGATGTAAGAGACAATAATAAAATAAGGTTAAAAACACAATAATACACAGAGGGGTTTAAAAGATTAAAAAGTCAGTTGAAACAAAAAATGGTAACATGCAATATAAAAAAATGGTATCAAACAATATTCAAAAGCTTTGCAAAATTCTTCAAAAGCCTTCATAAACAGATCACCTAACTGATCATTAGTGCTAATATATTCAAATACGTAAACGACTTACTACTGTGCACATCGCAAATAAAATGATATTTAGTGTCTATATGTGTATTACATTTCATATTCCACTTTGCCATTTTCACCATGGACAAATAACTCTGATTATCCTCAAAAATTTTGGACACTTTAGGATGAATATCAAAGTTGGCTAACAATCCTTTGATCCACAGACCGTCAGTGATAGCTTCACACAAAGCAATAAACTTGCTTTCTATGCTTGAAAGAGCAACATTTGGTGTTTTTGGCTAGACCATAAGACAATGTTGCCAAATACATGAAAGCAATAATCAGAGATTGATTTGTGTGATTCTATACAAATCTGCATCAGAAAATATTTCTAAAGTTTCTGAATTCACATTACAATAATACGACAATTCTAGATCGACTGTGGTTATCAAATATTTCAGTATACGAGACAAATAATTGAGGTCTTCAGTAGAGGCAGCACCTTGAAACTGGCTAAAAAAGCTTGTTGAGAAGAAATGTCAGGATGAAAGCCAAGCATTATGTTTATCAAATAAGCAGTAAGTTGCTGGTATTCAGTATTCAGTTTATTATTGAGGCCATTGGTTATGTGCTGAAGTTGAAGATGGGGTTTGATAGTCAAATATACAGGTTTACAATCAAACAAATTAAACTCTTTGGCCACTAATTCTTTAATAATTTTTAATGTATTTTTAAAATTCCTTTTCCCTTGTCATATGAAATAGTTAGTCTGAGAAAATTATTTGCTTTCCAAAGTCTTTATATTTAAATTTTTGGCAGATAAGCTGCTTAAACTTTTTTGATTTCATTTACGTTTTATGATGTAAGGAAAATGTCATCAATACATACCAAGAAACTTACAATCTAGTCATTTTTTCTACAAATATACAATCAGTTGTCAGCCTTTCCAGATTTGAATCCTAAAGTCATTAAAAAAGTGTGAAATGTGGTATTCCAAACTTTGGGCATTTGCTTCACCCCATAAAATGATCAATTTAATTTTAGGACATTCTCGGTATGATTTAAATTTATTTCTATCCTATCTAAGATCTCAAGAAAAATGTCTTTTTCTAAAATACTATTTAAAAATGTGCTACAGATATCAATTCTATACACAAAATGACCTAACTTGTTTGTGATTGACAGACGAAAATGAACAGTCGGTAACTAGGCAATGGTGAATAAATTTCATTGAAATTGAAACCATGTTGTTGCTGAAAACTACGAGCAACCAAACAGGCTCTAACTTTCTAGTGAATACCTATTGACATGCAATAATCAGTAACTTCGACAGATGTTTCACAACTTTCCACATGGAATTGGAAGACAGAGAATTTATCTAGAATTCAATAGCTTTCTTCCATTCAGCAGCATCAGATGACATCACTGTTGCATTGAACATATGAGGATATTCCCTTACAGAATTTGCCATTAAATAATATGAATTTATGCAATTAAAATAATACGAATTAATGTTGCCATCAACTTCAATGTTCTCCACATTTGAGTCATCAATTTTGTTCAAAATAACATCAGTCTCATCATAATGATTCTTTATCTTACACACTTTATTGAATTCAACATAACGAGAAGGGAAAATTTTCTTACTTTCTACATCCAAAAATTTATAGCCAGTAAGTGCATACCCTACAAACTTTAATTTTCTACTTTTCTTTTCAAATTTGTCTGAGTTATGATCAAAATCAATTATGTATGCGTCAAACCCAAAAACTTTTAATTTTGTGTAGTCGTAATTTGTTTTGTACCATTTTTTGAAAGGATAATTGGGGTTAAATTTTTGTTCATTGGACAGCGATTTATTAAATATGTGGCACACATAATACCCTCAGACCAAGAAAATCATTTCTGGCTAGACACTTCACTGATAGGAAGTTAGCAGGCAGTTCCTAGGTAAAATTGACTTTGCTTCAATGAAAATTTTTGATATTACTGAACTTCAGTCGAATGTTCTTACAGCTTTGATGACAAGAGACACACCTTTTTTTTGCTCCTATAACTACTAACTGCTTTTTTAACTCGATATATTTGTAAAACAAGGATTTATCATTAATTACATAAGTGGTACAGTCAGAATCCAACATGAAAGACACTATTTTTTTATCATATAGAAAAGATCAGTTAGAATAAAAAACTGTTCAGGCATAAGAAAAGTCTAGCTACCTGACTCAGACAAATTGTTGAATTCATTTACATTATAAAGCCAATTTGAATTTTGAGGCTTGACACTATTATTACTATTGACATTAGACCTATCACCACCAAGATTTTTCAAGTAACAACTGCAGACTCGACGTTTTTACAGCAAAAATGACACTGATTATTACAGTTTATTAAATTACAATTGAAATTTTGGTTTGATTGGGATCCTGAATTGTAATTTCCCTTTCCCTGATTAGAACTTCTATTGTTGTTACCACAGTTATTATTATGACTAAAATGATTGTTATTACATCTACAGACAAAATTACCGCAACTATTATGACTACTATTATTAAAATGATTACTATTTCCATTATTGTTGTACTGAAATCCAAAAAGGGCATTTTCCTCCACTGACTTAATATTATTGGAG
>WOFM01000296.1:42768-93429 GCA_011428145.1 Ericerus pela | reverse complement strand
GACTAGAGGGCGTATGATTACATAAATCACAGTCAGGTACAAAACACTAAAAATCACAGATCACAAAAAATATCGACAGTGTTGCCACCACAAATGATACGTGAGAATAATAGTCACGAGTATAATTTAATTTGCTATAATTCTCACACTTTCGTATCTGTGGTTATTCGTTTCACCTGTGGTATTCTACCCAGGCTTTATCTATCTACTTTGGCATCATGGCCGTGTTATATGTTTAATGGGAATTAATCTTGTGACGAGAACAACGTTTGTTTTTCATTGAACTAGAAAATTAATCTCTCAAATGAAAGATCCTCATTGTTATTAATAGCCATTTTTAACAATCTCAACATGATAGCAGAGCATTTGGGAAAGTTTTTTCAGTGATTAATTCGTTTTTTTCGTTCGTAGTATTTCATTCAAGTGATTGGAATCAAAAATTTAGAATGTTGTAAGTAATTAATAATTTCGTTTTTCTGTATGATTCGTTTCATTTTGCTGTTCGTGGGATGTAATTCGTTCGCCAAATTGGGGAAATCAATGTGAATTTCGGCCAACATATCCGCTGAAAGTGATTGTTCACCCATCCAGTTCATTCAATTTTTTGCCAAATCATTGCTGGAAGAATCAATATGGCGGTAGCCGAAACGTAGAAAATTCATCAAACAGCAAAGTATCATGTTTTATTATGTTCATTACTTCATATAATTAATCATTTCCCATCCGTTTTTTGTCGTTTGGTTGGATTTGGCCGTCCTTGTGTCCGCTGATTCTGATCATCGAAGCTGAAAAACGAAAGATTGTGAAGCTGCAGGAGTCCAAATTTGGTCATCAGGTTACGTTGGCAGGTGAATTTGGATCGCAGAAAGGGTATCGAAAACCTCCGAGGTAAAAACCTTTGAAATTTCGCAGTTCGAAATTATCAGTTTGTTGCTGAAAAATTCAAATCTGAAACCGTTACCAGCAAGTAAAGACAAGAAAAGCTGCTAAATCCGGTATCTAGTTTGAACTTGAAAACAAGTAATTTTGTAACAGTTTTAATTTGAATCAATAATATTCTCGCACATTATGCATTTCCACTAATAGTTCATGTATTTGTTTGCATATATTTCATTTTGTGAATGAATATTTTGGATTGTGGGTTGTAATTCAGTTAGATCGAGTCATTGGGCTCTGATAGAATTTTGCATTTTGGGATTTTAAATTTAAAGTTGAAATTTTGATTTGAAAACGGTATTGATCGTTTATTTAATGATTATTGATCATATTGAAAATTGTTTCTGCGATCTTATGAGCTATTTAGATAATAATTTTGTGATCCCTGCTCGTTTTGATCATTTTTGGATTTGTTGCACTGAACTTGGCGATTATCAATAGAGAATTTGAAATTTGATTTTTGAATTTTGAATTCAAGAGATCGTTGAGAGATACATTTAGAGGTACTTGATCCATTGGCATCAGAGGACAGTTTCTGAGGATTGGTTTTCTGATTGCTGAATTTTGTTTCGCTTTTCTGAAATTAAAAATTGAAAATGTCAAATGAAACACCGAAAAACAAGTTCAAAGGGCAAAATTATGAGGCCTGGAGACTGACGGTGATGTGTTTTTTGTCGAGGTGAAGGTTTTGCTGAAATTTTAGATGATAAAAAGACTGAATTAGCGGTATACAAGGTGGAATCAGAAAAAAGAACGTCGGAGCAGAAGGAATATATTAAAAAACAGGAAAAAGCGAAAGCGATTGTTTTTGATCGTATGAGTTTTGATATTATTGAGAAAATAAGGGATGCCGTTTCCGTTGGCGATATTTTTGCAAAATTAGACTCTAGATATCGTGGCACTACACCCATTGACAATATCAATGCAAAAAGACGATTCTATGAGATGAGATTTCGCTCAGGGGGAATATGCGGTCATTTCTTGATTTATTTTCGAAGACAGTTCGCGAGTTACGAGATTCTGGAAGTATTCTTTCTGAGGCTGACGAGACTGAACACTTGTGTATGGCCATGCCTTCGGATTATGAAATTTCGTTATTAGAATTTCGTAGTTTTCCATTGGAAAAAAGAACTATCGAGGTTTTGCACCGGTTATTGATTGATCGAAACAATAAGCTCTATAGTGAGCAAAAAGAAAAAAGGAATGTGAATTCCAATAATTTCCAAAAAGGAAATAATTTTAATAAATTTAATAAACGTTTTGATAATTACAATCGAGGTAATAACCAAGATAAGGAAAAAAGACATGGGTCTAGTGATTCGGGATTTAAACAAAATTTTGAAAGAAAAAAAGAAAATGAAAGCAAAACAGAACCTAAACAAAGCAAAAAAGAAATAAAATGTTTTAATTGTGGCGGTATTGGCCATTATGTTAGTCAATGTCCGTCTGCTAAACCACAAATAAATAAAAATGACCAAAAATCCACAAAAAAAGTGGAAAAAGAAAAAATCAATTATGCGGCGATGGTCCAAACAGTGGACAGCGATTCTGATTCTGCTGGTTCGTCTGGTAATTCCTCTTTGAATAGTTTGTTTGAGGAGGAAAGGCCTTATATTCAATTAACTGAGAAATTCTTGCTCGATTCCGGTACTCAGCAGTTTCTTGTAAATTCCCTTGAAAATATGTATGATGTTCAAAAACTTAATCCTCCGTTGAAACTTGTGTCAGCCAAAAAAGATGCTGTATTTTACGCTACTCATAAAGGTCAGCTTGCCGTAATGTTGGAAAATAATAGGCGTCAACAGGAGATTATTAACTTGGAAGATGTATATTATTCTGAAGAGTTAGAACATAATCTGTTTTCGACAACACGTTTGACACAAAAAGGTGTGTTCAAAGTTGTTATGTCAGGAAAAAAGGCGCATATCTACGTTAGGCAGACTAAACAAAAATTAGCTACGGCGTACAGTAATGGCAGTGGACTGGTTTTAGATTTTGAGAGGATGGAAGTGATACAAAAAGGTGAATGTGGAGCTATGTTTGCTGATGAGGAAGATGAAAATAGAGAACTTGAAAGTCAACAGACAAATTGGAGCGACTTTGAGGTTGAATTGGAAGTTTTGCCAGAGTGCGATATAGATACTCAAGTCGACGTGCGCCCGGGACCGCAGATTGAAAACACAAAAGAAAATGAAAAACAAAATGAAAATACGGAACAAGATAAAAAAAGAGAAGAGATCGACGAGAGTAAGCAGGTTGTTAGCTCAAGTCAGGCATCTCAGACTTCCCAGGTGAAGTTGTCAAAAACAACCCAAATGAAACAATTGTGGCACCGTAGATTAGGTCATGTAAATGCGAAATATTTGAATTACTTGAGAGAAAGCTCAGCTGGTTTTCCAAATTTGGTATTTAAAGACGATGATTTCAGAAATTGTGAAATTTGTCTGTCGGCTAAATCCTACAGATTAGGCCATCACGGAATTCGTCTAAAACCCAGTAGGAAGCTGGAAATCGTATCTACTGACATTATGGGACCATTTGTTGAATCATTATATATCATAACGTTTATTGACAATTTTTCCCATTTCACTATCATTGTGCCAATCGAAAAAAAGAGCATGGCAAATGAAGAATTCAAAAAATTTTTTATGAGAAATAAAAATAAATACCCTGAGTCACCTATCGCAGTGTTGAGATGTGACAATGCTCGTGAGTATACAGATCGTAAAATGAGAGATTTTTGCGATGAGCATGGGGTTGAGCTTGATTTGGTAGTGCCATATTCACCTGAGCTGAACGGGCTTGCTGAGCGGCAAAATTGCGTGATCAGCGAAAAGACGCGTGCATTGTTGTTCAACTCGCAGCTCTCAATGCGATATTGGTCATTTGCGGCAACCACATCTTGCTATTTGAGTAATAGAACACCATGCAGGAGCAATCCAGATAATAAGACTCCACATGAGATATTTTTTGGTCGTAAACCGGATTTAAAAAATTTAAAAACTTTTGGGGCTTTGGCTTACAAGCACATTCCGATAGAAGTGCGTAACCAATCTGCTGTGCGCACCAAAAAGAAAGGCGAAACGCGAGTGGACCCAAAATTTATGCAGAGGTGCGAAAAAAATCTGCTTCTCGGTCATACAAATACAGGATACTTCACAATTAATCCTGATACAGAAAAAGTGTCAATAAGTTGTGATATTAGGTTCGACGAAAATAAAAATATAAAAGACATAGAACAAAATAAAATAGAAAAATTACCTGAGCCGTCTGAGGAGTTGTTTAGTGCGAATATTCCTGTGATAGCTGCATGCAGGGTAGAGAAAAACACAGATTTAAGATTTCTAGAGGACTGTGTGCCTCAAAAATATTCAGAAGTTGAGTCGAATGCGTTCAAAGATGTATGGAAGAGAGCTATGGTTGATGAATTCAACGCAATGACAAACTTAAAAGTTTGGGAAGAAGTTCCTAGGTCCAAAGGTTGTAAGACTATTGACACCAAGTGGGTGTACACTGTGAAACAGAATGAAAAAGCTGAGTATGTAGCAAAGGCGAGACTTGTTGCTCGAGGATGTAAGGACAGGCATGAGTATCAATTTGATGAGACATATTCTCCTGTTGTGTCTCAATGGGTGATCCGATGGGTGATCTCATTGGCCAATAGGGGGGGATGGTCAATGACACAATTTGACGTGCGAACAGCATTTCTGAATGGTGAAATTTGGCGTCCTATGTACCTATCCTTACCACAAGGCTATGTTCCAGAATCACAAAATATTATATTGAAATTAAACAAATCATTATATGGTTTAAAGACCTCATCAAAGTCGTGGTTCAATCTTTTAGACGAAAAATTAAAAGAACTGGGCTTCACCCAAAGTAAAATAGATCGTTGTCTTTATTATAAAGGAAAATTTAATGAAAAAATAGCTTTTCTGGCCGTTTATGTCGATGACATTTTGCTTGTAACAAGTGAAGGAAGTTGGAAGACTGATATTGTCGATCGTCTTGTAAAAAACTTTGATGTAAAAATTGAGTATAATCCTAAGTGTTTTGTTGGGTTTGAGATCGATAGAGATCGAACCAATAGAACGGTAAAGTTATCTCAATTTGCCTATATTGATAAAATAGTTAAAAAATTTGGACTTGAGAATGCCAATGGGCAAAATACGCCCATGGAAGTTGGTCTAAAAATAAACAAAAAAGAAAAAGGAGTAGATGATCGAGAATTTTGATCTATGATTGGTGCATTACTGTACTTGGCTCGAGGTACGAGACCCGACATTGCTTTTGCAGTGAATTATTTGAGTCGTCGCCAAGGCAATTCCACACCTTCGGATAAGCGGAATGTCAGACGTATAATAAAATACATTTCACATACTAAATCATACTGTCTATTATACCAGTCAAAAAAGGAAAATCTGGAAGCTTATGTAGATGCTTCATATGCCCCTGATGTGAGTAACACTGACAGTGACATTGTGGACATTGAAATAGGCAAGTCAGTAACTGGTTATGTAATTTTTGCTAACGGCGATTTAGTTAGTTGGGCCGTTAGAAAACAACGACTTATGGCAGCATCCTCTACCGCTGCAGAACTAATAGCTTTGCATGACTCACTCGACGACCTGAGGCTAATTTGCCTTGCTCACTCGTTATTGCTCGGCGAAGAAGGTCCAATTGATATATTTGAGGATAATATTTCTGCAGAGCACGTTGCAAAAGGAGGGGAAAATAAAAGAATGAAAGCACTCATGGTCAAGTGTTATGACATTCTGGATGCTGTACAAAATAAAGAAATTCTGATTAAACGGGTTGCTACATCCGAACAGCAGGCAGACATTCTAACAAAAGCGTTAGACAGAAGAAGCATCTTGAAGCCTGCCTCAAAACTGCTCCTCGTTCCCGATATGTTTGACTCTCCCTAATGTTGTCGTTTAAATTAAAAAGATACTGTTCGCCGCTGATGGCAGCTTTGTCTACGCCCATTTGGCCCCTTGGCAGGTTAGGGATGATTTGTGTACCCCTCGCTGCAGGGGAATCAACGTATTCGGAGTTTGGAAGCGTCAATGGTGACAGTTCTCTAATTGTCGTTTGAGATCGATATTTAATGTATTCTAGTGGGTCTCCGATTGCCTGTAATATATGTGTTACTTCGACGATTCAAACGTTTGTTGAATTGGTTTTGCCTTATTTTTTATTTTTTAATTAATCAAAGTTGCTATTTTTGTAACATGTATTTATTTTTAAATTTTATATTGCTCGTTAATTGAAAATTTTTGTGACTAATGGTAACACAACTGTGATAAAATTTTTTAATATTAGTTCGTTTTGTTGTCTAACTGAAACTATAGACATAATTTCATTTTCTGGTAACATAACTGTGATATATTTGTAACGTAATTATTTTTGTATTTAAATGTCTAGTCAATTTTAAAATTTTTAGGCTGTATCGAATTTTTATTTCTTTTGTAAATTTAAACAACGTCATAATTTAGAAATAAATGTATTCTCTACGTAAAGAGCTGAAGGGGGGTGTTGTTCAGTCACCTCTTCACTACGCTCATACATTAGCGCTACCTACGAGTGAAGAACGGTAAATGTAATTCGATTCATTCTTTCGTATCTGTGGTTATTCGTTTCACCTGTGGTATTCTACCCAGGCTTTATCTATCTACTTTGGCATCATGGCCGTGTTATATGTTTAATGGACATTAAACCTTTGTGACGAGAACAACGTTTGTTTTTCATTGAACTAGAAAATTAATCTCTCAAATGAAAGATCCTCATTGTTATTAATAGCCATTTTTAACAATCTCAACAGAAATAAATAGAAATTCTAAAAATACTAATCTCATAGGGCGCTGTGATGGCGAAATGTGGAAGTAATTGGCATGGTACAGAAATTTTATGATAAAAGACAGAGAGTGAAATGACTTGTTTTGTTCAATGACTGACATGATAGTACATACGTACCTTCTATACATACTCATATAACTTAATACTCATACAGTCAATAAATTATTGTGGTATTATAGTATAATAATGAATAATTAATAATAAATAATAAATAATAAATAATAAATAATAAATAATAAATATATAAGTGAATAGATGTGAATTAACAATATAAAACGCAGTATTAAAAAGTTAATTCGATTAATTTTTTCTTATTTTTCCACTTTGACATTTGACAATAACGTTCCAGGTAAGAAAAGAAATATGTCATTTCTGTTCGAAGCTAGTATATGAATTGTTATACTTAATAGATTCATGGTTTATGAGGGTTTTTGTTATGTTCAGTAGACTGTTACGAGCCTACGCGATTATTTAATATTCTCATTCATCCTTCATCCTAACCGCACGTAAAATCTGCAAAATATGTATGATTACGAAGCACTCATAGTTACATTTTTCTCAAGACGAAGACATGATTTTTTAATGCGTATAAATTGCAATTTTTTCTTGACAGTGATATACCAATCCACCATGATCACGCTAATGCAGTTTGTTGGAGCTGCCAGTATTGGTTCTGTGATTTTCTTCTATTTTACCAGCAATGTTTTTCGATATTATGCGAAATTCACATTCTACTCTATATCGTTGGTATTCTGCGCCTCAGTATTCATTCCATTGATGTTATTCAGACCGATGAATTACAAAAATGCACTGTATTCATTTAATTGAATGTATATTTTTTCTGATTGGCATCATGTTCGATGGACTATTTTGAGTATCATGTGTTTTCAGATTGCCGTCCTTCTGTCTGACACTGGCTGGTAGACTACTTGGTCTAAAATGTAAAATTTCAGGTATCGAGAATATTATTAAGAATTCTCCGTGCGTTGTACTGATTAATCATCAAAGCATGGTTGACCTGTTAGGTTTGTAATTTAAATAAATTATGATGTCGTTCGTTACTAGCTCAAAGTGTGATTGAGATTATTGATTTTTTTTTTTTGATAGTATTCGCATATTTGTGGCCAGTACTAGGAAACGCTACAGTTATTGCAAAAAAAGAAATATTTTATATGTGGCCATTTGGTCTCGGATGTTGGCTGTGGGGTACAATTTATATTGATAGACTTAGTGGTGAAAATGCAAAAAGAACGATTAACAGTACTGCTGCAACGATTACCCGGAAGAAAGTACGTATATTTATACAGTTGTTCTGTTCATATATTCATGTAATGGGAAAATGGTATCCCAGGAATCATTAATTTATCGGCATGTTTTAAGTTACCTTAAAATTGCTTTCTTTATTTTTTACCCCACCCCCTTTTAAGTCGGTCTTAATCCAAAATAATTAAATTTCTTGGCGTTACCGAATGAAAGACTGCAAAAAGTTCTTCTAAATAATGAATAATAGTTTCAATGAAATATAGTATTCTAAACAAGCATTCTTCCAGATGAACCTGGATCTCATTTCATTTCACGTATAAAATGTCGCTCTTCTATGAAACAATGTTAAAATTGTTCCAATAAAAATATTTTTTGTTTACTGTAGCAGTAAAAAGCGAAAGTACATTTTAATTAAATCCGTGCTTCAGTCAAATCTTGTCACTCTTTCAATGTCCAATCGAAGAAGAGCATTTATTGGTATCTAACACCAATATTCACTCGACTATTTAACGAAAATACATTCAACTTCTTTCGAATAAGCGCATATTTATTTGGATGATATTGATCTATTAAAAGAAACGTCACTGTTTTAAAAAAGCAACCGTTTCTCTAAATAGAATTACATTTTGTTAGGTTAAACTATGGTTGAACGAATTGGTAATGATAGAAGGTCTACTGCTTCTTCAAAATATGCCCGAACTATGATTTGAAATATTTTCTTCTTTTTTTTTCAGTGCCAAAAAATTAATCGTTGAAGCGAACGATCCTTCCTTATAACTTCAGAATTCGATTCTTCGTTGAGTATTATCGTAGAAATTCATCGTCAATAAAACATGAGATGAGCTTGATTTCACATTTTCGGTATCGATGCCACTATCTTGATTTTCTTTGTAACATTTTCAGTTCTCTCCTACTAATGAATCCCAATGATCCGAATTTCCTGTAAAACTGTGAATGCCTTTTTGTTTGTCCAATTTAATAAACCTTTGCATCGTATTTTTCTTCTTCCGATTAAAAAAATTAAATTGAGCTACTTTCCATTCTTTTATGTATAGTTCCCAAATATTGTAATGAAAATTAAGAAGTGTTTTTAGTACTTGCTCCTTTCGCTTAAAATTAAGTCATTTCAGTTTTGTGGAGTTCTATGAAAATTATAGTTATCAGTTTCACTGCAGGCACATATCCTTCCCTATTATAGTTTAATTTCTAACCTAATAGTTTACAATAAAATGTATATATATTTTTTAATGCGATCAGTTCCTTTAAAATGTTGATTTTTTTGATGCAGGCAAAATTATGTATGTTTCCTGAAGGTACCCGTCACGGAGGCGAGAGTCTTTTACCCTTCAAAAAAGGAGCCTTTCACGTTGCAATCACTTCACAGTGTCCATTGCAACCCATAATCGTTTCTCGGTATGATTTTCTGGATTCGGAAAAACATATTTTTGACCCAGGTAGTATTACGTTCTGTTGGCAGGAGTGAGTGTTTTATTGTCACTAAATTCATTGTTTGATTGTAGGATGCATTAATATTCATATTCTTCCTCCAATACAAACGGTAGGACTCACCAAAGATGACCTGGATAGTTTAATTAGCGACACCTATAATTATATGAATACTCAGTACCAACAACTAAGTGCGAAATAAATTTCAATTCAGACGTGGTAGCATCGTGAATAAGTGTGTAGTTTTTTTTTCAATTTTAAATTTCTGTTTGTGTTTGGGACCGATGACGATTAACAAGAATATTAGGTTTGATTTATTGGAATTTTTTTAAGTAACTAATTGTTTTTCGTTTCCACTGATTTCTTGAATTCCATATTTTTGTTTTGTAATTTAGTTTACGATGTGGGTATGACTTGAAGTGATTTTCTATTGAGAAGTAGAATAATTTACCTTAATTATTATTTTAAATTATTGTACATAATGTGTAAAGTTAATTTAGTGATTTTGTTTGTGAACAACTTACTAAAATATAGGTATAAATATTGATGTTTTTTATTTGCTAGATTGATTTCCAGCTTTAAAATGGTATATTGTGTGACAGGTGTGTAATGTGGTTTTTTTTTTATCGAATGTTGAGAATTTGCGGACTAGCCGAAGGCGAGTGCTGCTATATTTCATAGACAATTATCTATTAAATATATTTGTTTGAATTAGATTTGACGAGTATTCTCCCACGCCTTCAAGAGATTGAAGAAAATTCACTTTTTGAGAAAATATAAAGAAAAAATATTTTTTTATGTTTTTAGTAGAATTCAAAAGTAGGTATACGGGTGTTACACGTTTATTGACCCTAGATAGTTATTTTTCTTTCTGTGTAATGCAATATAGATATATGAGGTATTCATTTACTTGAGCATAATATAATTGACGCTGCTTGTTCCCATTTTCTTCACAATAGAAGCTTATCTTTTTTCACTGAACTCGCGATGCATTTCGTTGATTGACCTAAATTTTTAGATATGGAATTTGAAAGCTTTTGTTATTAAGTAGAGTAGTAATTGATGTACAGAGTACAGATTACTTGCCTGCAAAAAACTACAATTATTCAAACTTAAATTTATTATTTTACTTTACGGAGTTCAACTCCGCCTACTGTCCGACTCGAATGTCGAAAACCGAAATCAGACAGGGAGCGTCAAATGGAACGAAGGAACGTTTAATAATGAAAATATGAATAAAAAAAGTCCAAATGTAAGCCCCTGATTATACCATGGTTCAATTAGTTTAAATTATTGCAAAGTCGTGTTTTCGTTTTTCATGTTGTTCGTGAGATACTACGTAGGTACAGGTCTTCACAAGTTGAAGGCCTCTTATTTTTGTTGTTATAATTATGTTAAATTGCTGGGGCATTGAGTTGTTGCCATTTGCTATAGTCGACACCAAAAATTAAGGTGTGAGGAATATATTGAATTTAATATGACACACAAACGTTGAATGGCCAGTGAAGATGATTCATTTATAAATGTTAATTTGTTGAATAGCCAATGTGAAATAACGTTTCACTCTAGCATTTCACTTACATTTTATGCTGTTTCGGCTACTTCCGCCCTTCAGGCCTCTTTTAACGTGGCGTATTGTCCCATAAGAATCTACAGAACCATCTGTCAAGCTGAAGTTGGCTTAGCCGGCTTAGTGGCTGAAACGACGTTAAGTGTTAGTGAAATAAAGTTCCCCAGAGCTCAACTTATTTCGTCTCGAGTATAACTGCGTTTAAATAACCGCCGAAGAAAAAACTAAACAATGCCGATGGCGTTCCTGTCGAAAAGGTAGATTTCGACTGTAAAGTAGATCGAATTTCAAATAATGTAAGATGGGCCAAATCTATTCCCTAGTTTTCAAATAGTGATTATTTGAATTTCGAATTCGGAGACAATAGGATCAAAGCGTAATTATTTTTTCCGGATAGAGATAAAATTCGGCATATGCATACTTTGAATTTATAAAAAACTGAAGGGACACTTATAGAAAACATTAATAATTGATTTATAGCGTTTTATTTTCTCATTTTTAGTTTGTTGTATCGAAAAAAATCTAAACAAAAATTTAATATAAGTTCTGAATCTGAATTTGATGAGTATGACAACTGTTTCGGTCATGTCGAAGTTAAAAAGTAAATAAAATTAACTACAATGAAGTATCACCTGTGAGCACATCAAAAGAAGTACCCCTCTGGACTACATTCAGCCAATTCTATCGTCAGGTGGAATAGGTAAATTTCGATGTGTTTTTTTTTTTTTTTCAAATGTTTGTTCCAGCCACAGAGTATTAAATATAATAGAAGACGCATGCCCATCTAAATGCTGTTACGAAAAATGGTATCACTTTTGAAGAACTGTCCCCATCTTTTTGGTACCTAATTCAAATTTGTTCGCCGGTATTTGGCCCCATAAGAATAATAAGAATTTTTTTTTGTTGAAATAATTGAATTAAATGAACGAGTAAATATAACTGACAATTCAGAAACCACATCAAACCGAATTTCGTAGATTAAAATGAAACGAAAGTTGTACCAATCTTTAGAAGTGAGGATACCTACTTCGTCTCAAAAGCTGTGCCCTTTTTCATCTCGCGTACGTCCTCTATTATATTTAATACTCGGTGGTTCCAGCATAATTTTTCAACCAGGTACCGATTTTGATGAACTTTTTTTTAAATAATAGAGGATGATCCCATGGTCGCATCATTAACCCATTAAACTGTTTTTATAATTGATGAGATATATATAATTGTATACAAGCCCTAAAGTGGCGCTTTAGCTTGTACTTACCTGGCAACACTGATTCGTTATTAGAGTGAAAACGAAACATTCGTCGTCAGCGTCCACGTCGTGAATTTTTTCTTAAAAAATTGTATTTTCTGTTTTGTTATTCCCAAAGTATGTCGAAAATTTGTCTTATAATTACAATTACGAAATTTCTTACGAATATTTTTACAAAGCCTAGGACCAGACTAATCGATTTTGGTACGGATTAGCCTGACGGTATTTCCGATACCGCCATTTTTGTTTTTATTTTAGCTATAAAATGCTCAATTTTGCACCAATAACCATGAAATTCGAAATAAATATTAATCATAATTTACTGTAGTACGCTGCCAATGTTAGGGCGGATCAACCGTACAGTACTTCCGGTACTGCTTTGTTTTTATACTGGTCATGAAATATAGAATTTTGGAAAAATATGAAAAAAAGTTGAAACAAATCGTTAATTACAGACGCACGGTTCTACTTTAATTAACAAACTCACGTCTTCGAAATACCATGTTTCTAGGCACCTTTATTTATACTAAAAACAACTTTCGATTTTATCGTAGAAACCTTATTTCAATGAAACAGTAGCATCTCAAAACAGCTCGAGAATGCACCGTCATGATGGACCTTGTAGAAACACGTTAATTCTATCAAGACATTAGACAGTCTTCATTCGAATGTGACGTTCGATTTTCTTTTAAGCTTTATAGACCGATAAACGAATCCCTAACATCAGACATTTTTTCACAACGGAGATCAATTTAGAACTTCCTAAACGGTCACAATAGTTTTAACTTCCACTTTAAATTATAATCAAGACGATCAGCCACGTTGAAGTTTGATTTTTCATGTCTGCAACGAGGTTAAGATCACAAATATTCTTGTGAGGAGGCAGCGATAAGATGTTAGTGAATCTCAACGAACATGGACAAAACGATATTTCAAAATGGCTACTAGTAGATAGGTAGAGCGACCTTTCCGCAAGAAATATGCAGGGATTTAGAAGATGGATGGATATTCTATCCAAAACTATGTCATAACGGGACAATACTCAGCACCCGCGTAATGGCCCTAATGTAATAAAAAAATTAAAAAAAACCTAGATACACAATACTCGATCAATATCGCAATGCAAATCACTCAACAGCGACATACAACACAAGGAAAAATTACATTAATTCAATAATAAAAAATTGAAGTAAACTGATGTAAGCATGTATTCGTTAATTCATCCCGAGTGAACAAAAATTTTAAAGCGATTAAAAACGAAACAAAAAAAAAGAATTTGCAGATTTTCCAAGAATTTTCAAATTACCCCTATTTTCGCGATAAGAATGAAAATAAAGACCAGATATTTAATGAGAACCTCCACGGAGACGAAGTACTAGATGCAATGTTGATTCCTTTTGGATATTATAGTCCGATAAAGTTCTACCGTCCTCCAATTGTTTTCCAGCAAAGATTAAACGTTGCTGATCGGGCGGGATGCCTGGAAGTATGAACAAGTTAGATTACAACTGAATAAGGTTACAGACTGCCGAACCAATGAAAATAAGTTGGCACAATACCTTCTTTATCCTGAATCTTCGCCTTCACATTCTCGATTGTATCTGATGCTTCTACTTCAAGGGTAATCGTTTTTCCTGTTAGAGTTTTGACAAAAATTTGCATACCGCCTCGTAGACGAAGAACCAAGTGCAGGGTAGATTCCTTCTGGATGTTGTAATCAGATAGTGTACGCCCATCTTCCAGTTGTTTTCCAGCGAAAATTAATCGTTGTTGATCCGGAGGGATACCTACAAGTAATAATATGATACAATTCTGCACAAAATAACAAAGTGTGACTAAAAAAATACTAATACTATACCTTCTTTGTCTTGAATTTTCGCCTTCACATTCTCGATTGTATCAGATGCTTCGACTTCAAGAGTAATGGTTTTTCCTGTTAGAGTTTTTACGAATATTTGCATACCACCTCGTAGACGGAGAACCAAGTGCAGTGTAGATTCCTTTTGGATGTTGTAATCAGATAGTGTACGCCCATCTTCCAGTTGTTTTCCAGCGAAAATTAATCGTTGTTGATCCGGAGGGATACCTACAAGTAACAATATGATACAATTCTGCACAAAATAACAAAGTGTGACTAAAAAAATACTAATACTATACCTTCTTTGTCTTGAATTTTCGCCTTCACATTCTCGATTGTATCAGATGCTTCGACTTCAAGAGTAATGGTTTTTCCTGTTAGAGTTTTTACGAATATTTGCATACCACCTCGTAGACGGAGAACCAAGTGCAGTGTAGATTCCTTTTGGATGTTGTAATCAGATAGTGTACGCCCATCTTCTAGTTGTTTTCCAGCGAAAATTAATCGTTGTTGATCCGGAGGGATACCTACAAGTAACAATATGATAAAATTCTGCACAAAATAACAAAAACCGGAAAAGTAACAAAAAATAATAGTATACCTTCTTTATCCTGAATTTTCGCCTTCACATTCTCGATTGTATCAGATGCTTCGACTTCAAGAGTAATGGTTTTTCCTGTTAGAGTTTTGACGAAGATTTGCATGCCACCTCGAAGACGAAGAACCAAGTGCAGTGTAGATTCCTTTTGGATGTTATAATCAGACAGTGTACGTCCATCTTCAAGTTGTTTTCCAGCAAAAATTAATCTTTGCTGATCCGGAGGGATACCTACAAGTAACAATATAATACTATTTTGCACAAAAAATAACAGACACTAAAAAAATGACTAATAAACTAGCTAGAGAAATCTCAAGAAGTTGAAAATGAAAGTAACCTAAATTACTAATCTCTATCATTATTTTTTAAATTTTCATCAGAAATAAATGAAGGAAATTTTCTTATTAATAATAATATTAATAAGAAATTTTAATAAAAAAGAAAAAAAAAAATCGTCTGCGTTAATCTGAATGAGTAGCTCTTATTGACGGATATGCCCAAATTGAAATTTATTACAATAATTTTTTCTATCAATAAATTCTCATTTTCTTCAATTACATCCTCCTAATTTTTTAATTTTCAAATATGAATAGTCTAGGACATTTTCCGGGTATACAAGAACATTTTGAGCCTACTTTTATTAAAATCTATGAAGTAAGACACTTTTTCTGAGTGAACAAAATTCCGTTAGTTCCAGAGGTAGGACATAACAAACATATAAACTCCTCCGTACGCAGTTGGTAAAAATAATAATACTATACCTTCTTTGTCCTGAATTTTCGCTTTCACGTTCTCGATTGTATCAGATGCTTCGACTTCAAGAGTAATGGTTTTTCCAGTAAGAGTTTTAACGAAGATTTGCATGCCACCTCGTAAACGAAGAACCAAGTGCAGTGTAGATTCCTTTTGGATGTTATAATCTGATAGTGTACGTCCATCTTCCAGTTGTTTTCCAGCGAAAATTAATCGTTGCTGATCCGGAGGGATACCTACGAGTAACGATATGATACAATTCCACATCGAATAACAAATACTAGCAACGTAACTAGACGTAATAATACTATACCTTCTTTATCCTGTATTTTAGCCTTCACATTTTCGATTGTGTCGGACGGCTCTACTTCCAACGTGATCGTTTTGCCTGTCAAAGTTTTGACGAAAATTTGCATTCCTCCACGGAGGCGTAAAACAAGATGTAATGTCGATTCTTTTTGAATATTGTAATCTGACAATGTTCTTCCATCTTCCAATTGTTTACCGGCGAAGATAAGACGTTGCTGATCGGGGGGAATACCTGATCACAATACAGGAAATAAACCAATTAGAAAAATAATAAAAAAAGCTGGGACAGATAATTGAGAAGAGGGGTGAGACCTCTGAAACAATAAATCAAGTAAAAAAATTACAAAGAACAAGAAAAAAGAAGTTTGCGTCATAGTGGGGATTCGATACCGTAACCTCTCGGGTGAAGATCGACGACTTTACCCTGATAACGTAGTTGAAAATGATGAAAGAGGGTATAGATGAAAATAACTCTCGCTAAAGCAATCACCCCTGGTAAGGAATAATGAACAAACACGATTTTAGCGCCCTTCGATGTTAATACAAGAGCTACAAAACATTTTGTTGTACCTACTTAAAACTGCAATAAAAGTGTATACAAACTATAACAATGGAAACTACTTCATAATGAGACTTGATAGAATCAGGATAGTGTGCAGTCCTAAAGTGTCTTCCAATTAGACAAATTTTACGAAGAAAATCAACAACTCGATGTTACAATTATTTCATCAGTATAATGTACAAAGCTAAATTCAATGGAAACAATTTATGAATCGATCATTCACAATAACGATAAAAATAATTCATCAAAATCAGGATAAATTTTTTTTATGAAAGATAAGTGGAAGAGGTTAATTAAATTTCAACTTAATTCCGAGTAGAGCAGCGAAGTTCTGAGGACAACGAAAACCAAATGGGAATTTTTACTCGTTGCGCAATCGTCGTCATAAATAACGCTTCCGAAAAAATTTGGGATAAAAAACTTTCCCCAGCTCAATAGACTTCGTGAATACACGTAATTTCTTGACCACATAAAATCTCATTAGATCAAAGTTTTCAGTCGTCCTCGTAATAATAATATCCATAAATATTCCATGCATCTGCTATTCAACTCAGACAGCACCCTACTAAATATGAAATCAAAGATTCACTCAATTGCAACAAAACATCACTCAGTTCAAAAATAATTCTCACTTTCTCAGAACTCGTTAATCAGATACTCGGAAAAAACCACTCCTAAACGCTATGACAGAGAAAGTCCGTTCTAATAGCCGTGAAAATTGACTCTCATCACTGCGATTACGCTCAGTTTCAACCACAGCGTTCTTTTCGTAACAGAACAACAGCGAAGGTTATCAACTCGGCGTTCTTTTTGTACATGAGGGAATTCCACGACAGCGAATATTACCCTTCGCTGATATCAGCGATTAGGCAGTTTGGTGTTAATGGTGCTAAATTTCAACATTTTTTCTGAACTAACATTATTAATCTCAACACCGTCGTGTTGTTTGAAGTAAGCCAATACTAACATGGCATTGGGTGACACACCTGCTTTGACACTTAGATTTGGCGAACGGTACAAATCTAATTTGAGTGAAACTAATACTAATGTTCGAGCGTAGACGTCGTGCGAGAGCATGAATGCAAATACAATTGAAGCGTTCAATCAACATGGCTCAACAGATAACCTTCAAGTAAGATGATGCAACATGAAAACGAATATCCCTTGAAAGAAGCAAGACGGTTAAGAGGAAAATTTCTGCACAAATGACTTCCCTCATTATGTCTATAACTTTGCCTATAATTAAATTAAGTGGTAAAATCATAATGCTGATATTTCACATTGCAAGATGATAAAATATAATAAAAATAGGTACTAGAATCACCGTATAATATAATATGAAATAAAATGAGAAAATGATTTACCTTCTTTATCTTGAATTTTTGCTTTTACATTTTCGATCGAGTCTGACGGTTCCACTTCGAGAGTAATCGTTTTGCCAGTAAGGGTTTTCACAAATATTTGCATGCCTCCTCGAAGGCGAAGTACCAAATGTAACGTTGATTCTTTTTGAATATTGTAGTCTGAGAGGGTTCTTCCGTCTTCCAGTTGTTTACCAGCAAAAATTAATCTCTGTTGATCAGGAGGAATGCCCTCTTTATCCTGTATTTTTGCTTTTACATTTTCGATCGTATCCGATGGCTCAACTTCGAGAGTAATAGTTTTGCCAGTCAAAGTTTTAACGAAAATCTGCATATTGAATTTTCAAATCTGTTTATCATAAAGAAAAAAAAAAAAAACTATTAGAATGATGAATTTGCACACGCCGCACGATCATAAGAGGAATATAAAATCTTTACAATAACCACCAATAACTCATGAACAAAACATAAGTGATGAGTTTAATAAAACTCAAGAAAATAATGGCTGAGCAAAAGTCAGACTACTATTTCTATCCAACGAGAGTTGATCCCAAAAATGAAACGGAACCCGCAAGAACTAATGTACAATTTTACGTGAGATTACCTAGGTGAAAATATTAATATTTGGCAACGTTTTTTTAAGGCGCACGGATCATTTTTCATTGGACGGACTATAAAACGTGATTTTAATATCCAATATGGTAAAATATTATACCCACAGATATTATATATATAATGTCTATGATTATACCTGCCCCTATAATCTCACGGTACAATGTGGAACAAAACGGGACGAGCGTCTCGCGGAAGGAAGTTTTTCCAGCAGAAAATGTTATGATGTCATGTTTGCAGTTAGTTGGCATGAAAGCGTCAAAGATTCGTCTATTTATTATTGAATACATGGAATTAAAACGATAATTTTCAAATTAATTCGTGGTACAATGGATAAGGATGTGCGTAAGCATGCTGCGGATCGTGGGTTCGAATCCTATGTGTTCCTTTAAATTTTTTAATTAATTTATTTTTGTGTTTTTTCTATCGCTTTTCAGCCATGTTATAAAGTTGGTGTGCGTAGTCCTTTTTTTTTTTTAAATAAAAGTAAGTATTTGTTTTGTGTAGGACCCACAGATAATCATTCCGATTGTGAAAAAATTCGAAGGAATTAAAAGTAATAAAATGGCGAATATCGAATTAATCAATTTCAATTCGACAAAATTATACATATGACACATGAAATTGGTCTATTTTTTTATGACGAATCGAATGAGTCTATTGCCGAAGTTGTAGCTCAATTAGCTCAAAAGTTATTTATCTTTAAAACGCGTTTTTAACTAAATAATTAACAATTAATTTCTGTGCGTCCTCCACAAAACAAAAACTTACTTGTTTTGTATTTTTTTAAAAAAGTAACGGGCGCGATTCGTACGTACCAGCTTTACCACATGGCTGAAAAACGATAGTAAAAAAACAGGACTTGAAACCACAACCCACAGTATGCTAGTGCACATCCTTATCCCCTGTGCCACGAACTGATTCCAACATTATTGTTTTAATTTCATGTGTTCAACAAAAAAAAAAAGATGGAACCTTAAACATGACGTCATAACATGTAAACCAGCTGGAAAAAATTCCTTCCTCAAGACGCTTGTAAACAGGGAGTTGGTGGGGACAACTTCAACTGATAATGCAAATTCCTCGCAAAGGCTTTTCTACTGAAATGCAGCAGTGAGTATGATATGAAGTAATAATGTGAAACGAATTTGAAAATATCAAAGTCCATTATTTCGATATTGATCTTTTTTGACGTTATTATCAATATTTTAATTAATTTATGCGATGTTACCTATATCTATATTGCTATCAATTTTTTTTTCAATTTTCGTGGCTAATACGTACAATGATATATATCAATTTTTTTTCATTATATACCAAGCGATTTCAATGTATTAAGTCACGCCAGCATAGTATAGTGGGAGAAATCTTTCATACAATACGGGGTGTGTCTTAGCCAAGGAAAGCCACTTTGTATATTGAAAATCACAGTGTCCTCCAGGGTGGGACCTTGCCGTGGCCATTGTTACCCCCAAAGTGGCATACTTTGGACCTGCCCCCACCTCTGCCTGAAATCTCACTACTTATGTGCAAGTGAACTCTATATACTCACTGACAAATATATTTTTAAGAATTTTTAGTAATAATTTCGAGCATTTCCCAAAAATATTTAATTAGACTTCACATTTTCACATCATATAATAATAATTAATGCTTTATTGCTGCGTTACGTCACAAAAAAATCATTTGAGAAGCCTAGAGTTATAAAATGAATCTCCCCGAATGATCTCATAATCTATGTATTATATTACTGACTGCATTGTAAATATAGGTATTCTGTAAAATCGATCAACCGTATTAGTGTATTTTTCTTGGAAAATACAACTACTGCATTCAGTGCAATGGTGGGTCCTATAGAAGAGTGCCAATCCTGAATTGTAGATCACGAATATACAGGTCACTCAAATTCTTCTATACATAAGATATATACATATATATTTCCATGTTTTGCTCATTTTGGAACTTTTAAAGAGTTTTGGAGCCTTTGCTGTCTGACCTATGGCAATGAAACTTGGAGATGTGTTAAAAACTTTCAAGTGCTACACATTCTTGTTAAAATTTTTTTAATTCATCCGCTAGTTTCAAAGGAAGGGGTTCTCCAAGTGTTTCAAACTCACCATGTAGTCATCACAATGACTCCTGTAAATTAAAAGATTTTGGCTTGAAATTTTTATGGCAGTTGAAGACTATTATGGATTGGCCTGGTATTGAATTTGACCGAAATTGATCAAATGGTTTTCAAATGGTTTTCAAATGGTTTTCAAATGGCAACCATTACAAAATATGACACTTGGAAAATACACTATAACCACAGTTGATGAGTGGCAAAGATATTTATTTTAGTCAGTACCACATGCCTGAAAAATTGTACACAAACGTTTCTATTCCAAATTCCTTAGAAGTTTCTCTTGGTAATATTGACGCAGCATACTTACAATGATAAGCAGATGTCAATTGTTATTTTTCTTGCCCCTTCGGTGAATAATATCAACTTTGAAAATCTCGCGGTATGTATTTTCCAAAAGTGTCAAATTTTGTAATGGCTGTCATTCAAAAACCAGTGGACCAATTTCTCAAATTCAATACAAAATCAGTCCCTAATAGTCTCCAACTACCATAAAAATTTAAAGCAAAAATAATTTAATTTATGTGAGTTATCATGATGATAACATGGTGGGTTTGCAACACTCTAAAAACTCCTTCCTTCGAAATTAACTTCAACACAAATGTGCAGCCCATGACAGCTTCTAACACTATCCCAAGTTTCATTGCCATAAGTCAAACAGTGGAGGTTTCACAGACTCCCAAAAAGTGTCAAAATGAGCAAAAAGAGGGGAAAAAAATACATATGTACAATTTATGTGTACAAAAGAATTTGAGTGACTTATAACTCGGGAACGGCTCACTTCCACAGGTCCCTTTATTGCACTGAATACAATAGTTGTATTTTCCTAAAATGATGTGTCGTTTTTAATATGGAAATGAAATTCTTCATTAATAAGAAATGTCGTTTTCCCTTATTCCAATCTCGAATAAAAACCAGATGACGTTTCTATAATGCTGGAGGCTGTATAGTATTTGTTATAAAATGTTTTAGCTTTATTATTTTCGATCTATCCTTTAGTTGTAAATCCATCATTCATTTAATATAAAAAAATTTTTTTTCAATGTCAAAAGTCATGCAGTTACATTTAAAGACGTAATTAATTGTGGAGAAAAAGGGCAAGAATACTTGTATTGTTTTGACCTTCAACCATATGCTAGATAGACTCACTATGTCAATAGAAATTGAAGCACACATAAATGACGTCACAATGTGGCAAATACATGTTAAATCCCATAAAAAATTTTTGAAGAAAAAAAAAATCAAAAAAATTTTATTTTTTCTTCTAAAATGAATTTTTTAATAGGAAAAAAAAAAAGAAATGATTATATACAATTTTTCAAAAAAAAAAAAAAAACCTCCAATCTAGCTAAAACCAACTTCAAAAACTTAGAAATGACAGCAGTATAACCTGGGTAAAATAACTTCTTGAACCAATGTGACGTCACACTCCATATTTATCGGTGCTTCAATGGAAAGCATTGTACAAGATGGTCGAAGGTTAAAATCTTCGACCATATACTGGATAGACATGCCATGTCAATGGAAAATTGAAGCACACATAAATAACGTCACAACAGGGCAAATGCATGTTAAAGCCCATAAGGATTTTTTGAAGAAAATAAATGAAAAAAAGTTTATTTTTTCTTCTAAAATGAATTTTTTAATAGAAAAAAAAAAGTGTAAAATTCTGCATTAGTTGCCCTCCAACTTTTACAAAACTTGGTGAAAATGTAATTCTATGGTAGACGATGTTGTATTATGAATATTAAACGTCGGAAACAATTAGTAAATGAATAACGAAAGTTTGAAGTTCACTAATGTCATATAATGGGAGAGGCCGGAATCAAAATGATATGATATCGATATTTCGATCTTACTATCGACGATATTAAATTACAATCGATCTTTGAAAAGGAAATATCGAAAAAAATATTTACATTATACTGCAGCATAATACACGGTTTGCTATCACAATATTTTATTTTAACTGTTTCCCCCTCGAATTGGGTGGTATGTAGGTAATGAAGGCATCGTAACAGCGGAGGGATCTTTCGGACGATGCGGGCGGCCTTGGCTAAAATCGCTTTTATCATCTCAATATCGACATGAACAGGAATGTACGAAATATAGTACAGTTTACGAACAATTGTAACCGCAATATATAATGACCCAAATAGTTACGATGCGTGAAATTTTGTATTATTAATTTACTAATAAAACCCGTCATTCATTCCAAATTTCAAGACCATCGGCGAAGGGTAAGTATAATAGAATTTAACTTCAACGATAACACAAACAGAATACAGATTACACATTACATCTTTTATTCTTTACTGGTCTCACATCGAAAAATAACATATGAGAGAATGGATAGGGGAGGAGTAGAGCTTTGACGCAATCGCAACGTAAGCAATGACATAGGAGACAAAGAAAACGACGTGGCCAATTCAAAACAGCTGATCTTCGAAACCGCTCGCTTCACATACGGATGACGCACGCAACTCGAAAATAAATAGTGAGTAATGACTCAACACGATGTAGGAAAATAAGAGTAAAATAATTTCTGACTCAGTAAAAACAACGAAAACCATTATTAACAAAATGGCGAATAACAGGCACAACACAAAGGTAATTTCTAAAAATTCATGATTTTAACTGACCTCAGAGGATGAAAATTCCTCAACAACAAATTGCGTAATTCCTGTAATATAGCTCATCTAATACGAAATGGGATAAATTGGAACGAAAATAACGAGAAATCGAAAAGCGTTGAACTTTCAAGAATGAAGCAATTACCATATGAATTAAACAAACGTACTAAACTGGCGGCCAATTGATGAGCCAAGAAATAGTACCACGGACTAGGCCAAAACGTATTATTTACATAGGTTTGTTAAATAACGAATAATGATGACTGAATCCTAATTAGTCGTTATAGCAGAGATACAATGGGAAAGGGAATGCCAATAACCAAATTCAGATTTACAAATGCCATGAAACAGAACACCTTGCTTTACAGTTTATATCCGAAAATATTCTTTATGCTCTCGGATATTAAGGAAGAATATATAGAAATAACCAAAAACAACAGAAATCACTTACTAGAAGTTTGAAGACTTGAAAATTTAATAAATCACTGTTCAAGGATCGGAATAAACTATAAAATAGAACTGCACAATGAACAAAGGAAACACAATTGACAGCGACCAAACGAACGCAACGAAACTCAAAAACAGACTGACGACGACACAGCAACGTAACAAAACAGATAACAAATCGAGATTCGACTTCCAGAATGAACGACGGAAAACATAAGTGCAAATTGCGAAGTGCGACTAAAAGTCGATCAAGTGGATGAATTCACGAAATGATGCAATAACTCGGTTTGTCGACTTGAACGCTTCATTACTTTCAACAAAGATGGCTGCTCTGCTCTATAGTCTAATGCGCACTATTTTTCGGAATTGATGAAGTGAAATGTAAATGTGAGTTGTGACGAACTTGAAACTTGAGAGAAGAGCAGGATTTTTCAAGCTTGCTTGAAGGTTTCCAATGGAAATGATATATATATATATATATACACAAATTTATTTTATATACATAATTATATATTATGACTGTTATCACTTATCAGTAATACGTACATACTACAAAAAATTTCGGTTCATTCGTTCGAAATTTGAAGGTTCTAGAGGGAACTAGAAGTAGGTAGAAAGTAGAACGTAGGAGCTACTTTTTTACTTTTTAAAACCCATTCGGTTTTTTCATTCTTTCTTCAATCTTCCCCCAAGAAGGCCAAGAACCTAATAAAATAAATTTTTGATTTTCTTTCCATTACACCTCTTCTAATTTCCTTCTTTCTGCTAATTTCATTTTTTTTTTTGTCCGTTTAAGAATAAAAAAATCGAATTATTATTTCAAATTTTCAATTCTTATTAGGAATTTAAGTGTGCAGTATACACAATTGTACAAGGTCGTAGAGAGGAAATTCGGCCCTGGGACAAAAAAACTTCATGGTCCTTCAACAAACTGAAAACTGCCTCCGTGTTCAGTGCCGTATTCAAAATTTATCGATGAGAGAAGTTTCACATTATCGGAAAAAAATTTTTTGGTCTCTTTTCAGAAGATTTTTCTTCGAAAATTTACTTATTTTATTATTTTGAAATTTTGGACTCCAACCAGGTGCTGGAAAATCCGGACCTGGCTTTTTTTGCTCTCCCCTTTCATCATACCTGCGTACATATCATTATTATGGTTTCCCTTTTCATTAAAAAAAATTAGGCTTTGATTAAAATTTTACAAAATTCTGTTAAAATATCAATATACTTATTGATATTTTTTCAATAATTTCCCAGAAACATTAATTTTTTTCAATATTGTCCCTAAAAAATATTTTTTCAAATTGTTTCTCCCAAATCAAGAATGATTAAATTGAAAAATGGAAATTGAAACTATTCATTATTCGGTTTTTGTTATATTTCTCTTATTGGTCTTGATAGCAATTTATTAATTGTTTCAATTCCTTTTACTCTTCAAAATTTTGGTAGGTATTTCTGTTAGTGACATGCACTAATTGTTGGGACCACCAATCCTCTTCCCCTCATACTCCCACAAACACTTGACATTGAATATATTATATCTTTTTCAAATTTATACTCCCAGAACACTGTTACCTGTTTCACCACTCATTTGTTTGTCTCTATACAGTTTTGTTCTCTTCATATTTTAATACTCTGAACACTACATGTACGATCTTCTTCAATTACACACTTCTGAGTTGTAACTTTGACAACATCTTTATTATTTTGTACAATAATTGTGAACATTCGATCTACAACCTCTACACTAATCCATTATTCAACTAATTGATTTTTTGATAATCAATAATCATTCAGGCATATGCAAAATTTTTGGTTGTTATTTTTATCACACTTTTATTAAGAATTTGATAAAAAAAATTGGTTTGATTGGTAAGTGTGGAATACCTTGTCGTGAGAAATATTCACACTAGAAGGTTTTCAACAGTATTTGCGCGTTCTGCCACTTCATACAATTGGTTGAGTGACTCCAGGATAGTCTGACTGAATCCGTAGGAATTGTTCGTTGACTTTAGTGCAGCTGGATATATTGGTGTCCAGTTGGTACGCTAGCGTTTTGCCTTCCACCCATAGACTAGTATTGTTGTCTATGATTTTTCCATTTTTGAGGTCAATGACCAGGCCGTAGTGCGCGAGGAAATCTGCGCCCAGGATCGGAGTTGGAACGTCCGCAATTGTGAAGGACCACGTCATGTCTCTTCACAAACCGATGCTTACTTTGCTGGATTCTATTCCGTAAGCTGGAAGGTTTTGACCATTCAAAGTTCGGAGGTAGTATTTTGGAGGAAATTCCTTTTGGTTTTTACTTACTGGCAAAATGCTCAAGTCAGCACCTGAGTCAATAAGGTAACATCTCCTGTTAGTCCTGTCCTTGATGAACAGGTGGTGTGAATACTTTTTTGAGGGATCTTCAGCCGCATAGACAACCCCTCTTTCTAGTTTGACGGCTTATTGTATGTTTTTCCCACCATTGCCATCTGTTGTTGCACTTGGTGGCCTCCGCGCCAAATCTATTATGAAAGAAGCAGGATTTATCATCCCAGTTCTGAGACGGGGGTTTGGGGTATGATGTTCTTCTAGGGGGAGTTGGACTCTGACCCCTGGTAGAATTGCTCTTCCGGTCTCTGGACCAGGATTTTCTGTCATTATCTCTATTGTTGTTGCTCCTGCTTTTTGAGCAGGTATTGCTTTTACTATTTCTCGGGTTGTTGTTACTATTTTTCTTCTTTATTTTGCTAGTCAGCTGAGCTATCTGGGCTCTAAGCTGGGCTAGTTCTCCCATCTCTGCCAATACTGCACAAATCAAGGATGCTGATCTTGAATGTTCCAGTGCACTATCGGCACTCTTTGCCAAGAAGTCTAGGTCCTTGGAATTGTTGATTATCGTGGTACCCACAGCTGCCAGACACTGTACAACATTTTGGGGCAGTTGTTTACAGAACTGGTTCCCAATGACTGATGGTGATACGATGTTATCGGCCTTTTGTCTCAATTTGGCCATGAAGATGGAGGGTTTATCATCTCCCATCTTCATTCCACCCAGACATCATCTATTATCTGGTTTTGGGTCTTACCAAACACATTACAAATTTTCTTGCAGAACCAACTGTACTTGTCTGCTTCTGCCAGAGGGCATTCTATGATATCCGGAATGCGGCGTATTATTTCTGCGGGCATGCCACTGCAAATGTGTGTGTACTTCTGGTTGTTCTGTAGGTTCTCTGTTTTGAAACGACCTTTGAGGAGAGTCAACCAGAGTTCTACCTCATTTGGCAAAAATTCTGGAATCTCGATCCTCCCCCTTTGGATTGCAGGGTTCTGCAGAGTCTGCATCTACAACAGCTGTAATAGCTGCGCAAGCACTTCGGGGGTCAGAGGTGGCTGACCACTTCCACCTGTCCCAGGCTGATTTGATGTCTGGTTCATCCCATTACCATTTCCACTGGAGTTGGGCATTGTTGTTTTCCTCTGATATATCTCTTTGGAGTTGCTTCTTACAAAGGTTCCACCAGACTTCGTCAGTTGTTGGTCTGGGGTTGAAGGGTCGGAGTCTTGGCTCAAAAGACGACCACTTCTGAGGGTGCGAGCTGTTGTCTTGTTCGGGTTGACGACAGCTCCCAAACGCAAGGCTTCTGGCCTCCGGATCTGTTTTTGTTTCTCCGGAGTATCAAAGACTTCAGAGTCTCTTGTCGAGGCTGGAGTAGTTGGCGGATGAGGGCAACTTTGTTCCTCCAGGTCTACTTCTCTTGGTTTCCTTCCAGCAAATATATTTGGAAGGGGGGGTTTAATTTCCCACTTTCAAAGTTAGACCTCTGCTTCAACAGCCAAAGGTGTCTAGGTCTGTGAAAAAATATTTGTATCAAAAGCGAGTTACTCGCCAGCGTACCGCGCCTAGTTTTAGAATTAGCGCAACACGCCTAGACACCCACGACGTAGCCAAAAATCACGTCGGGGTCACCACTGTGGAATTCCTTGTTGTGAGAGATATTCACACTAGAAGGTTTTCAACAGTATTTGCGTGTTCTGCCACTTCATACAATTAAGTATGGGAGAGCCAAATCCTCGGCAAACACTGGCGATTTTTGAGCCAGTTCTGAGAGTTTATATACAGGATTTGGTACACGCACACAGACACACATGCATACGTACATGTACGTAATTATGTCATGCGTTACGTCGTTTCTTGCCTCTGTAGAGGTGATAAGAAACAACGAAGCGCATTTGGTACCGGGCTGTGACATCACCGAGATTGTTATCTGGTAATTGATCTCGGCCCGTGCAATGTATCTTACCTGTACGTATAGGTACGAATATACAAACGCACCAGTGTATATTTGTTTAACGTCATAAAGACGATTATTGCTAGCCTTTGGGTGGCGACTGTTGTTGAGGGGTGCGAGCCCCTATTACCTCATACGAGTATTGTCCCCACAGTAAGATTCTTTGAGGATATATATTTATATGTAATGGAGATGACATAATAGTTGTTTTGGGTTTGCACCTATAGATAGTGCTACCTATGCCATGTGTTTTACTTTCTAAAAATCTGATTGGAGGAAAAAATCTGCACATAAATTTGTTTGTAAACACTGGCATACAAATTACCCTATTCTGGACAATCTGATTATTCTGATTGGTTGATGTCAATTAATGTGGGGTAATTTGTACACCAAGGTATACATGTTTGGTATAGATATTAATAACAGCCAATTCCATTGTAAAACAGCAGCATGTTGTCTCAATCATATATATATCCTTGAAGGCAAGATGTGATATTATTTTGATAAAAAATCATAATTGATTACTTGCTCTAGACTAATCGATTAATCAGTTTTTTGAATTAATTGATTATCCAGTGATCGGTTACTCAAAATAATTGATTAATTGAACAGTTTTTGATTAACCAGGCATCACTAATTTCTGTTAAATTTTGTTTCAACTCCTGAAAAATTTGGTTTCTATTTTGGTTTCTCAATCCCTGGATTTCTAAACTTCTAAATAGGTGTACTTATTTATTCATTTAATTCAATAATTGAAAAAAAAAGTTTCCCATCATTACCAATGGGTCTGAATATAGTAACAAAATATGAATTTGGTAACTTAAAAACAAGCTACATTGTTAGATGATGCGGCAACAGGGTTTTTGCTTTATTTAGGTATATATGATTTTTTTTTCTTTCTTTTTTTAGGTTTGTTTTATTTGTCGTGAAAAGTGACCCTAGGGTGACACCATTAACATCAACTATGAATAAAAACTGGAAATAAAAAAAATACGAATAATCGAGAAATTTTAGAAATATTTTCAAAAAGAAGACAACTGTTGAAAGGAAATGATATATACCTATATATTTCATTTAATAATACTTAACGAAAACGAAACAGTTGAAATTGAAACATTATTGTCAATTGTCACATTTTCCATAAATTTATAGCTAAAATTAGAATAAAAAAAAATAAATGGTCACAGATAACATAATATAAATGGATGAAAATTTTTTCATTTTTTCACAGTTGAAAAAGAAAACATAAAACACAGGTTAAGGAAAATGAAGAAGGAAAAGATGAAAAATAAATAAATAAATAAATAAATAAATGTTCACAGATATCATCATAAAATAGAAAATTTTATTTTCACAGTTAAAAAAACATAGAACTCAGGCTGAGGAATAATGGAGGAGGAAAAGGAAAAACATAGCGATTTTAATAAGGTTTTTGCTTGGATAATAACTACAAAAGCACTGTCATTCCCCTCCACAGTGTTTAGAGAAGCGTGCTTTCTTTATTATACCAGTATAGGTGATACTCTGTGGTTTTATCAATAAGACGTGCTGCCAAAGTAGCAACCACCGAAGTTCCGAAGTTTGACAGTCCATTTCCAGGACGAGTGTAGATTGTAGAAAACAACGACAAAAAAAAAAGCAGCTGTGCAAATTTCGCCAGGCATGGTTATCGTGAAATAAATTCTAAACCATAGCATTCATAAATCAATTAGAAATTTATGTATGTAAAAAAAGCAGTTTACCAAAAGATAAGAAATGTCACTTTTCAAAATTATAGGAGTATCTATCTGGCGTACAAAATTTTACTTTCGTTTCAGCTAATTACCTGCAATTTTAAGTTTTCAACTACCTACATTTACTCAGGAAAGAAAATTCGTTAATCAAAAATTAAAAATGTAAAAATTCTTAATATTTGGGTCAATTTTTTCCTCGTTTCTACCGTAGCATAGTGAATAGTTGTAAAATTTTTGTCCTTGGAAAAAAAGAAAAAAAAAGAAAGGAAACAAATGATGCTAAGTAAAAAAAGTTTAGCAATTGTGTTACTAGTCATTTGCAATTATTACTGCGTGGCAAATAAAGAGGAAGAATTTGCGGCGGATACTTACGAAGATGAATATGGTAAAATTGTACACGCATCAGTGGTAAGTAATAGAACTTAAATGTTAGCAATAAAATAAGTTAAAATTGAAAGCGATAATAATTGCGATTTGATGAATTTTCAACGACTCATAAATTATAGCTTTTTCGCCATGGAGATCGTAATCCTTATGCACCCTATCCATTTGATCCGTACAAAAATTATCAATGGCCTGAGGGATTAGGACACTTAACAAACGTGAGAATACTTACCTATCCATTAAATTTTATTCTATTTTATTTTTTAATTAACTAATTTCTACAAGAATTTTTTTCTAATTATAGGCGGGCAAAAAAAGACTTTACGAAGTGGGCAAATGGTTCAGAAAACGATACGAACATTTGGTTGGATTTCGTTATTCGTCTACAGAGTCGAAAATGGACAGTTCTGATTATGATAGATCGTTAATGAGCGCCGAATGTTTTTTGGCTGGCTTCTATCCACCATCCGAAGTCGAAATTTGGAGCGAAGAAGGCTTACAGTGGCAACCTGTACCTGTGCACACCATGCCGTTGCCTCAGGACAACGTAAGATAACTAGAAAATATATGATTCTTTTATTCTTCTAAAGCAACCCTCTTCACAGAATAAAACAACTGAATAAATACCGGATTGGGTGAATATATTCCCCCTCACTCGACCCAAAAATTTTTGACGTAGGTATACCCTAGTGGGGTAAGTTGATTAAAATATTGTACCCAAATAAAGGTACTCCTTACAATAATTACGGTAGACTAAATTTTTTTCATTATATGACACCATTGATCATTCGGCACAAGCAGGCACAATATGAAATTAAAAACAATGGTGCTAAATTAATATGTACCGAAACCTTATTTGAGTTTTGAGGGAGGAGTTTAATCTATTGTGTTAGGCCGGATGTTTAACTGGAATTTAAGACGGAATCAGATGAACCAGATGGCGCTGCAAACGCTCCACAGACCACAATCACCCATTCACAAACGTTTCGTATTGGTTAAAAAGGGTATAACAGCTGATAATAGGTATCTTAATTTAATTTGTGTTTTATTCTTTAAATATTGAAGATTAACTAAGTTTTTTTCCCATAAATTTAAAGACGAATGAAGTCTACATAAATTAAAAAGAAAATTATTGCCGTCATTGAACTGTAAATACCTTAATTTCAGCTTTTATTTGGCCATATTTTGCTTAGGATCATAAGTATTTTTGTTAATGATCACCTATTCGCTGGTTCAATGAATTTTCGCTAGATGTCAGCCACTTTGATTTTAAATCCAGATAGCTTTATTCTGAAAAACCATCTATCTTTTGAAAAATATGTTTCCAACCTTATTTGCAAAAAATTTAGAAAAAAATCTCTGCCTAAAAATTTCTGTTGGATCCACAATTTAAGCGATTTAAGAAAATTATAAACCATATAAAGCTTGATTTAGGAAGTTTTCATAGACGCGATTAAAGTTTGAAATTTGGGGAAGCTATGGCCTCTACCAAAAAATATTTTACGACTTTTTTTTTGCTTTCAATTTCGTTGTATACTTGGTACTTATTATTTTCCTCTGAAAAAATCTTTAAACTTTGCTCTACCACCTAAATTTGAAAGAAAGAAAAAATATTTTTATGATGTTTTTGTTTTGCTCGTTAATTTGTTAAATGACCATGATAAAAATAAATATTTTAGAAAATTTTTGGGAGAGTCAGAATTCATTTTGGGGGCAGGGCCCTCTATACCCCCTTATTTGTGTCTTTGAGAGTTTCAGTGGTCCTTCCGAATGAACTAGCATCTTTGACAGTTTTCTGTTCAAAAACTATCGAGGATAAAAAAAATGGGAACAAAACTTTATTTTCGGAATATTTTATACCAAATATTTTCACCAAACAAAGTTTTCCATGGAATCAACCATTTATCGAATAATTTCCCATAAGAATCAAATTTTTTTTTTTTACAAAATTTTCTTTTATGAATGTAAAACCTTCTACCTTTTAAAGTTTCATAATAAGTTTCAATTTATTTTGCTTGCTATATTGTGTACTAACAAATACAGGTGGATTCTTTTTCACCCATCAGATTTTTAATTATAGTACACGCAGTCGATAAAGGGATACTTACTTGCCATGTCGTCTCTATCATACATAAAATATGTTTATCCTCAAAGCACATAACAGCAAACCTGATTGTCGCATTCCACAATTGTAGCACCTTCGATGGTTGCGTTGAATACTTCGAAAAATTATGAGCAAAAAGATTAAAACCAAATTAAAAATGTTAAAAACCACTGCAACTAATTGTTAGAATTTTTTTTTTTTTTGATAGTCTGCGTTTAGAAATTTGAGATGTTAACAATGATTTTTATTTTTAGCCTAGTTTGAAGCTGAATAGAAACATCAGATACCAAGAAAGTTTTCATATGAAATATTTTTTTTATTCTTCATCTTATAGGACACTCTATAAACAGTAAAGGGATTTGTAAACACATTACTGTTTCATCAGGTTACTTATTTTTTAATTTTCATGGGGTAAAAATCAGCCTGATTGGTTGATCACATGAATTCGCAGTTTATTTTCAGTATCAAAAGAAAATATTTACTGATATTAGTATGCAAGGCCCCCGCAAAAACAAAACAAAAAACTCCAGCGCAACAGTAAATTTCGCTAGAAAATCAGATCCCCAATTTTACCTTCAATTTGAAAAGAAAACCTAAAACCTAAATTAATGCAATTCCTTGCGTTTTAAAGTTAGATTTAAACGACACACACACACACACACACACACACACACACACAGCCCATACTTATAACTATTCGTACCAGCATACATCAAAAAAATTAGGTCAAAGTGGGAAAATGGTGTCGATAATTTTCTTTTGTCGTGAAACGAAAATGGATCTCCACATAGTTCAGTTATGGTCTGAGTAGGTAGAGGTGAGAATAAATTGAGCACATTAGTCACCGTCATCTTGTTCAAGATTTTTGAAACTTTAAAAAAGAATGCAGATTGCTCCCGTTTGTATTATTGGATAATCATAATATTGCCAATAGCGCTGCCATAATAATACCATCGCTTAAATAACAAAAATCGGTTTTTCTAATTTCAGATGATTGCTATGTTCAAAATGTGTGAAGCCTACAACTACGAATTATTTGCTGCTAATACCGCACCTAGGTATACAGAAATGTTTAAAAAACATAAAAATTTTTTCAACTATGTCGGTGCAAGCACTGGTATCACCTTCAATGAGAATTTTATAGTTTTTGGTTTATTGAAACTCATGGAAGTGTACGATTCCTTAAACGTTCAAGTGAGTATATCATATGTTCGTAACTTAAGTAGGTATAATATGGATAACTTGTATTTTCACTAAAAGCGAGAGAAAAAAAAAACCAATCTGTTAATCGAGCGTATCGAACTTATTTTTTATTATTATAAGCTTTTATTGCATTCGCTACCGCTGGTTCGTATATATCTATTCCTTACATGCAAGTTTTGTCTGATCAGACGTTTGAATTGCAGAAGTTAGCGTATATCTTCAGTTAACATCATCGCATGGTGGTGAAGTAGGGAATAACCCCATTGGTGACGTGATTTCAAATCGGAAATTGGGCAATTGATTTTTTCAATTTTTTTATCGATGATCTACCGAGGTATTTTTTTTTGGAACCAGTTTTTCACTGTGCGATATATATAATGATTTAAAAAAAAGTTCCGAAATAAGTCAAGGATGGCTTTATGTTTTATAAAAAAAAAAATAAAAAAAATACGTAGCACTTTATTTTTCCTATTCATTGGTTACATGTGAGGAATAGATATATGCGGCATGAATAGGCAATTGGGATTTTTAAACAAATAGATAGCGCTACCATCAATAGCTAAAATAAAAGAAACGAGCTTGAAAAAAAAAATTTTTTTTCAAACCACGTTTAAACTCAGTATGTAAGTTAGGTATCCAATCAGTTATTTTTAAATTTCTTAATAAATTTTTGCTAATTTTTATTTTTATTATTTTTACTTTGAAATTCTATTTTTTATTATTATAAGTTTTTTTTTTTTTTTTTTTTTATTGAGGCAGAGTTGTAGTATATCACTCTCATACGTATTATGAAGGTCAAGCGTGAATAGGCAATATCAATGCACATAGGTATAGCATTAGATTAAATACGATGTAATTTTAGTCTTAATTTTTTTACTGTCCCGTGGGAATTTATCAATAACGGATGTATTTTGTTTAATGTGATTTTGATACATAAGTTAGGTTAAAAACGAGTTTTTAAAAAATACGCTTTTGTAATTAGAAGAAGAAAATAACGGCGAAAGAGACAATAAAATTTCTCACTTTCTCTCATCGAGACAGAAACAAAGAAAAATTGAAAAAACAGCTGATTAAAACGGATAAGTGTGTGTGTGCGTGTGTCGGAATAGCGCTAAAGTTGGTCATCCAGTGTACTGCAACAAATTGAGTTGAGTAGAATATAAGCGTGTCGTATAACAACTGATAACAACTGATAAAAACGGATATAAGCGTATGTGTACGTGTGTCGCAATACGTGAAAGCAGCGCTGAAGTTGGTCATCCGGTGTACTTCAATAAATTGAGTGAGTAGAATAAAAGCGTATAATATAATAACTAGAGGATTGCCACTTCTTAATTATACGCTCGAGATACAATTACTAACGCAACAAAATGTGACGTAGTTCTTGTACTAACATCTGGAGGCACTAAAATCGGGTTTGATTTTACTCAGTTATCACTCCTCAACGCGCTTTGTTTTTCCACACAAGTTTTAGCAATTTCCTTTAACCGTCATTACAGCCTATAACATCAAGTAATGATCCCATCTGAGGGATGCAAATTCTTTTGTAATTTTTTTGTAGTTGTTTTGTAATTTTTTTTTCAAATAAATGTATAAAAAAGCGTACCTATTTTTTAAAAACTCGTTTTTAAACTAAATTTATTAAATACTTAAACATATTTTTTTCACCCTTCGTTTATTCGTTATATTGAAAAAAGTGTCCCACCACCGTATTTGGGGAAACAAAATAGCAGTGATTGAGAAACACTACGTTTTTCATTTTGTGTACTGTCAGTTTTGAGTTTATGAAATTTAGGTAAATAGTTTTTTTTTTATTCCGTTTTCATTGATTTGGTTTCCATTTTCATTACATTTTGTAGTTTTACTAAAATTTCTCATTCAGTTTGTTTACGATTCAATTCCCGTTACTTCTTTTTGTTTTTTTAGTTTTCCGGTACCTATTTAAAATGTTGTAAATCCTGTTCAAGTATCGATATTATATTGATATTTTTAAAAATATTTTTCCAAAAATTATGGTATATTTTCGATATTTTCTCAGAAACATCGATATTTTTTAGTGATTTCCCAAAAAATATCGATATTTTTCCAAATTTTTTCCCCCAGATCAAAAATCATTCAAGTGAGAAACGGAAATAAAAATGATTCATCATTTGTTTTCCATTATTGGTCTTCAAAGTAGGTAATTGTTTCCGATTCTATTTCCATTTCAGAATTTTGGAGTTACCGTTTATTTCGGTTTCCGGCGCGAAAAATATGGTTTTGGTTTAAGAAAAATTCGGTTTACGTTTTAGTTTCTCAATCCCTGCAAAATAGGTACAAAAAAATGGTTAAACTTTACCTTTTTGTCGAAACATAATAGTTTTCAACTTCAAAAAAAGACATGGTTGGAGATTAAAATTCAGTTGTAATGTTACTTATGGTATTTCTGTTTAGGATAACCGAATGCGGTTGTTGGGTTGAGTGCACGAAAGGGTGAAAACAGTTGCCTAAGCTTATAGAGGAAATTTTTTTGTTAATTTTAATTTTGAACTCAGTTTTTCTCGAAAACTATCGAGTTTTTACAGAACATGAAAGCATAAATTTCTTGTGTATTTTTTTCTCCCAAATAAAATGGTGAAAGTAATTCAATTTTTAATATACTGAAGGGTGAGAATATGGCAATTTAAAAAGTAACAGTCCTTCTCTTTACCTTCAAAATATTGGTAAAACATTCAAAACTAAGTGAAAATAAATAATATAAAGATTTATTACCCTTTACCACATTTAATGGGCTATAGCTCGGAAAGAGAGCATTTAACAGCATTTTGCAAGAAGAACTTTTGTGTTTTTTCGGCTCCAAAAGATCCTAAAAGTTACGCTGTTCAACTTCCATACTCTGCATATTTCAAATTTAATAGCTTTCTTAGGAAAGGCTTAACTTATCGAAGTTACATTTGCAAATTTCTAATTTGTTGTACAAAATTTACGTTTGTTTGAAAAATTATGACATTTTAAATACTTAGGTCTATCAGTGAGGGTTTATCAAGAAAATTATTGTTTTATTTTTCTTTCTTTTTATTTTTATCATACCGTTCACTGATATTTATTCATATATTCCAGAACCAGAACAATTTCTCTCTGCCTGTATGGTCTAAACCAGTGTTCCCCGAACCTATGGCCAGTTTAGCTGTAAAGATATTCGACGTTGGAACTTACACTGAAAAAATGAAACGACTAAAATCAGGTGCCTTATAATTACAAAATCAGTAGGATACATTTATAGCCTTTACAGACGGGCAGTGAAATTCATGAAGAGATTGCAAAGCTTATCTTTACCAATTGCATTGACTGAAAATAATCTTTATGATTCAAAATTAATCTCCTTCAGTTCTGAACTATATCGCAATCGCACAATTTCGATCTGATTTTATCGATTTGATACATCGTTTGGTGTGGTTTTTTTAACATGGCGACACTTGGCTTTTAGTGAATGCCTAATTTTTATTTTTACCAAATATTGCTTTTAAATGTACTTAAATAGGTACCTATTTTGTGGTAAAAGATGAATTCTCATATTTTCTATTCAAATTCAAAACGTCCTCCCTAACAAGAGAGTAGATAGCTCTGCAATAAGGGATGGTGGTTTATACATTCTCAGTGGTTTTTTCTGATATCCCCCACAACAAAAAATCACCAAAACTTACCAAAAAAAAAGATTGTTAGAGATCAAGCCTTTTTTTTCTTTGTTAAGGGTGGGGGGCCCAGACCACGAATAACCCCCTCAATTACGACCTTGAGTCCTTAACGAATTCAAAGTTATAGCTGAAATAAAACATATTTTCTTTACTGCCCTTTCTCCTCTTCACAATCCAATGGGCCTAAACACTTATAAAAACGTATAAAATTAAAGATACTTAAGTTCCTACTTTTTTATATTTAATAGCTAGGTACTTAAGAAAATTCTATTTATATTTATCGTTTATTTCTTAACTTTTCGTCATTTAACCAGATAATTTAACTTCAGGTAGGTATTCTTTTTCATATTCCCTGTTGCTGGTTCAAAAAAGGTATGCTAATAAGTATCAAGCCAATTGGAAAAAAAAAAAAACATGTTATAAAATAAATAAATAAATAATTAAATAAATACATAAATATATAAGTAAATAAATAAATAGAATAAATTCTGACATGAAACACATGAAAACAGTTCGACTTCTACGACTTTCTTCTGATTTCAGGACCATTTTTGCGATCTGTAACGAATGATATGTTTAAGAAAGCCTATGAACAATATGAACAAAATTTACACTTTTATTCGGGACATGATTCGACGATTGCCACCATTATGATTACACTAGGAATTTATAATTCGCTTCTACCTCCTTACGGATCATCGTTGATATTCGAATTAAGAGAAAAAGAAACCGATTACTTTGTAACGGTAAGTACCCATATGGTTACAGAAAAGTCTAAGTTGTTCCCGGTAGGTACCTGCTGCCAAACTTCGGCTGTTGGTAGTACTAGTACTGGATAAAATACTCGTTGAAAAACGTTATTACAACAATTGTAACATAATATAACGATGGTTACTAATGTTTTGAAAAAAGTTATTAAAACTAAATATTTTTAAAATTCCTTCAATAAGTATACTTGTTCAAGTAACAATTTTTACTTGTTTCATTGAGTAGGTACTGCAACAGATTTATTCGTTTATATTTATACTGACAAATATATTCCTACACACCAACAAAAATATGTGGAATTATGTAAACATTAATGCATTGTTTACAAATTACTCTTATTTTTTATGAGGAGTCTTCTTCTTCCAATTTGTTCTTCTTCTTCAATGTCACTCTTCTTCCTCCTTACCAATTATACACACACACACACTAATACCTATTTTTCACTAATCACAGTGAACACTATTACACCTAATTGTGTATATAAACTCACATTTAGTGTAGACGATAGAGATATTCCGAGACTAATTCATTCATTCAAATATTACGTGAAACTCTGTTACAGAGTATTGTGTATAAACTTATCTGTACTGTATGTACAAAATTATTATGTTTTAAAGTACCAATTGTGTTGTTATATTTTATTTAAAGACTGAATCCAGAAAAGTTAAAGTCCACCATATGAATGTGAATAATAAATTATTTAAAACAATTCACATTTAGAAGTATTAATTTTCAGTATAGTATTGATATACTCGTGTAAGGTGTAACCCATAAAGAGTGTAAATCAACCAGGGGTAAAGGACTCTTTTATGCCATTACAGGTACTACAAAGTAGGCCACTATCTTCCACTGAAGCTTAATAGTTAATTTTGAACATTTTAAAATTACTTCTACTAAAATCTGCTTTTCAACACTGTGTACATGTAAGCATAAAATCTCTTTCATGCGTAGGTATAGTGTGTCATATGTCTCATCAAGTATTACTAGCCACGGATGTTTAGCAGTCAATTCCAAGAACACCCTACAGAGCTGTGGTTCCCAACCTTTTTCGGCCTCTGCCCCCTTTGGGATCCCCATTCAAAAAAAATCAGTAATCCAACATTTCATTTTACTTTTCATATTGTTAGATGTAAAAATGGAAAACTAGGTAATTTCAATGAAAATTTGTGAGTAGGTAGCTTAAATTTACAAATACATAATCAATGAGAAGGTTGGCACTGCTTCACCCTTACTAATTCGGCTACATTTTTTATTTTAGTATTAATTTTATAAGTTTGAATTTCTCTTATGTCCCCCTTGAAGAAGCTTCGTGCCTCCCTGGTTGGAAATCACTGCTGTAGAGACTGAGCTGAATGTTTTTTTTTAATTGGTCCATCGGATATAGTGATTCGTTATCACAAAAATTTTTTTGCTTCTAACCTCATTACTTTAAGGAGTGCTTAGTAAATTTTTGTTATGAATGTCAACCAAATTAATTGTGAACAAACCTGTCAAATTGTTCAAGTTAACCAAAGTTTGCTAAAATGACAGCATACAAGGGTGCATTATCATTTGTATGGCACCACTTTTAATAGCTGAGGAATTTTCATTGCTGCTTTTTTGTATGCACAAATAAATTACTTCATGTGGATCCCTAAATACAGTTGAACGGAAAGCGATTCCTCTAAAAAATTGTCTACAGTAGCGGTTAGTATAGTAAAAAGGAGAATGGGTTGTATGCCTAAGCAAAAATTTAGGGTGGTATGACATCTAAATTTTTCGTAATGAGAAAGTGAGAAAAAACCAAATAACGTTATTCCAAGTAGATTTTAGGCTGGGAAGCCCCTACTCTACTCACATTGAAGAACCGCCACTGATTACGCGGTTCTTTGAGCTAGGTAATACGTCAGTCGTTATGCATAGTTTCCAAACCGATAACATTTTAAGGTAAAAAATGATGGTTCTGCAAAGTACCACAGAAACCCTTTGAAGCTGGCTTGGAAAAGAACTGCAGTTTAAATGTCACGATCATCAGAAGTAGCCTCATGCAGATAATTTTTCAGTTTCACGAGTAGGTTTTTGTTTTAGCTGACATGCATTATGACAACTGAGGGAGATCTGTTTTTATGCAAACAGAATTCAGTTACATATAAAGGGCTGCTTTCTTTTGGCTTCGCCACTCCTCAAGAAGTTACAGTCGGGGGGGGGGGAGAAATTACCGTACCTTATTGTAAGTACTCGTGGTTATCTCTGGTTGCAGGTTTTGTACAGAAACTCGACAGACACACCTCCTCTTCTGCTGGAAATACCAGAATGTAAACATATGTGCTCGCTAGAAAACTTTTTGGACGTGATAAAACCATATATGACTGAAGACTGGGACAAGGAATGTCAGGTATTCCCTGTTATACCGCAAATTCCGGTTACAAATAATTGGAGTTACACGACCATGGACAGTTGGATATTTACAAAAGGTGTTCTTTCAAGAATCATCCTACAGTACTGTGCATTGAGACATGAATGAGAGGAAATTGAAAATGTGAAAAGAGAGCCTCTGCAGGTATGCTACTTTGCCTTAGGTTTGTTTTTTATGGCCTCCAGGGCTGACAGCAGAGAACATAGAAACCGAACCTATTGAGATATCTACGAGAGAGAGGGGCAAAAAGTTTCAGATTAGAGAAAAAAATACTCAATTACCTAAACAATTTTAGTAAAAATACGGATAAGTACCTAGTTTATAATTTTCATTATTTCTTTTTTATTTTTTTTATTTTTAATTTTGTTTTTTTCTTTCTTTGTGCAGGACAAACATTCGTCCTCGGAGGAATAATCGTATTCATACTTTTCACTATGCTATACTTCTCGATTCAAAGAAATTTTACATATTTAAGCACGTTGCTTACAGCCAATCAAAAAGATGACATGAAAAATTTATAATAAATTTTCTTTTCAGATGAAAATCGTAACGTTTTTATTCAAGGGGTTAATTTTTTTTTCTTTTGAGACAGCAGACAGCGCCGAATGTGACCAAGTAAGATCGCTCGTTAATTGTCGTTTTGTAAGAAAATATTGCAGGTTATTCAATTGTAATTTGAAAAAAATCTCCTATATGGATGAAATTTACATACCCTACCGAATTATGTCACAAAAAAAAAAAAACTATTACGCAAGAAAAAGTAAGTTTTTTCGTGTTTTTAAATCAAGTTATTATAAATTATTAAAGAATCATAATATTCAATTAATGATTTTTAAAATTCAATAAAAAAAAAAAAAATCATTTTATCAAATCGCTACGAGACAGTGTAAAATCAAGGTCTGTTCCAAATTCTGTAACTAAGTATTTCTAAAAATTTACGGATTTCATAGCCTTTGAATAGTCAAAAATTAACATAATCAAACGTACCAAACCAGACGCAGTGTAAGGCTGATCCGCGCCAAAATTACTAGGTAATGTCCTTGTTCAGACACAACTATGTGTACACATATGAAATTTCGTGACTATATCGAATGAAAATTGCCCCTTTACCCCGTTTAATAGTGAACGGGGCTAAAATGGACCCATAGTTGATGTACTATACCGTCCTCCTATCCGTACCTAAATCAAAAATTGTAATCCTTGTACGAAACAAATATGTGTACCTACCTAATTTTGTAACTATTGATTGGAAACAGCAACCTGTATCAAATTTATTTAAAAAAAAGAAGTGTACCAGATGGGTAGGCTGCGGTCAATCCATACCAAAATGAAAAGGTGTATTTCCTATGTGAATTCAAATATGAGTTTCAAATTTCATAACTACGGCTTGAAAATCACACTTTTAGAGTCATTCCAATTTCGAACATGTAACATAAACAAACCTGCCGGATGTACTATGCGTGCGTCAGATCCAGACAAAAAACAATAAGCTTTGCCCTTGTTCTAAAAGACTGAAAATGCACATGTAAATACACCAAATTTCGTAACTACTGAATAATAATTGCAACCTGTATCACGTTTGATAGAAAACGCATGTTAAAACGGACCTACCAGACATACTTTGCGTCCAATCCGCACCAAAAACAATAGGTCTGTTCCTCGTACCAAAAAAAAAAAAAAAATTGTGTACTGTGATATACCGTGGAAGTGAAACTTGTTACCTTGAAATTTGTGTTTTGAAGAATGAATGTTTTGTTGGCAGCTGATTTTTTATTTTGTAGAAACATTAAAATTCAGAAAAAGTCATATATATTTAGAAAATTGTTTTCACTAATTGGTGAATATTTCAATGTCAAAATTAAATCACGCAACCTTCATTCCACTGGTAAGAAAGTAATGAATAAAAACGTATAGAGAAATGAATCAGATAGGAGTTGAATGGCCAAGCTTTCATGAGAAAGGTCAGCGGTAACGTTTTTTTGTTTCTTGTGCTTCGTTACGTAACTGTTTTGTTTATTTTGTTTCATAGGCTTCATTGCATGACCGTATTTAGTTTACTATCCAGTGCAAGGAAGTTTCACTTCAAAAATATGTGGTAAAAGTTTTGTGATGGTGAGATTAGAAGTACGACCTATACAGCATTCGATAAAAAAGGGGTAGGCATTACCTACCGTAAAAATCATTTACAACAAACTCTTTAAGACTGAATGGGGACTTCAGTATGTTGTACCCTTTGAGTATACATATATGTATTGGAGAGCTGATTCTTCTAGTTCCATTCTTCAATGATAAAGTGTTTCGAAAAACGAAATTACCTTAAGATATACATCTATATATATTAGTATAAGGACGTATATAGAAATAGTAACGTGCAAAACAGAGTAATTTCATTCCCTGAGAACGCTATTTGTGTCTAATAGTATAACTACCAAAGAAATGTTATACAAATTAGCCCTCAATTATATAATTATACAAGCAAAAGTTGTACCGCAAGTGTTTGTTGTAACCAAGTACCTTTCGTCCTCATATAAACCAACGGTATCCTTTTAGGACCATTAATTTTGTTCATTTTAACCAATTGTAAAAGGTGTTTATATAATATATTGTAGGTATAAGAATTTTAGCGAATAGTGCAAAAAATTTTCTGAGGCCTTGAAATAGAAAATGTAGACACCACTACCCCTGGGTCCGAATATGGTACCAATAAATTGTAGTAAATATGATTATCTTTGAAAACTAAAAAATCCAGTGTAGCAGCCGCTCCACTAGAAAATGTAGGTTTCAAAAACTAACCAATTACAAGCAAGACCGACAATAAGTTATTGTAGATCATATCATAAAATAATAATTAAACTAAACTACTTTGTTAGGTATACCTTATTGGTTGAAAATAACTCATTTTAGAGCCCCAAATCAAAATAAAATTAGACATTTACAAAAAATTCGTAGCTTGTTGGGATAGATTATACAAAATATATTTTCCAAATTTTGGAGCTATTGATCAAAAATTAACCATTTTAGAGCTATAAAAAAAAAGATTACTGCTATTCCAATTCCCCTTACTCCACAGACATTAAAAGCTTTTTTAAATAATTTTTGCTATAGTCGGCGCTGTGGAACCCAAATGGTCCTGCCGTTTTCCGCTTCTATATTAAAAATAATCTTGTTTCCAATTCTGTTTCTTGCTTCTGTTTAAACATTTTTTCAATTTTGTTACTATTTGGAAGAAGAATTGTATCAGATATGGATTCCACTTCCACTTTTGCTTCCTCTTCCATTTTTATTTCACTTTCGCTTTCACTTCCTCTTTCTATTTGATTCTCTAAATATTTAATAATTATTTCTTTTCTTGTTATTGTAACGGCCAAAAGTTGTCACAATAGTATCTAGATTGGACACTTTCAGGGCTACACCATACGAAGGAATATGAGTAAAGATATTCCTTTCAAGTTTAGAATTTAGAGTTTACTTGTCTACTATCTATTGTAGACCTTAACTTTGGAGAGACTTAGTATAAAACACAATATTTCAACACTTTATAACACATAAAATTGAGATTCACATAATATTTAAACACATTTAGTTAACTGAACAAAGATTGATTTGAGCTAGGCTGAATTAGAACTAGACTCAACTAGAAATTGAGAACTCTGAAGTGAACATAAATTATCAGAGTTTATATATTAGTCCAAGGTACATTGTGTACGTGACTGGATGTGGTGAATAGACTATGTGAGGTAGAAGTTTGTTGAATTAGAGATTTGTCAATTAATCATAATATTTAGGGACAGGTATATTTGGTCTCTGTTTATGGAGACAGTGTTTCAATGTTTATCACGTTTTAGATGGGAATAATTTAGAAAATAATTTAGATTGTTTATGAAAGTAGAATGGGATGTTTAGATAAAATTAAAATACCTGAATTTTTGGTGTTGAGACACTGCGAATGAATATTGTTCGTATTGTGTTCTAAATATACGAAAATATATGTTACAGTTATGACCTTGAAAATTTATTCTAAATTATTACTGGGTATTAACTGAGGGTTCCTTTCAATAGATCAGTCATGAATTTTATTTTACTTTCTCTATTGCTTCCACTTCCACTCTCTACTTGGTTCTCACTTCTCATAAAAATGAGGAGATCAAATGATAAAAAATAAAAGAAGGAGGTTGAGAATTGTTTGAAATTAGCTTCCAATTCCCCTTCTACTAATAAATTAAAGCAGATTTTGCTTCCCTTACCTAAATGGTACCAGATTGAAATGTTATTTCAGTTTCCTTCTTGGTAGCACTACCAACAGTTTTTCCTTTACCTATTCTCCTTTTTGCTTTCTGTTCCTAACAAAAATTGTTTGGGTTCTAGTTAATAACAGTTCTGAAAACTATGTCCACTTTTAGTAAGTATTACAGCCCTGATAGTTGGCACCAAATGAGTTGTCCTCTGATGTATAAGGCTCACTAGGGCACCAGGGTTTCTCATTGGCTTGAAAATGTTTGTGTATCAAATTATCTATATTTTTCAAATCTATACTTATTTAGTGTTCACTAGTCTATATGTATATTTTATTCAAAATATGAAGGTAAACTTTTTAAAGGTAGGCCACAGACTAATCACACACAACAGCAAAAATGAGCACAGGTCAGTCTTGTTCAAATGTGTGAATCACTTGTTTTTTTTTCATGTGTTGCGAGTGGTGGAATCCTCTTATTTTGAACATGGTGTAAGTAGGTGACTTCGATCATATATGTGTAGAGATAGGTTACCGCAAAGCTCTATCTCACCAATACTGATAGAGTCTTCACCTAATATGAGCATCATTTAAAAACAATTATCTCTTTCAAAATCTGAACAAAAATAAATTTTTTTGAAATATCTTTTAGCCAATCCGCATCAGAATTGGTAGCATGTTGCAATGAATTATAGTTAATATTTTTTGCAAAGTTCTTAGTTATTGGTTCAAAATCAAGCACCTTATAGCCAAAATAATATCCAAAGCATCTGAACCACAAGTACTATCTGGCCGATCAGTGCCAAAATTAGTAACATGTTAGAATAGGTCATAATAAATATTTTTTCCAAATGACATTCCTATTAGTTCAAAATCAGACATTTTATAGCCAAAACAAAAACAAAAATAGTGATACTGGAATTTAAAAAATTGTTTTATTATAATATATTAATTACTTTTATTTTATTAAAATAAGATAAATGAAAAATGTTATACTTATAATTGAAATAATTTTTATAAACCTTCCATGAAACATGTTGAGAAAATAGTTTAATTTAATTATTTAACAAAGACCAGCCCTTAGTTCAGTAGGTACTACAATTTTTGCTCCAAATTTTGTGACTATTAGACAAAACATTCAGTGAATTATGAATCAAAAACTGTACCCACACCCAACCCAGTTATTTCATGACCCTAAGACTAATAAGTTGATTTTCAATATAAAATAAAAAACTTCAATCTCTCTCTTGTTTGCAGTGGCAGAGAATCGTAAGAAATTGTTATTTGTGATACAAATGTATAAAGTAGGTGTTTTGATTTGAGTGTGATTTTTGCAGCATGGGCCAAAGACGAGTGATGCAAATCACATGAGTATCAATCACCTACTACATACTTGTAGGTCACACACTATTTTTTGTAACACCCCGTCCCCCTAAAAAATAAAAAATAAATAAATAAATATTTTTGCAAATAGGTAACATATAAGCCCAAACTATCACCATTTCTTCAACCAAATTTTATGGCATAGTGGTTGTGATGCTGTTCCATAAATGTAGATCTCTGTGAATCAAATCCCCAAGGCAGAGAAATCTTTACAAACAAACAAAAAAAAAAAACTAAAGAAAATGACGATGTAGCCTATGTTCAGTAGTAAGTAGTATCATGGGGATACTTCCACAAGTCCTGCACGCACGCCTGGCATGTGCAAAGGACACATGTCTGCTGAAGAAATGTAGGCAGGCATGTGACCAGGCTGAGGCAGTTGCTTCATTCCGTTGTCGCACAGTAAGAGAGAAAGGTGTGTGTCAACGGCTATATTTTATTGTCTCTGGATGTTAAACACATTATATATAAGTACACAAATGGCTAGTGGTTAGTTACCACTATTGGTAGTGCCAGTGTATAAAATGACGCATGCGCTCAAGGGGATGTATAAAGTAAAGACTTATGTACAAAGTTATTTTATGCATCAGTCCTAAATGGTTCTGAAATGGCCTGCTTTATACATTGTCAAGGTGCATATAAAAATCAAGTTTATAAACAGGTGTTGCAAAAAAAATATTATGGGCTATGGCAAGTGATGTGATTGCATGCATGCGCAGTGTGCATGCACACAACCGCACATATGCTCGCACACACACTTTTTTCTTCTCACTTTCACGCCAAAATTTGGACTGCTATTTGCAGTTGCACCGAGATTGGTGTAGGCTGGCCTCACATTTCAGTTTTTACCGTGTAATGAAATTAAAAATGTGTTCTACTTTAAAAATCAAAACAAACTGATATTATTTTGGAAACGTAGTTTTGAGGCGCGTGAACCATGTTTCGTTGGTTGGACTGTAGTGTCTTTATTTGTTTTCCTCCATTTCTTGAAGTATCAAATATGAAAAGAAAAATTGGTAGGTCTTATCCTATCAAAATTTTTCTCTACTTATACCAATGATTAATAGGTAATAAAAATATCAACTTAATAAAGTTATAATTGTATTATTTTTAATAACAATTACTATTTTATTATAATCAAGTTAGGTACTAACAAAGTATGACAGTTCAAGTTTAAAAAAAAATTTCATAGCAATATCAATGAGAATAATTATTTGTAGGTATGTATTGATTTTCTTGGCGAGCTCTGTGGTACGAGGCCATTTTTGGTGTCGTGGTGAAATGGCGGATGGACTGGTTCGGGGAGGGGGTAATAGTCAATTAAGCATAAATTTATCGGGAATATGTGTCAGCATGGCCGGTCCTAAAGTTAAGAACACCGACCACTTCGCCACACGGACCAGTCGTCAGTAGTTAGTAGTAATAAAAAAGTTTTAAAATACACAGGTAAATACCGAAAAATGGTATTTTGTTTATTAAAGTGCTGAAAATATGATAAGTAAACGAATAAAAAAGGTGAAATATACCACTCAACAGGTACACAAAAGCTGATAATATTCAGAATTTTAATTACAATTGGGTATTGTTTTGATGAAATATTTTTTCTTACATATTATGCGCATTCATATTTAAGTTATTGGCGTAAGTAGGTACCTAGTACCTACTATTGCGAAAACCTTAAGAAGGTAAACCGTACAGTCTTGAAAATAATTGCCAATTCTTCTCATTGGAAATGTTGTTTCGATCAGCCAGTAATTATTGATTGAAAATTTTCATCGTTTGATAACAAATAAATGAAAATATTGACGGTCAAAAACAAATTCGCTCGATTCTGTTTCATATACTTACAACCGTATTCTAGAACGATATTTAAGTTAATATTCTCTACTTAAGTAATATTTCATCTGTGACTCCCGTGAATAAGCATAGGATAAACCTGGTCGAACAAGTACTTAAGTCTTACTTAACGTTAAGAAACGTTCTAGAATATGGGTGTTAGTGACATAGATAATCTATAGTAAGTATCTATCTATACTTGAAATATTTTGCACAATTGATGAAGTGTTTCCAGTTAAGTAATTGATGGTAATACTTTCTTTATATAGTGATTTTATTTTAATGTTATTTCTACATCTGTGATATTTTCTTTTTACTACTATTTTTAATTTATCAACAATATTGTTTCAAATTCGCTATTCAGTTATAAAAAATGATTTCAAGAAAAATTGTTTTCCTTATTTTAATAATAAGTTTTTATTTCGTTGAGGTGAAAAATTCCGTTTCGGATAATTTGGAACAAAATTATGGGAAAGTTATTCACATATCTACGGTGAGTTGAATTGTTTTACTTATTTTATTTTTTCTATATAATATTATGTTCATACATAATTATTATGTAGCTGTACATACCATCAGTATAGAGATTAATAGTGATAAGATTTGCATACAGTATAATTAGTTTTTTTTTTTTTTTTTTTCCCAAACTGTTGCCAATTCTATAATTTTGAATGAATTTTCTGCGGACACAAAGCTTTTCTGATAGGTAGGTACTTAGATAATGAACCTACAGCAGTTAGTTGAATAAAGATCTGGATATAGCTTAACGCTTCAAGGAGTTAATACATTTTTCTCACAGTAGTAAATTAATACGTTAATTGATCGTTTCGTCGGGTGAATTTTATTAGATATATATATTAGAATGACATTGATAAACTATGTTTTATAACCCTCTCAAATTCTTTTAGCTGGTATCCAGCTAGTCCAACTGGAGGAACGTGAAAGTATAATTTTAACCATCAACCAGTTGGAAGTTTACTTTAAATTATGAAATAATTTTAATTAAAATTTTTCAACTGCTCCTATTAAATTGTTTTGGGCTATTTTATGAAATATTTTAAGCTTTTCTAAGCTATTTTCCAAGGGTACAGAATTTTTCGAAACTAATAAAAAGAAAATTAGTGGAGAAGAGATCATTAGTCTCAAAGTATCTATGGGACAAACCAGATAATTTCAATTCTATATTGGTGCATTATGGTTATCCCTTCATTTTGGAAATATGCAACTTTTTTTCCTGCATTTCTTTGTTATTAGAGTTTTTTTATGAAGGCAACAAAACCTTATTACAAACGCCAAGTTCATTATCTTTATTCAGCTAGTTCTATGTTCTGTTTTTGTGCAGTGAAAATTACATTTATTTATAATTATTATGTCATTACGTCATTATTTATGACTATTTGTTTTTTTTTTTTGTTTTCCATTCAATTTTGATGTGATATGATTTCCGCTGATGTATAAATATTCAATGAATCATTCTCATAAAGCAAAAACCATGTTGCCACATCGAGTAACGATGTAGTTTGTAATTTGTACAGATTTCTATCCACATCGACTGGCTTGCCATTTTCGGATATATTATATTATATAATAATGTAGTTTATAATGAAACAAAAAGAATGAACGGAAGGTATAGGTAGGTACTTACTGGGTATAATTTTACAGAAAACTGCTTTTTTGTAAAGAAAAAATAATGTTATTTCATCAGGTATTTAGACACGGCTTACGTTCTCCTACGAGAGTGTATCCAAAAGATCCTAATATTTCATACTCATGGCCAGGTGGACGCGGACAATTGCTCCAGGTACGATTTCAAGCATGGGTGCGTGTAATTATTAATCATAAACAAAATTTTGAAAAGCTCAAGAAAAAAACCAAGAAAATCAGAAAAATATTTCAATTTTTTTTAAATATCAAGCTTACGTTGAAATTAAAGAAGGCGCTCTCTTCATTTCTTCCTTACATAAGCCCCCGATAGTAGCTGTGGTAGAAAAATTTCATTATAATTATGTAGGTAATATAATATCGAATAGGTAAGGTCGCAGCACCTATTTCTCCTTTTTACGCCATTGGGCCATAATGGATGAATGGATTTTTGTGAAAGTGTTCTCAATGAAAAAAGCCTTACGTGTGTAATGCCGGAATGTTATTAATATTTTCCTGAACTGCGATGGGGAGCGGAAATTTTTGGGAAAAAGTGAAGGTGGGCCTGGTATAATTACGCCAGAACGAATAAAGGGATAAATTTGTTATCAATCAAAGTTATATCTGCACGAATAATTCGTCCAGACACGCCTATAGTAGTGATTTAATGAATATTGTTCCGATGGTATGATTGTAAATCGTTTTCAGGATGGAAAAATAAAATCGTTCGAGTTAGGAAAATGGTTTCGAGAGCGATACGAAAGCTTATTGAAAATCGTCGATTCGCATACGAAGATAAAAGTTGATAGTTCAGATATGGATCGAACGATTATGAGTGCTCAGTGCTTTATGGCTGGTTTCTATCCACCAAATAAGACGCAACTTTTGACGAAGAAATTAAACTGGCAGCCGATTCCAATTCATACTTTTTCACTGACTACCGAAAATGTGAGTACCAACCCTGAGAAAAAAAAGAAAGTAAAATATACGTAGTAATTATAGGTACCAGATTATTATCTCTATGAAAACCGGGATCAAAGTCGAAGAAAAATAATAATTATTGTGCTCAGACCTTTGACTATACATATAGTACTGCACCAGTAAAGAAAGATAATTTCTATTCAGAAATAGGCAACCAGAGCGTGCCTTTTGACGCACTTTGCTTTGTATTTACATATGTTATCCTTGTGAGTTTAAGAGATATCTTTATCAGATGTATTCTAAATTGGTGAATTCAAGTAAAACGTCGAAAATATGCAGAAGGTACGCTAGGATTGCCTACTTTTTCGTCGACATGTCTAGACATTCAAAATTACATTGGTCTTATAGAGCTTTACTGGTCCAGTACTATATAGTCAATGGCTCAGACCCTTTATAAAAATTCTTTCTTCAGTTAGAGTTAGGATGATAAACGTTTATCGCATCAGTAAAATACATATGGAAGTATT
>WOFM01000296.1:0-39030 GCA_011428145.1 Ericerus pela | reverse complement strand
TATTATGAATCTCCTTGATAGTTTTTTTTAGGAAAATACAATTATTGCATTCAGTGCAATGACGGGACTTGGGGGTGGGATCAGTGGAAAAGCGCCGATCCTGAGTTGTAGATCATGAATATATAGGTCACTCAAATTCTTCTATACACAATATATATATGGATATACATATATATATTTCCACTTTTTGCTCATTTGTTCGATCTATGACAACGAAACTTGGGGTAGTGTTAGAAGCATTCCTGGGCTACATATTGGTGTAAAAATTTTTGAAATTCATTCGTTAGTTTTTGAGGAAGAGGTTCTCAAAGTGTTGCAAACCCAGCATGTTGTCATCACGATAACTCCCGTAAATTTGTAGATTTTGGCTTGAAATTGTTATGGTAGTTTCAAACTATTTGGGACTGGTTTGGTATTGAATTTGAGCGAAATCGATCGATTGGTTTTCGAATGGCAGCCATTACAAGTTTGACACTTTTTTTTTACTAATTTTGACATTTTTTGGGAATTTGTGGAGCCTCTACTGTTTTACTTATGGCGATGAAACTTCGGTTGGTGTTAGCGGCTTTGATGGGCTACATATTTGTGTTAAGATTTTTGGAATTTATTCTCCAGTTTCGGAGGAAGGGGTTCTCAAAATATTTCAAACAATAAACTTCTGCAGACGAACAATATCTCATTTATTTACGTATATTCTTGGAGTGTAAAAAAATATCTCAGAGCAATAACTACAGAAATCTTTGGAAAATACACTTGCTGCGGTTGATGCGCGGAAGAGATATATTTTTTTTTTGAACCAACACTACAGCACACCTGCACCATATGTTAGATGGTTGGTATGTTAGTAGTATGCAGGTGCACCTATGTCCATACATGAGGGGTATGTGGAATGCAGGTATAATAAAATCTCAGCGGATAGTACATTATCAACTGAGTACGTGCCTTCTGATCGCAGGAGATATGATCTTCGATAATAATGTTGAAGAAGAAGTGTTCAGTTTTGCCCTTTCAATTCAACAACATTATTTGTTCAGTTTTCATATAACTCTATCAAATGTGAAGAGAGTTTCGTTTATAAGAAACGAAATTAAAGAACATGTACTCCCATCCAGAAATTGAGATCGAGAACTGCGAATTACAATAATAAGAGTTCGAACATACTGTAAGTTTCAATTATTTTCCAAATTACTGCTTTTAAACTCCCGCCAAATAGAGTTTGCTCTTCCAAAAAGTCTCTACTGGTAGGCATAACTTACCTTTTTTTTCTGCCTGCTGTAAGTAAGGTTCATACTGGCTAATTTATTCTCTTCTAAGAAGTTGATTAAAGGAAAACACTCAGTCATGCTTTATACTTTTTCTCTTGATTTATTTTCTACTAGTTAAAATTTCTCTACTTTACAGAATACAGTTAAGGGATACGGGAATAGAGAAGCGAGTTTATTAACCCTGCTTTATAGTTTTCTTTTAATTTGTCAGGTACAAAATTTGTATAATGTACCTGTGGGAACCGCCATACTTCTGCCTAATACATAATACATTTGCTAGTTATAGTCGGCAGTGAGATGGCCATGCGGTCAAGTTCACCACTTTTAGCTGGCAAATATGTAGGTCCCAGGTTTGATTCCCCAAACTGACAAAACCTACATCTGGTGACCCTCGACGTGTGCTGGACACACACGCACCCTAGTGGTGCATGGTGGAACTTACAACTCTCCTTCATAACTTGATTTGCTGATAGATGACGCCCTATATAGTGGAAATAGAACCCATATAGGTAGTATAAGCCTGTGTGTATAGGTATAAGAGGCGTTTCTGGCTTTCCCAACCTCCCACAGCATCTAATGTCGTTCAACTAGTGTTGAGTCTCTCTGGGGGGAGTGTGTGGGAACCACCATACTTCTGCCTAATAAATAATACATTTTCCAGTTATAGTCTGTGGTGAAATGGCCGTGCGGTTAAGTTCACCGCTTTCAGATAGCAAATATGTAGGTCCCAGGTTTGATTCCCCAAACTGACAAAACCTACAGTACCTTTTATGTCAAATTTTTCATATACAGTATGTCATTTAGATACCTTCATTCTTCCTTATTTAGTAATTTTTTTATGGAATTCACTTTCAATAGGTCCTTTACTTGGATCCATTGTTGCGGACTTGAAACGAAGAGTCAACGGCAAAAATGATAGTTCAGTATTTCATTTTTACTGCGGTCACGATGACACAATCGCTTCTTTAATGTTTGTGATGAAAAATTACAATGGTACTTCACCACCAACCAGCTCTGCCTTGACATTTGAAATGAGAGAAAAAGAAAAACAGCATTTTGTCAGGTAAGTGAATTGATAACAAAATAAATAGGTACCTACCCACTTAAATTCTATATTACATCGAGTTGATGATTTAATTTTTAAGTTTTTGCTGGACCCTATAGGTTATGCATCATGTTTGTATATTTTTTAGTGTGAGGATATCATCCTAGTTGAGAATTTTGGGTTTGGACCCCTCAATGACAGTTGCGGCAGAAAGGCTGGCTAATTTAGGGCACTGCATGTTAAACACACCGTACCTACTTGCACAAATTAATTGTTACATTCTGTATATAATTCATAATTGTTGGATCGTGACAAATTAGCTTATCACCGATTACCTACATCATGTTGACAAGTGAATTTGTCGTATTTTGTTATCCATAAAGTACAGTTCATATGAATGTATTCAAGTAATTTTGCGTGTACAGAGCCATGTAAAAAAGGTGTCGGTAAACACCAAACTTCAGCCAGTGTTTACTGAGGTTGGCTTTCCCATACTTGCGTAAGAAGCTGGTAAACACGCAAAACTGGAGACTACCTTCTATAGTGTAACTCTTTCCATGATATACGGTATTTCACATAGAGTTTTTAAATTTCGTTTACATTAGGACTACCTTTGTATAAATGCCCTTAAATTTTGTTGGAATGACAAAAACATTAAATCACTGTATTATTCATTATAGATTAATTACAAGAATTCAATGGGGCCATGGTCATACCCTTTGGATATGTCGAAGTGCAAAACTCCATGCACATTGAAACAATTTGTGGAATTAATGCGTCCGTATGTTCCTAAAAACTGGAAAACTGAATGCGAGGCGAAGAAGTAATCATATTTAAAAGCACTCTTTGAGAAAGCAGAACTATTTAAATAATTAATTCATTTTCAGAAATCCGGTTTTATTTTTTATTCATTGTGACTTGTACTGGTGCAAATTTTACTTTTATTCAAGAAAAAGCTTCAGTTATAAAACTGGAGGAACGTAAATTATTGTACTGTTTCAGGAGGAATTTTACATTTTGAATTGCTTCAATGTATTAAATAATTATAAATTAAGAAGCCACAGAAATTTCTTGAAACTATGAAGTTAGATAATTATTATGTCATTAAAGAAAGACTGTGCCTGTATAGTTTGACAGTAATTCTGACTTTGAAGAGATTGAACTTCCATGTATTGTAACTCAAGTTTATTACCGTTTATTACACAGAGGATGGCAACGCAATACAATATATTTAATCCCAAGGGCAGTTCATCATGAATGAACTATGGTCCACCTTAAATTTTTAATAAGCTGATTATAGATTGAAAACTTTCATGCTCCTAGGTACCTATTCCAATAGAGTGAACAAAGTTTGGTGTTTTCCTTCTATATGATTATGTAGGTATCTACCCACATATTGTACCATACATACAAAATACATCTGTGCAGGAGAGATACTGATCGAAATAGTCATGTTTTAGAGACATTTTTACAAAGGCCACATGGTACAAGTAACATATACACAGATGTGACAATTTAGAATGCGAATTGGCATGTCTCTTGGTATTTGCTGTATTTTGTTGTGTGGAGCTAAGCATAAATATTTGACTGGTGAATATTTATACTTAATTATTTTGTCATACCCACAGCCTCAATGTGGTATGGATATGATGCAACAGGAATAATCATTGATTCAAGACTTAATAATTTGTAGAATAAATTATAGTGGAGCCAAAGAGACCTTTGATTTATTTTTTGTCAATATTATAAATGCAAAACATAATTGTTTTCAATTATATCCATCTTGTGATCTAACAGCAAACACTCACTTTTCTTATGAACTCCTTATGTGACTTGTCATGGACAACCAAAATTACGAAGACAAGATTTATACGTACTAGTTACTGTTGCCAACTGATGTTCGAAGGAGAATTTGCTCATTGAATGACATGAATTTCTTGTGCAGATTGTGAGATCTGTGCAATAAGAACTGCAATAATAGGTACTTACTTAAAATAATGGATGAAAGGACAGAATTAATAATAGACCTACTCTCTCCTATTTTTTTTATTTTTTAAATTTTTATTTTTAACTTCCACCAAATTTTTCTGCAGGTATTTCAGGTCAAGGATTTGCTTCAAAAACTAAACATTATAGGTTACGCAAAAGAGTCATTATCGACAAACAAGCTCACATTCTGTCATAATTCTACATTGTCAGATTTATGGCACGGAGATGTTCGCAATAACTCATGTCAAATGGATACAATTAAAAAACCAAGGTTATCATTTTGAAAGTTGTGGAGTCAGGATATAATTTTTGAATTTTTGCTACTAACCCTACCATTCATAATTATTTTCACAAGATTTTTCAGCTCTAACAAAGTTGATAAATCGATACATTACATTAAAATGTATGGTCATTTGGTGTTCTATCATCAATTAAATTTATGTTTACGAGAGGGAGAATACTATGTGAAATTGGTTGTGTGATTTTGTTTAATTTTTCCTACATATTCCACAGTTTAAAAAGAAGAAATTCATTGATTAATTTGGACTGTGCGTTTGTGTAGGTGTGTACCATATATTTTACTGGACACTGTACTGTCTGGTTGGCATCTTGCTCTGTCACACGACAGCCCCTCCATACCTTTTCCTTTCCATCTAATTTTACACCTTTTTTTCTCACACTTACTCGCCTACACCCCCTTTTCCATTAGTTAATAATTTTTGGATTCCATTTCAATTTTTTCTTTCTGTCTGGGCAACAATGTAAAAGATTCTCTTTTTCAGCTTCCGAACTAATTCCTAAACATCTATATTTTGTTAACTCCATTTACCTCATTATCCTATTAATCAGTGATAATTCATGGAAAAAGACAATTGATGGCAACAGTCTGAATTTATTTAAATTGGACAGTTGTCAATCACCATTTTTGAAGATGAATTATTGCTGCCATGCATTCTCCCCTCCTCCAATCCATCATTTTCATCATAATCCACATTCCAAAGTATTTTTTGGGACTAGCTGGAGACATTGCGAATTCTAATTAATTCACTTAGTCAGCAAAGTATGATTTTCCTCCTTTTCCTCGTCTCATCCTGAATAAATCCTTATATAAACTCATTTTCCATGCAGATTTTCTTCACTTATTATTTATTTACTTTTTACTTTTTATTGTCTCTTCTTAGCAGTTTTTAATAGTCGATAATAGTATTTTGTTATAGTGTATGTTGGCGTAGGCAATCATCTCTGAAGTTTTGTCATAGTCCAGTGTTAAGTTAAAATGTTTAGTGTTTTAGCTATGATCATATTTTTGGTCATAGTCATTGATTAAAACAAGTTTTCAAATTACCTATGTAAAAGTACAAACTGTGCCCGAAAATTTTATTGTGAAGCTGAACAGATTATTCAACTATTAGTTATTTTTGAATCCAACTCGTGTTTTGGCTAAAATCAAAGATACAAAATTAATTTGTCACCAATAATATAGTGGTAAAATGAGCTAAGATACTCACCTGAGTAATAATAACCTTTTGCTCTCAACTATTCTTGTGAAACTTTTTCATACCTAAGACAGTAAAATCGGACAATTAAAATCTTTAATGGGAAAAGTGTTCTCACCTAAAGGAAAATTATTTTCTCTATAATTATAAAAGTGCTTGATGGTGAAATTTAATTTACTGGAAAATTTTTTATTTGAAAATCTTTTATGAAAATTACAAATTCAGTGATCCGGACCTAGCCTAAACTTTCGACTAAAATCACAGTGTATTTTTTTCAAAAAACTTACCTATTTTTATCCTGGTTCTTGATGTTTGTGAAGTTTTTCACCATTCCATTGCTTGGTCAACTACGTTTTACGCACTGCCGACGATATCGTGTTATCGTAAGTAAATTTTATGCCATGTGATGAACAAGTGCCATATAATTCCAATATCACTTACCTACTTGGCCATAAAATAAAAATCAAGGTGAGATAATTATATCGTCCACTTGAAACGATCAAATTTTGAAATTATGTCTGATGTTTTTACTGTTAATTTAAAACTAAACATTCAGTTGGCTTGATAAATTTCGATATCAATGTTGTATGACGGATTTTACTTTTAGGTATCAATTTTGATCATAATCTGCACTTGAAAATGATTCAAATTCAGTGCAGGCGGCATTGAGAAAACGTGGTGGTAAGTGACTAAAAGTAAATTTGTTGAATGATTTCTTTTTTACAATATTTCGAGTCGAAATACTATAAAGATTCTTGCCCTATTTTATTATTCTCAAAGTTGGGCATAATGATTTTCAACCGGACGAAAATATTCCCAGTCGTTCTAATTAATTTTATTCTATTCGTTGGAGTGCAAAATTCTCAGCAGAATTTTTTAGAACGTAAATATGGAAAACTTTTACATGTGTCTGTTGTGAGTATGATTTAATAATTTATGCTACCTACCCACTCTTAAAATAAATAAAGGGCGTATATTAGGGGCGGTCCCATGGGTCTAGACTCTACTTAGTCAAGAAAAAAAAGATTTGATGTCTAAAAATTATGTATTTTTATCAGTTTTTGTGATATTTTTGTCGTAGAGAGGGTAAGAAGAGACCACTGAGAATGGGTGGACCCTTTTTTAAGATGGAGTTATATACGCCTTTTACATAAATATCTAATACTTAGTTGGCGAAAAATGAAATTCAGGTCATTAAATTACGTTAACTGTAATAATATAAAGTGGGTAATTATAGGCTATGTGGTAAGGCTAGAAAGTGAAATTATGGGTAAAAATTTCATTAAATGATCTGAAGAATCAAATAATAAATTCATCTTATAAAAGTCTACGGGTTACTTATCAAGCCGCGAAGTGAAAATCACGTAACGTCGAGAAAAGCGGCCCCAATTCATAGGTATTTTTGAAAACTTCGAGTTTTTCTTTGTACCTGAAGTTGACTGGTAATATTGCGACCTAAAAATGAAAAATTAAATCGTTCTCAATTATCAAAGTATAGTGATAATGGAACGAGCACTGCCATAAAGCCAAATGCGAACAAAGTGGCAGGAACCTGTTAATATGTTTAGGTTAAAAACGAATTTTTAAAAGATGAGCCTTCTTTATGGCTTTAACTTTAAGCGAAATAAACATTATTTTGTGGCGGAAGATTGACTGATTGGTATTTTTTTAAATCACAGTAGTAAGTAGAATAAAAGCTTATAAAATAACAAAGAGCTATAAAGAAGGTAGTGTTGTTTCTCACTCATTTTGGAAAATAGAGATAAGAACACACCGATATAATTTCCTCTCTTTCTAACATGTTCCTGTAACTGTCATGACATAGTGTACGTTCTATTATCCCTGTACTTCGATGCTTTCAATGAAGAAATATCAATGTTAAGAAAAAAAGGAGTGAGATACAGGTAGGTATTGTCGTGGCTCCGCCCATGGGTCTCCCGCGCACAGGCGATGCGCCGGAGTACTCCCTCTAGAAGAGGAGATATTGGTGTTGAGGCAATGTCAGTTGTGAGTTACGAGGCTGTGAGAGCAGGCGTGTGACTCCAACCAACTTTATATGGTCCCTTGGACCTTAAACCACACTAATTATAAGCTTCAACCCACTACATGGTAGCAGGAGCAATTAGGTATGTGGTCAAAAGGAATGAATAATTCTTTGTGGATTGAATAAATTTGTCTATAAAAATCGCTTCTACAAAGCATAACTCTCAACTAAAAAATACTTGTATTTTTTCCTGAATAATTCCCTATTATTTTCAACTATAAATGAATAAGTTAGACTATTTACTGACTGTAAATTACATCGTATTTTATTTCTGCTGAACATAGAAAAAATATTTATTCGAAAAATAAATGCTATATCGCAATACATGGTATTTCCAATACTATAAAAATTTTGCAGCGAACAATTTTTTCGCCGCCCCCAGTAAAAAACAGAACTAAACATTCTCTTTACATTTTTTTTTCTCGTCTTACACACGAAAATACAAGCGAAAAAATTATTAAATTAATTTTTCCGCCTCCCCTAGCATTAATATTGAAAATATTACGTATTTTCTCACGCATCCGGATATCGGAATAAAGTCCTTGAAAAAATATCTGCGTACTAATTACTTCCCCGTCAATAATTAGCATCGAAAAATGTTATGACGGCAATTGATTTTCTAGGTCTTAACCACCTATAAATATTTTAATCGTCTTTTCTCACGAAAAATGCTGCACCTACGAGAATTTATATCGCAAAATATAATTAACCCTTTCTCTCTCGCACTCACACGATTAAAAAATATGAATTAAGAAATCCAGAAATCCGTCCGAAAATAGACAAAATACAGAGTCAATGCATCACATCGACGTATTCAAGGACAAAAATGGCAAACATTGTCGTAACCTGCAAATGATACATCACACTCACACATTTACAACCTGCGTGTATATACACGCAACCCTACAATTACGTACACACGTTGCACATTGTAGGCATCACCCGATTCTCATCGTCGTATGCTCAAGCATGCGCAGAATGCAAATTCTGAACACGTCCACCTTGCCACCTATTCCAATTTACCGATTATCGATGCTGCAAGGACGTGACCACTCATCCCTTAATGAGTTTTAACCGCTTTTGCATACTAATTAATGTGTTTTCTAATTAATTTTTGCGTAAATTTGTGCTTCATCGTACGCTTTATCATAATTCGCGAGAATTATTACGTAAATTTTTGAATTTTATGTTTTTTGCATAATTATTGTGCGTTTCTACACCGCGATCTACGTATTCAATACTCCATATTGAAAAAACTTTTTTCTTTTCGAAATCTTTTTTCAAAATTTAATTTCGTGCGTTTTTTCGTAATTAACATTACGTCGATATCATATCTTTTCGCCAAAAAGATTCATCTCGCGATTAATTGCGTATCTTATCCTTATCCTTAAAATACTTCAGGTGTAGTGGCCAGAATCAATAATCCACACGCCAATCTATCCATTATCAACAAAAATTGGTAAGTCCTAATGGATTATAATATTTCAGTATTATATTAAATGTGCTTTTATTTACTTTCCGAGTAATTAGCGTCTATTTTCACGTAAAATTATTACACGAAAGGTAATCTCACAATTACGAAAAAATTCAAATTAGGTCTTATCGATTCGAAAAATCCTACATTTATTGAATGAGAAATCATTTATTTGCATTTAATTTAATTATTTACGTGTTCATTTTACCAATGATAATTTTGGGTTAACTCTCATATTTTTCGTAAATTTTATTTAAATTAATTTTGCATTTTCAAGTGTCGCAATTAAAAAACCTTTTATCGCCCCAGGGTCACGCCTGATTTTTTTTAGGCTCCCAGACACTTTGAATATTTTTATTGAATTTCCCATTCATGTCATTAAATTGGATTCTCGTCCTAGGGTCACGCCCAATTTTTTTTCAGTTCAATAAACTTAAAAAAAATTTTTTGTGAATTGACCATTCATGTATAAAAAATTGTAATTTTGTCCTAAGGTCACACCCGATTTTTTATCGATTGTAAACACTTCGAAATATTTTCAAAAATATTTATATCCTCACAGATATAACCCTATACTACATGGTAGAGTACGCAATTTTATATTCCGTATATAGGTACGAAAAAATATTTTTCTGCCTACACCATCAGAGTATGCAATCGCGTATTTTCTTACGTACATTTTATGTTCGTACATCCCTAGTGTGTTGAAGTTCGTATCATTGACACGTATTTGTAATTAGGTCACTATGTTAACGCATAATATATCCTAATACACTTATTCTTTTGCGTTTTCCAAACGTACTTTTGCATTTCTATACAAATCTTTTTTGTATGTCTGTCTGTCAACAGAAACGAAATGGCTGACAAAAATCAGCAACAACAACAACAACAATCACCAGCTGACGCTCATGAAGAGGATTCCCTCCTCGATCCTAAAATGTCCCATGGCATGAGGAAGTGGATTGTGAGATGCAACAACAGCAAGAAGCTGCCAGATTAGCTCAACAAGCTAAAGAAAAGGCCACTGACGACAAACAGCTGCACATGTTTAAAAAACATGAGGAAAAGATTCGAAATAATATGGCCAAGAAAAAAGAGGCTGAAAAAGCCAAAGAGGTCAAAGAAACAGCTGATGTTGAGAAAGCAAAAAAGGCTGCTGATGCAGAAAAAGCCCAAAAGGCTGTGGATGCTGACAAAGCCCGAATAGCTGCGAATTTGGATAAAGCCCGAAAGGCTGCTGATTTGGAGAAGGCCCAAAAGGCCATCGATCTCGATAAAGCCTGAAAGGCTGAGGAAACTGAGAAGCTCCAAAAAGCTCTAGCTGAAGACAAAATTCGACTAGAGAAAGAAGCCAAAAAGCTTCGTTTGGCTAATGAAGCCAAAAAGAAAAAAGCTGCTGACAAAGAGCAGCGTAAAAGAGCCGACGCCATCGTCGATAAACCGGCTCCTTGCAAGACGATTTCATTCATGTCGTCCTCTTCGGATTCAGACATATCTGATGACTCTTACAAATTCATGGTGATTGTAGACAATTGCCAGTCGTATGCGCAACAACTTGACCAGTTGTTGGAGACACCTTATATCCAAGGTGAAAATTACGACAAGATTTTGTTGGAAATCGAGGCCATCGATTCTTGTCTCAAAGACTTGGAGGTCCCGCTGAAAGGCCTGGATAGAAAAATTTTGGTTGCTTCCCGCAACACCAAGAGGGATCTCTTAGTAAAAAGGGCCAGAATACTAAAAAAAAGTATGCGCCTGGCGCTTTGGAACCTACACCAACACCACCCCCTTCGACTTCGTTTCAACAGGAGTTTGAAAATATGAGGAAGAAGTAGGCCGAAGAGAAACTTCAACGTGAAACTCGGGCCAACAAATTGGCTAAATCTCTTGTTCAAAATTGTGAGGAATTGAACAAATCCCTCAACTCGTACCGGCATTGGGAGAAATCCCTGAAGGATGTGGAAACATTGATCAACAACGAGTTCCAGATGAACATTATATAATTCGAAAGATTGTATCTGAAGGAAACTTCAGAAGCTTCAGGTGGTCATTCCAGCCATCCGAAAGATGCTGACTACGTGGAGCAGGAAGGTGCGGATCAGCCTGCCAAGCTGAAACAACCGCAGATTGAAAGAAGTAATTCTAAAAAATGTACTTACAACCAGATGTCAAACGGACATTCTGAGGAACTAGAGGCCCCAACCCCTTCTAAAACAATCAGAGGTGAGTTACCTCTTAATTCCTCGGAACATTCGTTCACACCTGTGCCTATTATTGATAATAATACGGAATCCAATCTACTATTGGGACTATCTGAACCAATTCTTCCTTCCACAGAAACTAACATTTCTGATTATCAAAAACAATCTTTTGGGTATATTCCAAAATGTTGGGAATCTCAAATGGAAAATCCGTTGGAGAAAGGTTTTACCAACCTTAAGCCCCCCAAATTCTATCTGGAAAGATGGAACGGAGAAATTTTGGGATATCCTGGATTTATTAATGGCTTTAATAATTATGTAAATAAACGCAACGGCATTGCGATACCTCAAAAAATAAATTTACTCCAGGGTGCACTACCTAAATTTCTCTCTGAAAAAATTAATCATTTTTCTCCCGATGACGTTGGTTACGTTCAACGTTTGAAATTTCTCCATAGTAGATATGGTGACAAATCTAAAATTCGTGCTGCATTGTGGGAACAACTTACAGCTTTTCTTACGACAACCAATGAATTTACATCTATTTTAGATGGACTTGATTCAGTGTCTGTTATGATAGATCGCTATCGTATGGTCTGCAAAACTGTAGACAAGGAACAACTTTTTAATATAATAGTTAAAAAATTTCCTCCAGATCCTACCTAAATAATATTAGATCAGGCGAAAGGCATGTCAAACATTTGTTTGAAGCAATTCGTGAATTTATTAAAATTCGAGAACTTACTAATGACCTTAGTACATCTGTGCCTAAAAAAATAGACTCAACATCTAATTCTAACAAGCCTAACATTGATAGAAATACCAATACATCTAATAGAAATAGGAATAATCAGCCTAAAGGCAGACGAAATTTTGCCATTACAAATACTGGCAAAAGGAGAGGAAAAGATAAATCTAATTCCCCTAATTCAAACTCGTCTAATAAACATTTTAAATCTACAGATGCTAACACATCGTCTTCAAAATCCTCAACAACAAATTCTTCTGTTGTTACAAGTGCTGATGGCTCAGTTTAGCCTGAGATTGCCAAAAGGCAAATTGATTCCCGTCAGCGTGCTGAAGGTTACCGCGAAAGGTAACTGTATCTTCTGTGATCGCCCGCATCACAGTTTTCTGTGCTGTACTGTAAATACATTAGACGAACGTAAGCAGTTTTACCAATGCAGGAATCTCTGCGTTCGATGCTCTAACAAGCATAACGAGAATGAAGATGTCTGTAGAGTGCTGCCACCACAACACTGCAGATGGTTCGAGTGTTTAGGATGAGGACATCATCCCAATCTTTGCCCTAATGCACCGTACCCGATCACTCGGGGTAAATGCGACGCATGGCAGGAAGTTCTGGAGGAGTACAAGGTGTACTTGCCAGAAAAAAGTATGTTTCAGCAACATAAATCTTTTATAGAAAATGATAATTCTATAAATAATGATTTTTCTTTATTTCCACAGCTGGAAAATGGATCTAACAATCCATTGCTGGTACCGAAAGTATCAGGAGTAGAAGACAAAGAGGCCAAGCAGCAGTACGGATTGCCCATACTGAGTGAGTCTTTTTCATTTTTTAACAATAATGATACTTCTGCTCATTTTCTTACGTTTCAATCGTATGTTCACGTATCCGAATTTTCCAATTCTATTAAAATTAATGGATTTTTTGATTCTGGTAGTAAGGAAACTTACATATACCAGGAGTATACAAATACTTATCTTAAGGAAAATATGTCTGATGAGTATCAGACTTTGCATTTTAAAGGTGCTGCAAACTCAACATCAAATACCTTTCGATCGTTTAAAGTCCAATTTCAGATCCAAAAACCTGATGGAACGAAAGTTCTTATTTTGGCAAATACTGTGCCCTACATAGCACAAAATTTATCTCAACCAGATTTTAAGGAATTCAAAATTCTTTTTCCTCAATATTTGCATATTGAATTCTCCGTTATTGACCGTGAACATACGATACATTTACTTATCGGTAATGATTTTATGTGGTCCTTTAAGAGAAACGTCAGACAACTCTCCCCTACTCTAACATTAATCAGTACTGATTTTGGACATATGTTAGGAGGCTCTATCGACCCTCTGGTGGAAAGTGACGCTTTTACTTCTATCTTTTTTACCACTTCACAAAGTGTAGAAAATTTTTGGAAGTTAGATACCCTAGGTATTGAAACTAACAATTTAGTTGAAGCGGAAGTGGAAGCTGAAGCGCTTTGACTGTTTTACAAGGATATTACTCTTGTAAATAATCGTTATCAAACACGATGGCTATATAGGTTCAACCCTCCGCCACTTTTAGACAATTGTCATCTAGCATATTGCTGCCTAGCACAGCAACTACCAAAAATGATACAGAATCTCCAATTCTTTCATTTATACGACCAGTATTTTCACTCTTTGGTAGACTTGGAAATGATCGAACCTATAGATCATGATACTCCAGCTGAGCTAGTGCACTATTTACCCCACAAAGGTATATACGATCCTACAAAAAGTACTCCACTTCGCGTAATTTTCGATGGTTCCGCAAAAACCAAGAAGTTTAATCATTCTCTAAATGATTGTATGTTCAAAGGGAAAATAATCTTAGCAGATTTAATATCGATTTTACTAGGCTTTTGTAAAGACCCTTACAGAATAGTAGCAGATATTAAAAAAGCCTTTCATCAGATAGGCCTACATCCAGCTGACAGAGATGTCACTCGTTTTTTCTGGATTAAAGACACTACTAAACCTATGGATTTGACCAATCTATTAGTATTTCGGTTATGTCGTGTTCCGTTTGGAATAATTACGGCACCATTTCTTTTATCAGCAATTTTGCTAAATCACTTCCAACTCGTTGATAAGGAATTCCACGATAAATTCTTGCAACAGTTTTATGTTGACAATTTGGCAACATCTTTACCTACTTTCCAAGCGGTAAAGGATCTACATTATAGATCCAATAAACTGTTCAACGACATTTCAATGCAACTCGCACTATGGGGAACAAACTGTATACCTATGCGAAAAGAATTTGATCCTAAATTTGCATTGGATAAGCCTCTTGTAAAGGTTCTAGGACTAGTTTGAGATATGGATAACGATGTTATGTATATTCCAACACCTCAAGCTCTAACTGCCTGTTGGACAAAATGATCTTTCTTGAAGGTCATGTCTTCATTTTATGTCCCTCTTGGTTGGTTTGCGCCAGCTTTCATACCCTCCAGATCATTTATTAAAATACTTTGGTCTGAAGAATTGAAATGGGATCAGCCAATCTCAGAGAAATTACAGCCTGTAGCCACTAATATCCTTAATGACCTTATGGATTCTACTAGGTATTGTCTTCCCAGACAATTGTATATCGGGACTTATAATCCTGATGCATGCCAACTACATGCGTTTACCGATGCATCTAATGTTGCATTTTCAATGGTAATTTACGTACGTTTTCACAATAAGGACTCAAATTCTTATTCTGTACATTTCCTTATGGGTAAATCTCATGTCACTCCCATGAGACCCATAACTATTCCAAAACTGGAACTTATAGCCGCCTTAATCGATGCTAGAGGTCTACATACAACACGTAAACCGATGAATCTCCAAAATTCATGTACCTTTCTATAGTCTGACAGTAAATGTGTCTTGACATGGTTGCTTGAGCGTAAAATCTTACCTCAATTTGTAGCAAACAGAGTTAATGAAATAAAGTCCATTCCATCTGTTGAGTATCACTATGTACCATCCATAGAAAATCCTGCAGATATTGGATCCAGAGGATCTACTGTAGACAATCTCATGCAGTCACTTTGGTGGACTGGTCCATCTTGGCTCCACCAAGATTCATCCTTCTGGCCAGAAACTAACTTACACGTCATTGAGTCTTTGCCAGAACATACTGAGGAAGAAATTTCTAAACCTGTATTTTGTACCTTAAGGCAATCCTTGAGCATCTCACCAAAATTATCATCCTTAATATCTGTGGAAGCAGATGACACCTTTGATAATCATCATCCAGCCAGACGAAGAAGGATTGAAAAATCTCGAAAGAGACTTATCCCTCAATTCTTCCTTAATTCAGATAACTCTGAATGTGAAGTTCAATTGCCTAACTCTCGACCCAATCCTGAACAGGAAGAGGAAACAGAGATAGTCCAATCTTCACAACCCATTGACTTGTCAAAAAGCAATACGGATCCCGATAAATATCGTAATTCCTTTACGAGCTTTATTCATCCTCCTTCAAATACACCATTTGAAATGAACATCGAAAGATTTGATTCTTTGAAAAAACTTGTTAGGATATTTTATCAATGTCTGAAAGCAGTTCGTCGATTTAACAATCAAAGGATCAGATGGAAACGTTTGTTAAGTCCATAAGCAATAATGAAATTTAACTTTCATTTTGTAATGCTTTGCTTCATATATGCCGACCAAAAGAAATATTTCCCCAAAATATTTGACATTCTTTTGAAGCAAAATCCTCCAAAATATGTTTCCTATGGAAAATTTCATATTTGTATGGATCCCTCTGGAATTTTGCGTACTAGAAACTACCTTTCAGAAATACCTTACACAAAAGATATGCTTTCACCCATATTGTTGCATCCTAAGTCTTACCTGACTGAACTCATTCTAATGCATACACATCTTACCAAAGTGCACATGGGTAGCAAGTTCACACTTGCGGATTTCCGTTGGCATTATTTTGTACCAAAGGCCGTAAAAGTCCTTCCACAAATTCTCAAAAAGTCTTGCATTTTATGCAAAAAATTGGAAAATAAACCTTTTAAACAACCGACTCACTCGTCCTTGCCAGATTTTAGACTTATTCCATATACCCACCCCTTTTCTTATACAGGTGTAGATATTTTTGGACCTTTTCCTGTATTCGACAAATACTTACCAAAAAGGAAAAATCAGTTGGCGACACCAACGTCTACCATTTATAAAAAATGGGTTCTTATTTTCACTTGTCTATCAACAAGGGCTGTTTATCTAATTTCAATTTCGTCTTTAGTGACGATAGAAATTTGGACAGCATTTCTGACATTTTTTGCTGACAAAGGCACTCCTAAAGCAATTCTGTCAGATAATGCGGCACAATTTCAGCTGCTTTTGGTATACTTACCGAATTACTGAACAACTTTTTCTGAAATCTCATAAATAAAGGACAGTCTCAATACGAAAGGTATCGAATGGCATTTCATCCTGGCAAAAGCCCCCTGGTATGGTGGAGTTTATGAACGTATCATCGGCATTATAAAACAAGTGTTTTACCGAGTTCATGGACACAACTCCATTTACATCCATACTTTTCAGGCTAGTTTGAAAGACATTCAAACCATGGTTAATTCCAGACCTCTTTGCCCATCTTCCGATGATAATGGTCAACATACATTGACACCCGCGTATTTTCAACATGCGAACTTAGGAACACTAAGTTTACCTGACAATCTGACTTGACTGGAATCAACTCCTACGGCTAAACAGATCTTAGATATGTGGAAATTGGATCAAGATTACCTTACTAAACTTTGGCTATCTTGGAAGAGAGTATTTACTTTATCTTCGAGACAGACCACAATCTGCCTTACCCAATGCATATCGTTTGGTTTCATACCAACCACAGGTCAATGACATAGTTCATGTTTTAGATTACACATCTAAACCTGGCGTATACAAACTCGCTAGAATCACTGGTCTCGAGAAATCGCATGATGGAAACATCAGACACGCAAAAATTGAATTCTCTAGTAAAAAAGAGTCCTCTCGACCACTGAAATTTTTGGCTCCGCTAGAGCTGCAATCGAAGGTTCCTCAAAATTAGAAATAATTTTCCTTCTCCTTTCTAAGATATACCTGGACATGACATATGTAGGAAAGGTTCAAAAAACCTTATTTTTAATGTCTTTAGGGCGCGCCATAATTGAATACTATGCTCATAAAAACGGCATACTTTTGATTTTTTGGCACCCACTCTTGTTGTTAAGTACCTCATGAAGGATCACGGGCAATTGGTGACAGCGCATGCACTCTTTTTAAGACATTGACAATGTTTTGCAACTCGCTAACTTCCCACTCTTCCTTACAGAATCCGTTATCTATGGCCAATTATAACATGTGTCTTCCTCTTCTACCACATCTGGCAGTTGCTCAGAAGACTAATGGATTCTGTTAAATATTTTTTATTTTTGTTCCTACAGTTTGTACTTTTTTATTTTTGTATTAAATAAAAAACTTTGTTTGTACTTGTCATGTCAAATCTTTCTTAGATTTCAGGTTGATCTTCAGAAGGTAGTCTCCGAAGACTACCCTCGCACACTGCCCCCAGTGTCATGGCTCCGCCCATGGGTCTCCCGCGCACAGGCGATGCGCCGGAGTACTCCCTCTAGGAAGAGGAGACATTGGTGTTGAGGCAATGTCAGTTGTGAGTTACGAGGCTGTGAGAGCAAGCGTGTGACTCCAACCAACTTTATATGGTCCCTTGGACCTTAAACCACACTAATTATAAGCTTCTACCCACTACAGGTATATGTATAAAATTGTAAATGTTCATTTATTACGAACCTATAAGATCTCCAAAAGTTCTCCACCGATTGTTTCGAAATTCAGAGGAATTGTTATTATGTATATAACTCATATAAAAAAGTAATTAGATCAAAATAGGAAAATTGTGTTATAATTTTTCTTTTGCCATGAAACCGATAATTTTCGTCAACCCCATCCCTAACCCCTCAATGAGATCAATTATAATACCCCGTTGGCAAGAAAACTGTAAAGAGATAAGATACAACTATAGGGCATGTGATACAAACACGAGTACGTCGTTAGAAGATAAATTTTCATCAGAACTTAACGATATACCGAGTCAGATCAGAAAGTTATACATGTTTGAGAACTATGAAGTTCTTTTCGAGTTCTAATCTAGTAAATTGAAAAACATTTTATGCGAGAAACAGTCACACATTTTTTTACGTAGAACAACGTGCTCTGAAAAAGTTCAAAGATTTTTGTGGCCTACTTTTTTCCAAATATTAAAATACACAAAATAGAACGATATTATATCAGCTTAAGAATATACACCGATAAAAATACGACTAAAAATTACCGCTTTACATCCGTATTTTATTTTATTTATGCATCTGCTGGTTTCAGATATTCAGGCACGGAGAACGTGCACCGTATTCCATGTACCCTCGAGATCCTTACACTTCATATTCTTGGCCGGATGGATTGGGTCAGTTATTGGGCGTAAGTATTACCAGGCCATACCAATAAGTTGAGAAATAATTTGATTTCTGTTCTGAATGCAGCAACATTCGAGTCCTCAGTACGTATTATGATCGTTTTTAGAATGGCAGACTGAAATCTTATAATTTGGGGAAATGGTTGCGGAAAGAATACAGAAAATTACTTAACACCATTCACACGCACACAAGAATAATGGTTGATAGCTCAGACGTGGATCGAACAATAATGAGCGCGCAATATCTCATGGCCGGTTTTTATACACCAAACAATACAGAACGTATTTCAAGAAAACTACGCTGGCAGCCAATTCCTATTCATACATCGTCCACCACAGAAGAAAATGTAAGGAAAATATGAGTTCTTTTTTTGTGAAAATCGCAAGAAATAATTTTAAATTTTAAATTTTATGATAGTTGATCAGTTCGGTAGGTATACTTTATCTCAAGCTTTATTATGGTGAATGATTTTCTGTGGTAGGTTACAAGCTTTTAATTTATTATTGTAAGGTTCATAAAATAATGTAATGAATTCTTGGTCAGGTAGGATTGCCACAACTACAAATTCAATACAATATCATTTTTCGAGGGCATTATACCTTATCAATTTATTGTGCTTAAGTTAATTTATTTTAAAATTATTATGGTACTAATTTGGGGCTACTCGATTCTATACCCATTTTTAACTACCAATCAGATAAACAGATACCTAGCTGTAATAATTGAGACTTGGGAAATGTATAATTTTCAGCTGTCAAATCTTCGACTAGTAGACTACTGGACCATCAGTAATGCTCCATAAGACCAATGTTATTTTTAAGGTCAAGACATGCCAGTGTAAAAGCAGGTAACCCTAGAGTACTTTCTGCATATTTTTGACGTTTTGCTTGAGTTCGCCAATTTAGAATACATTTGATAAAGACATCTCTTAAATTCAGGAGGAAAGCGTATCAAAACATAGTGCAAAGCACCTCAAAATGTACCCGATGGTTGCCTATTTAGCGCCAGCCTGTCTAACCAGAAATCATCCTTCTTTATTGGTCCAGTACTACCTATATATGTAATCAAAGAGTCAAATAAAGTGAAAATTTATAGGAAAAATTCCGCTTTTCCATGTCGTATTCTTAAATGTTTTTCTGAATAAGTTATACCATGATTGTTTGCTCTCTTAAACCAGTGATGGAATAATGGAACCTTGTTTTGTTACATTAATAACTGCAACCATTACAAACCAATTTTTTAACTTTACAAATGTTACATTACTAAGTGGTTCTATTATGTACAGTTTAACGTTATATTCATTATTTTATTTTCCACATTTTTGCCTGTTTTTGGATTATTGGAATTTTTCAGTGACAATAGATTAAAATGTCATTTTATAGCTTACTAAAACATTCAGTAACATATTTTGTGGTTCATCCTACATATTTGACCCTTTATCTGCCTTTGGGGAGGGGCCCAAAATGGGATGTAACCTAAAAAACAATTAATTTTTCAAGCATCCCTTCACTACTGGCTTACTGCATCCTCCTATTGTGTATGTCGAGCTATATGGTGATGTTACAAAAAATCTGTATATTTCATTTCTCTTCGGGGGAGGCATTGAAGATTAATTAAATGTTGTGAAATTAATGTAAACTTAAAACACATTTAAGTTAAAAACGTCATCTACCAAAATTATGATTTTGAAAATCAAAAGTATATCTTAATTAAAAGGGTTGATAAAGTACTTCAAGAATATATATATATATATATATATGATGGAGATGACATAGAACAGTTTTAACATGGGGTTTCATGTCCAGACTATAGATGCTGCATGCTGGTGTACAAAGTACCCCAGACTGAACACCCCAACCTATCAAAATTGAAAATTGGTGTAAAAGTGAGGTACTTTGTTCGCCAGTGTTTATAAACAAATGAATGTTGTGAGATTTTCCTCCATTCAAATATTTAGTTGGAAATATACGTGTTTGTAGAAGCGCTTTCTATAGGTAGGACACTGAAACTGCCCATGTGTCTTCTACATCATAAATATATCCTCGAGGATAAAGTACAAACAATATATACATCAATTTAGTGTTACCAATCTATTGATGCCACATTAAAGATGTTAGAATTGAAAATGAAAATTGTAGTCTGTAGAATTAGAATAAAGTTTTATGAAATTCTAAAACTACATTTTATAAATGACAAAATAACAGATCTGTAACATTACACAAATTTGCTACATTTTTCCATTAGGTACATTAAAAAAAATTAATGTTACAACTGTAACTAGGGCCAGATTTAGGGGGGGGGGTTGAAAAGGGTACAACTGTACCCGGCAGCACATTTTATAGGGCGGCACATTTTTACCTTTTTTTTTTCTTTTTAAACTGCATATAAACAAATTATTTAGTTTATATCTTCTATCAGCCAAATGAAAAACAAAACTATTTTTTTGGTATAACAGGGAAAAAATATTTAATTAAACTTATAAATTTTTAATGTAGTAAAAACTCCAGATAAAAATCCATAAAAAAATTTTTTAGGGATGGGGTGGGTTGCTAAAATTAGAAAAATGAGGGGGTGCAAAAATTTTATTGTACCAGGGCACTTAAGCTGTAAATCCGGCCCTGATTGTAACGTAACATGAAAAAACACAGGATTTATGTTACCATTACCATAACGTTAAATTGTAACAGATTGCCATCGCTGCTTAAAACAATTCAAGGATTCAACAATGAGACGAACAAATACTGTAGCCTATATTGACTTTTTTAATTGAAATGTTCTTTTTATCATTTTTTGGAAAGATGCTTGTATTAATAATAGTGATAGTAAATGATAGACCATTTATTATTGATGAGTAAATGCTGAGTATGCTCAGACATTTTCTCAGCACATGCTCATGCTTAAAATGCTCAAGCAATTAAGATTGGCCCAAGTATGCTCAACATTTATTCAGAATGCTAGAGTAATTTTCAATATTTCCTATTAAAACAAGATTTAATCAGTCGCAAACTTGCAAGTTGCAATAATTATATGCTCACTCAGTCTGGATGTTCCTTGAGTTGTTAAGTGAAGATAAAATTTACAGTTTGTGGGTGTTCATTGGATAGTGTAGTGACTGTGTACTAACTTGGGAACAAAATGTAGTATGGGAAATAGGCGTGTGAGTGCGTTAGAATACCAACAATGTTAAACTTATTATAAATATGTATTTTGAAAATTGATTTTTCGTAAACTTATTATTCATTTGTTTAGGCCAAAAACTAGAACCACTGAAAACGCTTATAAGTTCTTGAGCATTGGCTCATTTTTGAGCATATGCTTTTAAATGTCAAGTATTTATTTTTCAAGCATTTACTAGCAAATGCGCTTTACCATCACTAACCGAGAATAATATTTCTGTACTTATCTTATATAATTATAAAAGCCAATTCTGTAACGTTATCACATGACCATAGTTACAGACATATTTGGCTATGCGTGTATTTCAGTTTCAATCTAAAGCAGGATTTAAACTCACATCTCTATTCTCCAATCTCCAGTCTGTATTCTGCAACGTTGGCAACTTTTAACTTTTAGAGAATAAATCAAGAGAAACAGTATAAACCATAGCTCAGTGTTTCCCTTTAGTAAACTTTTTAGGTATTAGATCATAAAGAATAAATCAACGTGTATAAACCATCCTTAACTTTGAATCATTTTATTTTCTTCATTTTGCACCTGGTTAATTGAAAATTCGGACACATTTGTGGTTCACTTAGGTTTAAGAATTATTGCTGCGTAGCTGCATTGGGTAGGTACTCGCTGGTACAAATATAATGTTCAGTAGTCTGTACAATTTTTTTCACATTTCAGTACATATGGGTTAACACACCATGCCCAAAAGGAGATCATTACTCGAAGCAGTTTTTCCGTAGTGTCAAAATGAAAAAAAATTATGACAAAAATAAAAGAACGTTTGCTTATCTTCAGCAACATTCAGGACACACATTTTCAAGGAATACGATGAGTGTAGATCTTTGGAAACTTTACGAAATATTGGATACTCTAAAAATTGAGGTAAAGTTAATTAGGTTACTGATTACCTACAGTTGAAAACAATATTCCTGTGCAATGAAACTCTAAATTTATTGTGAGGAAGGCAATCAGTTATCAAGAAGAAAAATACCTAGTAATTTACCATGGACTTATGCAAAGTTCTATCTATATTTGCGAAATTTTTTAACTCTCTTGAATTAGATAAGTATAAGTAGGTACCTATATCCTACACTATAATACGAGCAATAATTGTATGTGTGAATGTAAATGCGTTATGAAGAACTAGACAGACGATGATACTGAAAATTACAGTATAGAGATATTTAGGTATGAAAAAACGATCTACATAGGTCTCAAGTTTGAGAAAATTCGTCGAACAGATACATGATCATCTCAATTTATCCATCAGTAGTAAGTGATAACAACGAATAATGAAAAATTAATTAACCCTAAAAGTAACAAATAAGAAAAATTTTATTAGCGAATTTTGCAAGGCCTAAACTGCGCATGGCTATTATGATTTGTGACTAATAAAGTATGAGTTAAATATTGCGATCTTCATTGTCGAGATATTAGATGTGCGAATACGAAAAAACCGAAGGATATGCCGAATAAATCCATATATTACTGAAATTCTCCAGCTAGATTAGAATTAACAAAATTTTTTCTTTTTTCACATCCGAGCAAATTTCGGTGAACCAGGTACTTTTAGTATTTATAGATCCATTTTGACTTTAAACAAAAACAGTTTCGGAAGCTTAAAATTATTTTGTAAGGGTGGGTTACTATATTAAAAATTTATTGTCCTATGGGCAATTATAAATGAGTTTGATTAAAGATGGAAAAAAGAGAGCTGTATATAGAGAAGTATTAAAACCCCAACTTTTTTCTTTTCGTAGTTTTTCAATTACTGACCTTCAGTCTATTATTGAAAATTTCGCATGAAATTTTACTTAATAACTGTCCAAAATAGAATTCACGCGTGAAAATTCTCAAATAATTTAAATTTTAAAAATTTTTACCTAAAATTTAAAGTAAAGTTTATTAAATACTTTTGGGAACACGTGTAAAATCTATATTGTTATTATTTTCGAAGTAGTTGAATATCCCCATTTTAAGTCACAAAAGGGCTAACAAGGTGTTCATTGAGTAGATCCTAACAAATAACTATTCAGTAGAAATTGCCAATGATTACAGTTAAATGTTTTCACTTCAAGTTACCCAAGACAAATAAAGTACTTACACAGTCAATAAATCAATAAACAATTAAAACTTGACATTTTTACGAACACGTAGGTAGGCTAGGTACTTCAAGTCTTTAGTTTAGTAACATTGAAAATAAATTAACTTGAAAGTTATTGAATGACCAGATTTGGATCACTGAGACCTTATTAAAGATTTTGATGGAACAATGATTTCAAAATTCTCAATAAACTATGTATAAGAAAAGTGGGGGGGGGGAGAAATGATTTTTTACAAAAACAACAATAAGATTTCTAGAATTTTACTTATTAACCATACATAATTGAAACAATTTTTTGTCCCATCAACGATTAATTTTTAGAAATAAATCGTGACTAATTATTAATCATCGTTTTTTCACCTCCTTATAGCAGGAAAACTCATTTTTTCAGCAATAGTATCAAGGAAGAAAAAGTTTCCACATTTCGATTAATTACGTAGATGCTAAAATGTTGGACAGATTTTGATTCATTGGAACTATTGTTTATTCATTTTTTGTTCAATTCTTAACTAAAAGGAATTTTTCTAGAAATTTAATGAACATTATTACGTCTCCCATTTTAGCCACACAGCAATCTGGTAATTTTTTTTCACTCGAATGAGAATTTTTTTCAACGATATATTGTACTCAACTTATCATTAATTTCAGTTATAATCTAGCTGTAGTATTATTTTATGCTTCTATTTACTAATCAATTTTATGATTGCAGCATAGCTGGAATATGACGCTACCAGCGTGGACAAAAAAAGTTTATCCCAAACGTTTGAAAAAGTTGCTCGATTTATTTTTATACAAAGAATTCAGCGATCAAAAAATTTTGCGGCTCGTTGCAGGTAAATTCATCAAACCATGGATTTTATAAAATAATTTACTTGTCAGAGAGAATACTATCTGTGGGCTACCATGATAAAAAAATTTACATTTTAATTCGTAAATTCGTACTTTCGAAAAATTTTTGTCATTTTTTCTGTCTAAGAAATAAACAAATAAGTTCAAAATGAAATATATGGCAAACTCTCCAATGCAAGGTGTTTCCGGAGTGGTCTTAGAAGTTTCCATGAATGATGTGAAGTAGGGAGCAGGCCTTCTAGAAACGTAAAAATTATAGTGCTGAAAATAGGCTCATTGGACTCGGGGTGAAAAAATACATCATTTTCATACATCACTTTGTCGATTCGGGTGAAAATTGAGTTTTAGCTAATTAGTGGAGCCGTTTTTTAAATTTATCCATTTTTATTTCAAAAACTAATGATTGTGAAAAAAATTTTAACAATAAATTATTTCTATGATTAGATTTCACCAAAAATGAAGTCATTTCGAGTTAATCTGGCAAGTAAAAATGTTAGAAAAAAACTCAAACCAGTTTTTTTTTCGCGACAACTCTTTTCCTCTCAGTTTTACAGTAGGTATAAATAGGTCTATACAAAAATAAAGCTCAAAAAGTTTTATACGAAAACGGTTTTAACAAATTTTTTCATAGGATCAACAGTAACGTCGTTGGTGCATAAAGTACGACGTGCACCTAGAGGGGAAGGTTTTTTTTGCCTCGTCTGATTGAAACCTTTATCTTCAGCTTATTACACTCGCTTACCACAGGTTCAGCTAAAAAGAGTAACCTTCTCCCCTCGATACACAATGTATTATTACAGGATATTAAACTGAAAAGCACAACTTAATGCACAACTGAGACCAAGAACAGATCATTTTACCAGGAAAAATCCTGAAAAAAAATGCAAAAAAAAGTCAAAAAATAATATAATATATTCTAATGTTACTTTTCAAATTAATCGTATTACCTATACTTATTTGAAAAATACCCACAAAATACAATTCAAAGAAATTGTGAAAAATTGGTTCTTTCAAAAAGTCTCTATAATTGTATTATTTTCTTCTGTCTTTCTAGGGTTTCCTATGATTCTATATCCAAAAAATAAAAATAAAAATTCATCAGTTTTTACGCCATTTTATTAAGGAAAAATTTTAAAATTTATTCTGCTTTTTTATGTGTTACTCTCGCTTTTGAAGATTTTTCTATTACAACTGAATGGTGAAATGTTAATTAACAAATTATCTACCTGTTTAAAATCTTGTTCAATCTCTACACCCAGCATAATAAATTAATCGGTGTTGTTTGAATCAAAACTGACTGACACAAAAATATATTATTCAAAAATTTTCGCTTATTCACTTTTGTTTTTCTCAGAATGCTGTACTATACTTAACTGCAGTAAGTTTATTCTTGAATTCTCAGCACTTATCAAGTTCATAAAATTCTCAAATATAATTTCATCTCTGTACCTAATGAAGTGTTAATTTAAAAACAATTCAAACCAATATCGGTAGATATATCTACCTACAGGCTAATTTCTAGGTTCGAACATCCAACATGAGAATTAATTTGTACACCGGGAAAATCAATGAGATTGCATTGTTAAGGCCACGGTGCTACGAGAAAGTGACAAAAGCGTACATTTTAGTTCAAAACGTGTACTTGTGTAACTCGGTTAAAATAATGGCCTTACCAAAGACCCTCTCAGTGCTTGCAAAGAAGGCTTCACCCTCGGGATTTGTAACACAACCAAACAACAAAATAAAAAACGAATTTGTCTGTCACAGCTGCCGAAATCTCAGGTTCTCTCGATGGTGTCAAATCGATACGTACCTATATACTCTATTTCCTCCAACTGCTTCTTAATGATACACTTGATTCAGAAAATCATAGGACACCAAATCTTCTACGAATAAGTTCTTCAGGTATAACCTAATATAGAGCTTGATGATGCTAATATTAAGAAGTATGAACTGGCAGCTCAACAGATAGCGTTCAACCAATAACTTATCGACTTGATGGACATACTTTGATTGACTCTTGACCCAGTCAGATTAATCAATTATATGTATTTGAAACTTCGTTACTCTAAGGCTGGCCAATGACTTCAAAAGCTTGATAATTCATTGAAAATAAAAAAAATTTAATTCTTTGTGTGGGGACATTACTCGTATGAGGTTTTAGGGGCTCGCACCCCTCGACAACAGTCACCGCCCAAAGGCTGGCAATAATCGTCTCTATGACGTTAAACCAATTCACACGAATGCGTTTGTATGTTCGTACCTGTACGTACGTACAGGTAAGATACATCGTACGAGTCGAGATCAATTACCTGATAACAATCTCGGTAATGTCACGACTTGGTACCAAACGCACTGCGTCGTTTCTTATCATCTCAACGGAGACAAGAAACTACGCAACGCATGACATAATTACATATACATACGTATGCATGTGTGTCCGTGTGCGTGTGCCAAATTCGGTATATAAACTCTCAGAACTGGCTCAAAAATCGCCAGTGTTCGCCGAGGATTTGGCTCTCCCATACTTAATCGTATGAAGTGGCAGAACACGCAAATACTGTTGAAGACCTTCTAGTGTGAATATCTCTCACGACAAGGTATTCCACAGTGGTGACCCCGACGTGATTTTTTGGCTACGTCGTGGGTGTCTAGAGGCGCGTTGCGCTATTTCTAAAAAGAGGCGCGGTGCGCTGGCGAGTTACTTGCTTGTAATACAAATAATTTTTACAAGACCTAGACACCTTTGGCTGTCGAAGCAGAGGTCTTTACTTTGAAAGTGGGAAATTACACCCCCCCTTCCAAATATATTTGCCGGAAGGGAACCAAGACAAGTAGACCTGGAGGAACAATGTTGCCATCATCCGCCAACTCCTCCAGCTTCGACCAGAGACTCTGAAGTCTTTGAGACTCCGGAGAAGCAGAAACGGATCCGGAGGCCAGAAGCCTTGCGTTTGGGAGCTGTAGTTAACCCGAACAAAACAACAGCTCGTACACTCAGAAGTGGTCGTCTTTTGAGCCAAGACTCCGACCCTTCAACCCCAGACCGACAACCCACGGCGTCTGGAAGACTCTTTGCAGAAAGTACCAATAGAGAAGTCCAGCACACAACAATGCCCAACGGAAACACAAACCCATCATCAAATCAACCAGGAGCAGGTGGAAGTGGTCAGCCACAGCTGACCCCCAAAGTACTCCCACAGCTGTTGCAGCTGTTGCAGATGCAAACATTGCAGAACCCTGTAATCCAAAGACGGAGGATAGAGATTCCGGAGTTCCTACCAAATGAAGTGGAATTATGGTTAACTCTCCTCGAAGGTCGGTTTAAAACAGAGAATTTACAAAACGACCAAAAATACTCACACATTTGTAGCGGCATGCCCGCAGAAATAATACGCCGCATTCCGGATATCATGGAATGCCCTCTGGCGGAAGCAGACAAATACAGTTGGTTCTGCAAGAAAATTAGAAATGTGTTTGGTAAAACACAAAACCAAATTATAGATGATGTAAAGGGTGGAATGAAGATTGGAGATGACAAACCCTCCACCTTCATGGCCAAACTTAGACAAAAGGCCGATAATATAGTGTCACCGTCAGTTATTGGAAACCAGTTCTGCAAGCAACTACCTCAACATGTTGTGCAGTGTCTGGCAGCTATAGGTACCACGGTGATCAACAACTCCGAGGACCTAGACTTCCTAGCAAAGAGTGCCGATAGTGCACTGGAACACTCGAGATCAACTTCCTCGATCAGTGCGGTATCGACAGAGACCGGAGAACTAGCTCAGCTTAGAGCACAGATAGCTCAGCTGACTAGTGAAATAAAGAAAAAGAATAACAATAACAGTCCAAGAAATGGTAGAAGTAACAACCGCTCGAAAAGCAGGAGCAATAACAGAAGTAACGATAGAAAATCAAGGTCTAGAGACCGTAAGAGCAATTCTACCAGGGGTCAGAGTCCAACTCCCCCAAGAAGAACATCGTCCCCCAAACCCTGGTCTCAAAACTGGGACGATAAATCCTGCTTCTTCCACAATCGGTTTGGCGCAGAGGCCACCAAGTGCAACAACAGATGCCAATGGTGGGGTAAATCATACAGTAAGACGTCAAACTAGAAAGAGGGGTCGTCTATGCGGCTGGAGATCCCTCGAAAAAGTACTCACGCCGCCTGTTCATCAAGGACAGGACAAACAGGAGACGTTACCTAATAGACTCAGGTGCTGACTTGAGTATTTTGCCACTAGATAAAAACCAAAAGGCATTTCCTCCGAAATACTACCTCCGAACTGTGAATGGTCAAAACCTTCCAGCTTACGGAATAGAATCCAGCAAAGTAAGCATCGGTTTGCGAAGAGACATGACGTGGTCCTTCACAATTGTGGATGTTCCAACTCCGATCCTGGGTGCAGATTTTCTCGCGCACTACAGCCTGGTCATCGACCTCAAAAATGGAAAAATCATAGACAACAATACTGGTCTATGGGTGGAAGGCAAAACGCTAGCGTACCAACTGGACACCAACATATCCAGTTGCACGAAAGTCGACGAACAATTCCTACGGATTCTGTCAGACTATCCTGGAGTTACTCAACCATCGTTTGTAGGCATCCGACCTATAAACATGATACCATTCATTATATAGAAACTAAAGGACCACCTTGCCATGCTAGAGCCCGCAGGTTACTGCCTGATAAACTCAAAGCAGCACGGGAATACTATGATCGCATAATAGGAGAAGGCATATGCCGCCCCTCAAAAAGTTCATGGAGTTCCCCGATCCACATGACCAAAAAAGCCAGTGGAGAGTGGCAAATCGTTGGAGACTACAAAGCCTTAAATGCCAAAACAGTTCCTGATCGCTATCCAGTCCCAAACATAATGGACTTCAATGCGAATATGAAGGGTAAAACGATGTTCACAAAAATTGACATCAACTGGGCATTCCACCAAATTCCAATGGCCGAACAGGACATCCCAAAGACAGCGGTCATAACCCCCTTTGGGTTATTCGAATACCTTCGAATGCCGTTTGGACTCCGTAATTCTGCACAAACTTTCCAAAGATTCATCAATGGACTGTTTATGGATTTGCCGTTTGCTTATGCATATTTGGATGACATATGCATTTGCTCAGAAGGCGGTGAGCAACAGCACGAGAAGAATGTAAGAACCATCGTACAACGTATACACGCTGCTGGACTTACCATCAATGTTGGAAAAAGTTTATACAAACAATCCAGGATTGACTTTCTCAGCTATCAAGTCTCGACCGAAGGCATTTCCCCTCTGAAGACCAAGGTAGAGCCCATATTGAAATTCCTGAAACCCTCCAACGTAGCAGAACTCAGACGCTTCTTGGGGATGGTGAATTTCTACAGACATCGCATTAAAAATGTTGCAGCCGAACAAAGTAAGCTGTTTGCATTAATAAAAACAAACAAGAAGAAAGATAAAACTCCACTCGACTGGACAGAAGAAGCTGAAAAAGCCTTCGAAAACATAAAAGAAACACTGGCAAATGCAACTCTACTCGCTCACCCAGACAAAAGTCTGCCATTATGTGTCGCAACTGATGCATCCGACTTTGCTATTGGTGCAACACTGTACCAAAAGGACAATGACAAGAAGTTACCGCTCGCTTTCTTCTCCAGAAAGCTATCAAAAACCGAGAAGAACTACAGCACATACGACAGGGAGTTACTGGGAATATTCGCTGCGTTGAAGCATTTCAGGCACCAATTAGAGGGTAGATGTTTCACTGTGTATACAGATCATAAACCCCTAACACATGCCTTCACGCAAAAGACAGAACCAGCTTCCCCGAGAAGAGCTCGACAATTGGACTACATAGGACAGTTGACTACAGACATCCAGTATATAAGTGGAGAACTCAACACTCCAGCTGATGCTATCAGTAGGATCGAAGCTATCTCGGCACCGTCTCAATTACCTTACGCTGAAATAGCTAAAGAACAGTTAAGAGATGCAGAATTGCAAGAACTGTTTTCGAACGATGACACAGCTCTCAAATGAGACAAAGGAAAATCCCTGGTACTAATGTTTTACTAACATGCGACATTAGTACAGGCAAGAATAGGCCATTCCTGCCGACAAAATATCGCAAATTGGCATTCAGTAGTGTGCACAACCTATCGCACCCTGGACCAAGATGCACTGCTGGATTAGTATCATCAAGATTTGTTTGGCCTCGGATGAAGTCCGACTGCAACAAATGGGCTCGCAGTTGCCTGAATTGCCAAGAGTCCAAAGTAGGAAGACATACTCGGTCGCCTCTCAAATCTTTTAAACAAACGGAGCGGTTTAAAACACTACACATAGACTTGGTGGGTCCATTACCCCCATCCCAAGGACACAGATACCTGTTGACGATGATCGATAGAGCAACTCGATGGCCAGAGGCAGTTCCTCTCCACGAGATGACAGCTCCCACGGTAGCTGCCAGGTTATATGACACCTGGATTGCCCGCTATGGCGTACCTGAAGACATCATCACGGACCAGGGTCGTCAATTCGAAAGCTCGCTCTTTCAAGAGCTGTCTAAGAAGCTTGGTGCACAACACAATCACACCACAGCTTACCATCCTCAAGCAAATGGAAAAGTTGAGCGATGGCACAGAGCTTTGAAAGCCTCCATCATGGCTTGCGACACCAAGATATGGGTTGACATACTACCAACCATCCTCTTGGGCCTTCGATCTGCTCTTCAAACAGACACGGGTCACTCTGCAGCGCAGTTAGCGCTCGGCGAAGAGCTACGCCTACCAGGGGACTTTTTCACCCATTCGAAAGAAATTAGCCCCAAAACGCTCGTCCAAAACATACGGACTGATACCAACAGTTTTTTGAAACAGGCAGCTCGTCATGGCCAACCAAAGATTTATGTCTCCAAACACTTGGCCACAACATCTCATGTGTTTGTCAGAGACGAAAAAATAAGATCTTTGTTGGAGAAACCATACGCCGGTCCTTATAAGGTTGTATCACGAGACGACAAGAATTTCGTGATACTAATCGCAGGCGAACAAAAAACGATTTCAATTGACAGATTGAAACCTGCATACCTTATAAACGACGACAAGAAAATGCTCCAAAGAGCAACAAGGAAGATGACACACAAGGAAACAATAGAAGAAGAACAGACTGAACAGTCCAAAACAATACAACCACAAAAAGTTGAGGACAATCCAGTCAAAAAATGTGATAAATCACAAAAATCACCAGAAAGAAAAATAAAAATAAAGAAAACGGCGAAGTTCAATGACAAGATCGTCAAAATACAATATGATCCGTTGGCCCCCTTGTGCCCACAAAAAAGAGGCAGGCCCCTTGGCAGCAGAAAGCGAAAAAACCAAATTCCAACTCGAAAATCCGAGAGACTGGCACGGAGAAACTAAAAATATTCACGAAAGTTAATATCCGTAGCGGAAAATACAAACCCGCATAAAAAGACGTACGAGAATCTGGGAATAATTGTAACAAAAGAAATTCTTCAGATAAGCAGAGAAAAAGTGCGTACAATAAAAATACGACACGAATAAACAAATCCACGTGCAATACGGAAGAAAAACATTGCAACGTGTTTCTATTGACAAACAATACCGATAACAAAATAGTCAATAGATCGTGACGTCACAAACGAAGAGTGCATTCCTTTGTGAAAAAAAAATTCAAAGTACAAAAATTCAAACACGCTTAACTCTGCTTGTACTTAACCAATTTGAACCAGAAAACTTTTAAGCCAAAGAATATTCAATGCACTATCCCCTCCGAACATGTCTGAAATAAGATAACGACTTGGAATAAAGCTGCGATCGAAAATATTCTCGCAAAGTTTTTTCACTCGCCTTTCGACTGTCGACCAGAACACGCCGAAAATTTCTCACAATTTTTCTTTCTTTCTTTTTTATATACCTTGTCTTTCCTTCCTTATGTCATCCTCGACCAATACCCCGTTCTCAACTCAACCATTCCAATTCGTAGTTCCGCCTGCACCTCAGCCTGTGAAGACTAAGGAACAGATGGAACACAAAAAAGAAATAGAACGAATAGAGAACGAGCTATTGATGGATACAACGTCGGTGGCGGACATTGTGAAAATGATGTCCGCCTCCCTTCCTGCGTTAATCTCGCCCCCGAAATCGCCGGAAAAGACACCGGAAGTGGAGAACCCACCTCCGGAGTCCTTAGCCCTGACGAAAGTAGAGACGAGAAAACAACTCCCGGCGGATGAGGTGCGCATTCCACGCCCTCCCCCCGCCACTAGCCTGGCCTACAAGCCATCAGGGAGCTCAAACTCCCCGATGTATCGGAGGCCAAGGCCCATAACACTAACCGATCCCCGCCTGTCCTACCGTTCCCATCCATACCACCCGGCTCCACACCAACGACTGCCGAGAAGAAGGGGACAAAACAGCAGGGACGCCTACCAGGCCCGACTCAACGCAAGAAAACAATCCTATGAGTGTGTCGGGGCTGCGGTAGGCTCAGCCCTCGCAAAGTGGGAACAAGACTAGCGACTGTAGACTCGATAAGTCCCCCCAGGCACACGACTTATCATTTTCGCGGCGCAAAAACTGGGGGGAGTAGCTGTGGGGACATTACTCGTATGAGGTTTTAGGGGCTCGCACCCCTCGACGACAGTCGCCGCCCAAAGGCTGGCAATAATCGTCTCTATGACGTTAAACCAATTCACACGAATGCGTTTGTATGTTTGTACGAGTCGAGATCAATTACCTGATAACGATCTCGGTAATGTCACGACTCGGTACCAAACGCACTGCGTCGTTTCTTATCATCTCAACGGAGACAAGAAACGACGCAACGCATGACATAATTACGTATACATACGTATGCATGTGTGTCCATGTGCGTGTGCCAAATTCGGTATATAAACTCTCAGAACCGGCTCAAAAATCGCCAGTGTTCGCCGAGGATTTGGCTCTCCCATACTTAATCGTATGAAGTGGCAGAACACGCAAATACTGTTGAAGACCTTCTAGTGTGAATATCTCTCACGACAAGGTATTCCACACATGGTTATCTGTCTGTTTCAAAATCCTAGTTTAATTAATATATCATATGTATACCTAACACACCAGTGACAAAGTTCAATGTATTTATTCTAATGCATGGCTCTAACGAAGCTAATCCTGCAATTTATTGTCGAATTACAGGACCGATGTTGAAATCCATTACAGCAGATATGATGTCAAGTGGTAGAAGAACGAACAACTCGTCAAAAATTTTTCACTTTTATAGTGGGCACGATAATTCAATTTCATCCATTATGTATGCTTTGGGAAATTACGAAGGAGTAAATCCTCCATGTACTGCGTCCTTAATCTTAGAATTAAGAAACAAAGGAAATGAAAACTTCGTTGTGGTAAAAATTTTATGTAGAATAAACAATAATTTCAGGAATAAATAATTTCGCGATTTAAAACGCAACAATCAACTGAATCCAATTTTGTGTACACGCAATTTTTATGGGGTATTGATGAAAAGAAAATTGTATATAGTTACAATTTTGTGAATGACAAAAGTATACAACGTATGTTTTTTTTATCGCAGGCTCGATATAGAAATTCATCTCAACCAACGCCCTATTTGCTTCAAATACCAAAATGTGGAAAACCGTGCACACTCAAGAAATTCGAAAGAATGACTCGCCCTTTAATAGTTAAAAACTGGAAAGCTGAGTGTAAGTTAGAAAAACATCATCTTGAAATAAATATTGGCGATTAAAAAATTATGATATCGTAATAAAATTTATTTGTGAAAGAATGATATTAAATTATTATAGTGGTGGCAATTGAGCATTTAAATAATGTTGACCAAACAGCGTATAAAATTTTTCCCTAAGTTACTCTATTTGGACCACAGTCAGTTAATTATTTTAAATTAGTTGGTATATTCGCTTTTCAACGCTTATTTAACGATATAAATTATTAGACCTGACGATATGTCTATAACAGAATGTTCAGAATAATTTTCTGTACTTATGCTAAAGAAAGCAATATCAGAAAATTTTCAATCGAGATAAGTATAGGCCTACTCTATAGTTAGTACTTACATTCTACGCTCTAATTTCGAATGAAAGTTCAATTATTACGAGCAAAAACCAACTCTGTGTCTTTACATTTCAGTTATACCTACATTAAATTAATCATTAATGGAACAGTAATTTTAAGTACCGTATTAAGTAACTCAGGTACCTACCTAAGTGTACTTACGTTTTTAAAGGGAAGAATTTTAAAGTAAAAAATGAATGCTGAAGATTGTACGTAGGTAGGTACATCAAGGGTATTATCCCCTGACCGGAGTAAAAAGCCCTACATAAGAGTATAAGGTCTAAAATTACAGAAATTTTGGAAAATTTTTTGCAGCAGCTCTAGGTTTTTTCAATGATTTTGAATACCATCGATATCAAATTTACTATATGAACTATACATTTATAAGTAGACTTACCATAATTATGAAATTTCAAACTGGGATAGAAGTGAGTGCAGGTACTCCAATATATTCTTTGTCCATTTTTGCTTTCCATAGAAAATCTATTCTTTGTCCATTTTTGCTTTCCATAGAAAATCTACTTCCTTATTTTTCTCCTTTTTTTTTTTTTTTTGAATTCTGAGCCTCAAAAACCCAGGCCCGGGGGATATTTCCCTTTCCTCCTGCCCTCTCCTGGCCTAAATATGGTAAAATTTATCATATATCATTTAAGTATGGACGTAGATTACTTAGAAGTCCAAGCATATCAACTCAGAAAATGACTTGTAGAGAAAATAATAAAAAACTGAATTTTGGTATATACATTGGCTACATCTTTTAATAACCTCGTAGAATCCAAGGAGTAATAATCCAAAGGATGTGAGCTTTCCCCAGGAAGTTAAAGTGATGGTGTAAAGCAGTTTTTCATGTTTATTTCACTTAACTTTCATCCGAGTGAAAAATTATTTGAATAAAATAGTAAGAACACTTAAAAATGTGTAAAAAAGTACTCTACAGTATTTTTTTTTTAAAGTGCACGGCTTCAGCAAGGGGAATATAAAATATAAGCATATCAAACTAGCCGTTTTGTTCTTAAGTTAATTAGGAGGAAAATTGATCAAGTCACTTTATTTGGCACATAACACCCATATTTTTTCACTTTCCATTCAATAAAGAATGACAAGTTTACATGTAAAAATACAATAAAAAAGGAAGAACTTAGTATTTTTTTGTAAAACTGATAATTATTTGTTAAATTAACCCTTTTTAAATTAGACATTATGCTCTGGAAACAGGGGAAACCCATAAACCATCAAAATAGAATAGAAACTAAATGGTGGGTTTGGTATGCCCATATTTTATAGTTGTCTTACTTTAGCATAAATCACCATTAAAAATGTTTATTTTTCTTTTGATATTTATCTAACATAAGCTTTGTTTAATAGAACTAAACAATTACTTACATCAAACTACACAAGTCGGCCTATTCTATAAATGTAAGAATGTTATGTGACTTGGCACAGAGTTTTTCTTGGCATAGCCTCCCTGGTATAGGTTGGTGTAACTTGGTGTAGTTCTATCAAACAGGGGTATAGTTAACACATTCAGTGTAATGCATTTGTACTAATTCAGTATATGAGTTCAATTCATAAGTAATTTTTTTCACAGTGTAGATACAGACATATGAAGGGAAATTCATCTTTTACTGCATTTCAGCATCACCTTCCCAACTAACTTTTTATTAGATTGAGTATAAGATACAAAAGTAAGTACCTACTTATTGTAGACATTTTTGACTATATCACCAGTTTCTTGGCATTAAAGTAATATTATGAAGATGATTGCAACATAAAGTTGATAATTTCTATGCGACCTTTGTCAACTGTTCAACTGAAATATCAAACTTATCAACTTAGCAACTTTCTAAAAAATTTCAGGGGTCAAGCTGCCCCCTTATCCCCCTTGACTTCATCCATGTCTATTTTTATCAAATAAATTCAGACAAAAAAAAATTATCTGTAAAACTAGGTACCTCTCAACATGTACTATTATAGTCTAAAATACAACTAACAAACTTCTAATTCAGCACCATATTTCAGAGTTCATCTGCAAGAGGTGTTTTCGAATTTGAGAAGATCAATTTTGCAATTGGAGAGAGTGAATTTGGTGTTATTTGTGCTCTAGAACATGTATTTTAGCAGATTTTTTGGAGCCTTGGGGGAGGGTTGACACGCATATAACCTCCCACTTAGATATGGCCCTGTACTAATTATATCTGTAAATAAGTAGCACTACAGCTAAAATATGAGCATTTATGAAAAATCATTAACTGTAAAATAGCTGTATGTAACAGCCAAATGAGGTCATTTAGTACCAGAAATGAACCTCTTCTGGTGTGGTTACACTTCCTTCGAGTAAAACAATATTTCAAAGAAATATTACTATTCGAGAATAAACTTAAAATTATTAAGTTTATTATCCACAACTATTGTGGACCTTAACTTTCAGAGAGACTTTAAATAAAATTCAAATACACAAAAAGTTTTATCACTCCAATAAAATAATAATTTGTACACTCAAAAGTACAATATTCAAGACAACTTGATTAATCACAGTACTAAAACTGAGAGAGTATTACTTTACAGTACTAAGACTGAATGAATATAAAATTACAGTACAATAAATTATTTTAGTGTAAACAAGAGTTTATATACTCTGTCAGGGTATATGTTTTAGTATGAGGTAGGGATTTGCTGATTAGAGGGATTTATTTATTCAAGAATATTCGAGTGACCAGTACCCTGAGGTCACCGAATATCCTGTTGAAAAATGTGTTCTGAATGCTGGCAAGAAGTAACACTTTCACCAGTTAAATATACAATTTAAAGGGACAATTGTATAGAATAAAAATACGTTTTTTTGTGTAGAAGGATATGTACGTCAATGTAATAATATGACGAACATAGCTGTTACACTGTATATTAGCTATAAAAAGTGTGAAAAATTATGAGTTACAGCTAATTTAACATTGGCTTTTAACTGCAAGAATGCTAATGTACCACTAAAGTTAGCAGAGGAGACTCCTATATTTTGCAACAATTTTAGGGCACTGGTCTACCATTCAATTGGAAAAAAGGTATGAATTCTGCTAGGACATACTCATGAAGGACTGATGTGTAAACATAATAAAAGTGTGGTTGTGTGCACGTGCAACATGTTGCGCACACATACAACCACACACCAACACATCATGAAACACACACAAATGAGAGTTACAATTGTAAGAGTTACAGTTACATAAATCTTATGATAGTAATTCTCGTTTAGCCCCTATCGTAGGCTGAGTGCTAAGATGTTTACACATCAAACATGTGTTGAACTGGACTTGTAAAACAGCATAAAATTAAAATGGTTTGACAAATTAGACACCCTACTCATTCCCACAAACTGTTGGAACATTACAGATTCTTTTTTATGAAATTTGTACCTTAAAACTGGATAAGCTAGCAGATTTTTTTCCTTCTCAGCATAAAAGTTTACAGATCTCACATTAAAAGTAAAGATCATGATGACTGAAAATGACTGAAATTACCAGAAAAAATTTGGACTGTTAGAATTAAAGTTTGTTGAAATTTTTAGTATGCCTATATATGCATCATTTTTTTTTGAATTTTAAAAAAAAATTGTTCTGCCACCTGGATTTGAACCTGCGACCTTTGTTTTAAGTGAAGGATACACTGAAGCGGTCAAATGAAACCCTATGAAAAAAAAATGAAACCAAGTGAGATAAGGAGAATCATATTTACCTCACCACCTGTGGACATCAGACGATTAAAAAAGAGAGAGGGAGAAGTTTTTTTTCAATTCTCTCTCACTCCTTTTCATTTGTTTCAAGAAATGTTTTGTTCATTTTCACAGATAATAAAAAATGGAAACTTTGCCTCAGGGGGACTGCGATAACATAATAATTATTAATTATAGGCACTATTTACTGTGTTTAAAATTTTATCAGTGTTTTAAAATGTGTGAAAAATTAAAATTTTTATAAAAATTATTTGGTCTTTGTTTTTAAATTTATTAATTTGATCAATTTTAGAATGTGTTTGAACAAATATTGCA
>WOFM01000295.1:224789-259959 GCA_011428145.1 Ericerus pela | reverse complement strand
CATATTCCATACAGATCCAAGCAACTCCTCACCCAAGCTGGTAGAAATAACAACACCCTTGTAATTCATTGAACAGTCAACATTAGAAATGGGAATTTTAGTTCATTTTGCAGATTTTGTTCATTGAGTCTGCTTTACCAAAGTGAACTAGTTCAATTAGTTCGGTAGTTCAGTAAATTCTTCAACTCGATCACTTCAATCAGATGATTCATGATTGGCTCCTATCATTTAAATCAACTGATTTATTATATGATATTATGATTGACTCGTATTCATAAATTTATGCTAGAACTATTGGTTAATTGTTTGACCCATCATCGACTGTTACTTACTTCAACTACAGTTTGATCAACGGATCAAGTAGAGTAGACTGATAAGAACTGAGAACTATTAAAAAAAAAAGAACTAATGAACTAAATGATCGATTAGTTCACTTCTAGGATTCGTTCGAAAGAACTAACTTGTGAACGAACTACCCATCACTAGTCAACATCTCATCCATTATAAGTATGGATTAATATATTTGTGAAACTAATATTGAAGTTTTTATTTATTTTCCAATCAAGTGTTCATCTAGTCATTTCCTAATGTCATCGTTTATTTAATGTCAAGTCATCTATGTTTGCTGAAATTCAGTCCGTTAAAACTTAATAATTCTCACAAGTTGAAAAACACAAAAACAGTTCTTATCATATTACAAATCACACACCCAATCAATATGAGGCCATTCATTAGACATTTGACATATTTCAGATTAGTGGAGCCAAAGAATAGTAATTAAAGTATGTATTCTTACCCACCTGCACACTCTTACCAGCCTTTCCCTTATATCTGTAATTAATGTCTCTATGGATTTCCCACAGGTGGTAAAAAGGTAAATGTGGCCCTGCACATATGAATCAGTTTTTATTTACATAAATTATTATTTTCAATCCAAAATATTAGCGAATGAGATGATTTTCTTTTCAAATTTGAAGTGGTACTATTGGGATGTCCAGTGGTGGTGGAGTGTTATTACTCATCAAGTGCTATCACTTCTGAAACGGTGTCCATGCAGATTGTTTACATTTTTTTTACATTTTTTACACGCTATTTCCCATAAGGAAAAAAATCCATATTTTCCTTCCGGAGTTATTTTTTATACAACTGTCAATTTCGTCATATACTAGTAACAATGATAAAACAAAATCATGTTTTAGTCATCAAAAATTTTGTTTCTGATATTGAGTATTTCCTTTCAAAAATGCCTGTTTTATACTATAAAACAGTTATCAAATGTATATGATCGCTCTTTCAGCATTTGTAATTTCTGCCACCTGAATGAGACTCTTTTGTTCTGGACTTCCCAATAATGGTTCTGTGTATTAAGATTTCTTTGGTCAAACACGAGGTAATGGTCTTATATCACCAACTTTACTCTTTCTTCAGTAGACCAATGTGGATTGCACCTTAATATTTATATAGTACCATTAAAATTTTTTCATATTGTACAATATATGTATGTACCGTCTCAATATGACTCTTAAGACTGAAAAACTGTTTATAAAAAGTTGCGAACATTGAAATACCTTCCTCAATTTTTATTTCTTCTAAAAAGAGAACATTAAATTGTTCATGTAGTTGCATGACATTTTGGGTTTGCTCTTCAATAATGCTGACAGTATGTAAACTTGAGTGACTTTCTGGTACTGGTACTGGTATTTCAGAACTAAACATACTAGTACACATATCAGCTCTTACTCATCAACTACGTTATAAACTGCTTTTTCAATGCACTGAATTTTTAAAGGTCTATATCATTGGATGGTACATTACTGAACCCATTAGCAATGAAGTGCATTTGTCTTTGTTGATCTTCATTTTCAGAATAGTAGTTTATGGACATTGACTTCTTTATATTAAATACATTATTTTCTAATTTAAAATTGAGCGCAGCGAGTTGGTTCTTACATGGAGCACCATTTTCATCGCAAAAACATGTACATATTTTTAGTTCAGAATCTACTAAATATTTTGAATATTTTTGAAGAATTAAAAGCTTTACACATAACACCATATTCATCTAATGATTCAGCAACGAAGCAGTTAGTTGTTTTCTCACACTGATATCTTTTTGGCATGAACAAATCTTTTCCAGAAAACAAATCTATCAGTTTGCGTTGATAATATGGATCTATATTCCTCTAAACTGTGGAACACATTTTTGTCTTTTGGTAAGCAGATATCTCGTTGTTGTAGCACCTCTTTTATGAGTTCAGTAAGTCGTAATTATTATTTATCAAACTGTTAATTACAGTGAATGTTCTCTACAGCTTGAAATACGCAAAGCAGGTCAAAGAGAGACTTGGTGGTCCTGCTGTTAATTTTGGACCAATAGCTACGAAATTTGAAACATAAAACATGCACTATAATCTACTGTAACAACTACAAACCATTTTTGTTTCAGTTTTAAACATTAAAGATTGACATTTTTGTCTGATACATAATATTAAATTTTATACAAACATTAGTGCTGACGTAAGCCAAGAAACAGACCCATTGACTTTGATATCAGTTGGCAGGATGGTAATTCTACAAAGTCCATTTTTATTTAATGATTTTGAAGTGATAATTTTCGATTAACAGCTACAAAATTAAATCAAGTCAATAATTATGATATACTACTAACTTTTTTAACCATCTCACTAGAAACAAATTTTCTACTTTTTTAAGGGAGCTGCTACTGCGTCAAATTTTTTATTTCTTAAAACTTTTTTTTATGTGATTCAGCAAGTCATACAATACAGAATAATTGTTTTATTGTTTTATTTCTCATAATGTATGAATTTCCCACATGCTATTCGTTTAAAAAAAACAAAATAATGTATATTGCTAATCATATAAACATACAGAATCTTCCAAATTTGTTTGTACATTTGCATAAAAATTTATACAGAAACCGAGGGAAAGAAGATAAGTTTGAACTCAAATGAAACTGAAACAATCAAAGAATTACCAGCAACATTTTGAGATAGAAGAAATATGCACGAGCGCCACATTTTGACTTCATCTTATTCTAGCAATAAACATCACCACAATATCACATGGAACAGTACAAATCTTTGTAAACCTCTGAATGTTTATTAGGAATGATGGACACCTGTGTATATGATAATCCACATGACCTGAGAACAAAGACCACATAATCAAAATAAGATGATATTTACCAATTTTTTTTTCTACTCGGATAAACAAATTTTATGGAGAAATAGAATAGAATTTTGAGCCATGATAATTACCATCTCAACTGTCCTTACTAAATTTTACTATGCAGTCAAACCTGCAATGTGAGAAACTTCTATTACTGGGAAAAATTGCGAGGTTCTGACGTTTTTGCAACAAAAAATCTCATAAAGCCTGTCAAATTTGGTTAACTTACACCAATTTTCTCAATTGTTAGGAATAATAACCTTTACATATACTAGGCCAACAGCCTTTTGATTATTAGTAATTAGGACTAGTCATTCTGGTTGGAAAAATGTACATAAATGCAGGTTCTAAAACGATACGATTTTCTGACACGTCTCATTGGAGTGTAAAGGTTTAAGAATGCTTTAAATGGAATACTTTAAATTGAATGTTTTCTTGTTTTCACTTTTCCTACCTGTGCAATTTAATCTTAATTTGAACATTTAAATTTCTAGTCAAAATAAAAAAAAAATAATAATAATAAATTTCCAACATAGGTAACACTGAGTATTTACTATTAATAAATGAAAAACAAAATTGCTACACTAGGCGCCAAGTCAGTTGAGCTCCAATGTTCAAGGCGCATTAATGCAACTGCTTCTCATTGGCCATTCAACATTTATACGTCATCATTGGCCACTGGCAATTAAACGTTGGTACATCATATTCAGGGCTGTAACTAGGTATGGCAATCTGCGTATTTGCGCAGGGTAGAAGAGTGCAAGGGGGCCATACTGACCAAAAAAAAAAAAAAATCTTAATATAATTGTGGATGTGTGTATGTGTGAATACACAACACCACAAAAACACCAATAACAGTCGGTTGCGTGTACAGTGTGGAGTGTGTGCGGGCCGAGCCCAGTAAACAAGTTTAGCTGCACAGACGAAATGTACAGCTATGAGCGCAAAAACAGAGTTTGTGGGTTTTACCCCACTGGCCTGCTAGGTGGTCGACGAGTGTGTAGTACACACTCGTTTGTCAATGACCACCCATCGCCACACCACTCTCCTCCTAGTAAGTTTCTGAAGAAACTTACAGTGACCTGTGATGCCAGTCAAGTGTGGGGTGGCGTTCACTACTTCGCTCACGGATGTCGTTCATGGAGTAGGATTGCCAGGTCTCTTCGGTTAGGGCTAACCGAAGTTGGCCGAGAGAGTAGGATGTGAAGGGCGTGTACGAGGCGCTCGAGGCTGGGGAGTGGGATGCACTCGAGTTTGGGGTCTCATGAACGGAGTCTGGGGTAGACACGTGGGAATGCTCATGAGGGGTGGCAGGTAGGTTATAGGCGGTGCCATTAAAGGCAGCATAACCAGGGCCTGAGGGTATACCGGTGCCGAGAGTTGTAGATGCGGGGGAATGGGAATTCCAGGAGGTGGAATTACAACTTAGGGAAGTAGCATCGGTGTTGTCGCTAGGGCAAGCAACAGGGTGTTATGTACTGCAAGCACAGCGGCGGTAAATTGCTCCCAAGGCTGCAGTGTTTGATTCTGCAACACAGAAGAGACCACCGGTTGCAGTACAGGGGGCTGTACCACAGACGGGAATTCCCCAGAGGGGAGGCCTGCCGAGGAAGATGGTTGAGGACTGGCCCTTTTCCCTTAGATTGAACACGCTGTACGACTTTGGCAAATGTGCGGGTGTCAATCTGCGCATTGCCTAATTGTACAGCGGCCCAAGCGTGAGGAGGCATCTCCAACAAGTACGCAGTCTTCCTAGGCAGGGGCACAAAGACTCGAGAACCAGAGCTATGGACAAGTCCGAGCTGTACGATCTCAGAGCCCCGAGCCTCCACTCCAGGAGCAGGCTGGTACTGTCAGAGGGGTGTGCCTCAACCCCTGGCAGCAGACTACACCCTCTGCCTCAGAGTCGATTGCCGTTGTGGTACTCGAGAAGGAGTACAGCTTGAACCCTCTTGTGCAGGTCCGTCAGTGGTAGACATCACGGATGATGCCAATACTTGATTGGACGTAGAGGATACAGGCGATGTCTGCTTCACCATGGAGAGGTGGCAGTAGCCATGGAGGAGGGAGATGGGACAATGTCAGCAGGTATGTAGGGGGAGCAAAGGAGGGAGAGAGGGAGCGATGGTCGTCTGCACGAGGAGACGACAGAGCATCGCCGTTACCACCCTCTGTTGGTGGGGGTGTAGCCCTTAAAAGGGCTGTTTCTTCATCATCAGAAATTTCGAACCTGCTGAGGGAAAGACGCTCTTGGGACATTTCACCAGTCTATTACACTCCGTGAAATATAGTTAAAAGCGCCTGATGAACAGCATTTGATGAAGAGTATATAACTGCTGGATGCGTCAAGAGAAGAGTGAGTTTCTAAAACATAAATTTTACTCGTTTTCTTGACCGTAACCGCCGTTTATTTTCATCTCGTAAACACGAATGAAGGTGTGGTTGCGTCAGCTGTTGTTGCACATTAATATTACAAGTTCGTTTTGTAGGAGGGCCAGTTCATCTTCCAAGGAAGAAGACGCGTCGTATTTATGCGACTGGGTGGCGCCACAAAACAATTTTTGTAATACGTCGTCGTCTACAATGCTTGACTTGTCAGTTGTGTGAGCCAACTTGGACGTGTGTGGGAAGGGAAGGGAAATCGCAATCAGTTTGTCGTAGAGCGTAGCATCAGCTGTTTGACTAGGAGACTGGCCAATGGAGTGCGATTGTGTCATTTCCTTCAAAAACGCTTCGGGATGCGATTCTTTATTTTTATCGTGTATAATTACGATTAGGAAAGAATCGAGCGTGTCGTCTATGTTTGGAGACGACATCGAAGGTTGTGGTGAGGCATTTGGGGTGAGTTGTCGTTTTTAGGTAAAACAACATCAGATGACAAGTCGACTGTCAGTCCCAAAGGATCATCGACAGAAGTTGAGTCATCTGAGTTGGCTTCTATATCTGTGTAGACATAGGCCGACTTTAGGCGATTGATTGATACGTGTGTGTGTTGTCCTTGTATGTCAATCTCAAACCATTTATCCGTAAGATTGAGAACTTTGTATGGGCCAGAGTATAGTTGGTCAAGTGCCTTACAAGGTGTATCTACGCGTAGCCATACATTTTGAGCTGTTTTCAGATCAGCTGGGATGTATGAGGGGGAGTTGCCATGGTTGTGGGTGAGTTGGGTGAACGCATTTGCACTTTCACAAATGCGTTGTGGAAGGTTGGTGCCATCGATGGGAGTGACGACACTTGGTGGGCTATCTTCAAAGAAGTCAGCCTGGATATGGAGCTCTTCACCATAAAGGAGTTGGGCTGGGGACACACCGAGGTCGGAGATGACTGTCGAGCGTAGACCTAGAAGAATGAGAGGCAAATTGGCTGCCCATTCTCCACGCGAGTCTTTGGAATTCTTGCGGGCCATGATGGTGGCTTTGAAAGTTCAATGCCAGCGCTCTATTTTGCCATTTGATTGGGGGTGATACGCCATAGTTGAGATTTTGTGTATTCCCAACTGGCACACAACCGAGTTGAATAAAGCGCTTTCAAACTGGTGTCCCTGGACCGTTGTTATGGTTTTGGGGACGCCGAAGGAGGACACCCAGTGTTGGATGAAGAGTGTTGCCACTCAATCCGTGGAAATACCTGCCGTCATGATGGCGTGAGGCCATCGTGTGGCGCAGTCAATCATTGTCAGACAATGACGAGGACCGCTAACTGTTGGCAATCGACCCACGATATCGATGTGCACATGCTTTAAGCGATTGGTGGAGTGGAAAGCTTAGAGAGGGACTTTGGTGTGTCTACCAATTTTAGCTTGTTGGCATGTGGGACACTCTTTCGACCAACGCAGGCAGTCAGAACTTAGGCCAGGCCAAATGAATCAAATAGTGATCAAACGGGCAGTTGTCCGACTGCTCAGGTGCGAGAGCCTATGAATCAAATCGAAGAATGTTCTCCGATATTTGGCGGGTACGAAGGGTCCTTTTTTCCCTGTGGATGTGTCGCACGTTAAGAGTAACGTGTGTCCAGGTACTCTGAATGATTCGAGGATGAGGGCAGAGTTGGGGTCTGCAAGGTATTGGGCGAGTTGAGGGTCGTGTTGTTGGCAAAGGGCCATTTCATTCTAGGGCACAACACAGGGAGAGGTAATGGCGGAGATTGATATATGCGACAAACAATCAGTGGCTATGTTGTCCTCTCCTTTGATGTAGCAAATATCTGTTGTGAACTGCGAGATATACTCAAGTTGATTTTGCTGGCGTGGTGAAGCTTTCTCGCACGCCTGAAATAGGGCAGTTGTGAGGGGCTTGTGGTCCGTATAGATGGAGAAAACACGCCCTTCAACCAGGTTATGGAAGTGCTTCACCGCTGCAAAAACAGCGAGTAATTCGAGGTTGTATGTTGGATATTGGCGTTCGGTGTCTGATAATTTGCAGGAGAAAAATGCCAAAGGCTCTAGCAATCCGGCATCATGTTGATAGAGGGTAGCCCCTATTGCGTGGTTAGACGTGTTGGTTGCCAAGATGAGTTGTTTGAGCTCGTCAGGATGCGCCAAAAGAGCAGCATTTGCTAACGCCTGCTTAAGGTCGTGGAAGGTGGTATTGGCAGTGTCAGACCAAATTATCGGGGTTTTGTCGCGTTTTTTATTGGAGTGGATAAGCGCAAAGAGTTTACTCTGAATGTGAGCGCAATGTTTAATTGTACGCCAGTAAAAATTCACCATTCGGAGAAAGCGCCTAAGATCATGAACAGTTTTTGGAAGTGAGAAATCGACTACAGCTTGGACACGTTTGGGAGTGGGTTTGATACCTGCCCTGTTGACTCGATGGCCAAGAAAGGTGAGCTCTTCAGGTTCATGTTCGGATTTGTTACCATTGACAGTGAGGCCAGCGTTGTAAATATGCCAAATGACCTCGGTAACATGCTCTTCGAGCTCATCGGGGTTGGAGGCGGTAATAAGGATGTCATCAATGTATGTGTAAGCGTATTCGAGGTCTCGCAACAATCCATCAATGTACTGTTGGAAGGTTTGAGCAGCTGTTTCAAAGTCCGAAGGGCATATAGGGAAATTTGTAGAGACTGAAGGGGGTTATTACGGCTGTTTTGGGGATGTGTCCTTCTGTCATGGGGACTTGGTTAAACACCCACACGAGATCTAATTTGGTGAATAGTTTGGCACCAGCTAGTCTGGCATGGAAGTCCATAATATTCAGGACAGGGTATTTGTCGGGGACAGTTCATGTGTTGAGTGCTCTGTAGTCACCAAGCATGCACCATGTTTTGTCGGGCTTTATGTGCATATGCAAGGGGGATGACCAGGCACTTTTGGAGGGTCAGCTGTCACCACGTTCGAGCATGGTTTAGAAGGAAAGGCGGGCTGCCTTCAACTTCTTAGGATGACGATGGGCACGGCAAAACACTGGTTGACCTACAGTTTCGATATTGTGGGTGACTTTGGTAGGGGAAATCCTCGGGCGTAAGCCTTCTTTACCGGTTACGCCGGGAAATTTGTCGAGGATTTTTTGGAATCGACTATTTGAGTGGGCGATGGTCAGGCAAATCTCCGGGGGATAGTCGATGGGGCAGGGTTTACCTACAACGGCAAGTCCAGTGGTCTCATGAAGGAGGTGCCCTTCGCTGACATTGGGAAGCAGTTGGTAATGGCTAAGGAAGTCTGCTCCGATGATGGGATCAGCGATATTGGCGATGATAAAGGCCCACTTAAATTCGCATCAAAGGCCGAAATCTATCTGCACCAGTTAACTCTGTAAGTACTAATGGGAGTTTGGTTTTCAGTGTAGATTTGGAGCTTAGTGTTGCATTTCCAGTCTTCAGTGGTTGGAGGTATAGCCGATATCTCCGTGCCAGTGTCAACCAGGAAGTGATGCTCGCTAAGCAGATCTTCTACAAATAGACGGACTGAGGTGAAAATGAGTGGGAGTGTTGTCTTGACTGACTTGTTTACTCGTTTCCCAAACGAGTAGGGGATTTGGAATCGCAATGGTCGCAATTTTGGGGTTTGTCCCACCACAAACCTGGGGGGTTAGAACAGTTGCGCAATTTCCTCCCAAACTGTTGGTGATACCAACAGTAGCCTTAGCGTGAACGGGAGGGAGAGCGGGTATTTACTGGTCTCTTACCATCGATGACTTGTATCATTGTCCGTGGTTTCAAACAACCGGAGCTAGAGTCACGAGAGCACAATCTGTCTCTGGACCTAGCGTTGTGTGAATGCAAACACCTATGTTCGGGGAATGGAGTGGGATCTTTAGGGGGGTTGACAAAACTCACCTGTTTTCCAGCCAAGAGCTGTTGAAGCAGCTGGGTAATGGTAGCTAACTCCTAAGAATTAGCTGTTGGTGCTGTCGACGGGGATGCTGCGGGAGTTGCTATAGCGGAGATGGTGCTAGTGGCAGGGGATCTTGACAGAAAGGTTTGCTCGAGAGCTATTGCCTCATCAGCTTCGAGCGCTGCCTGTCGAGAGGTCGCAGGCTTGGTCATGGACAATGTTTGGCGGATATTGACTGGGAGGGATTGGAAAATAATGCCGTGGAGGACATTGTCATTGATTCTTCCTTCATTTATCGTGACGATGCGGCGGTGATATGCAAAAGGCCTCTCGGAAGGTAGATGATGGGTGTTTTCCAGCAAGGTTCTAATGCAGGTGTAGGAGGAAGGGAAAAATTCCTGCTGGATTTGGTTGCAGGAGTTGGACCAAGTGTGCAGCGAGTTGTCGGAACTGTATAGCAATTCCAACACAGTATTTGCTACCTGGGTCGGCAAGTGGCCAGAGATTGCCAAGTAGAGCCGAGACTCGCTGGTATTGCCGCTGGCGCGAGCAAGATTCTCAATCTACTGCAGCCATAGACGCACATTCTCGGCATTGAAAGGTGGAAGGCCTGTGAGTAACTGGGCAGGATGGGCTTGTAAGGTAGATGCAGTGGTACAGCCAATCGTGGTGAAATTTGCTTTCTACTGGTGCAATTGCCAATCGAGGATGGGTGATAACCTCAGCGCAGAGCTGTCAACCAGCTGGGGCTGGTTGACCAGAAGCTCTTTGACTGGGAGGGAACTGTCGAGGAATGGGCCTAAGTTTACAAGCATGGAGGACTGGGGGATTGCCAAGTTTGTCGGTACATTCCACAAACGCATACTGGTATGCGGCGTTGAGTGGACAGCAGTTGAGGGGTTGGGCTGGTTCTCCATCCTCCTGGGAGGATTGCTGACTGGCCTTTGCAGGCGTCAGTGGAAGAACTAGGTCATCGAGAGACGACGGAGTTAGTTTGCAGGCCATGGTGGTAGTTGGGAGAGAGGTTAAGTTTTCACTTTCCTCATTGGCCGCTGATTGCTGACTGTTTGGATCTCTATAGGATGGCTGATTGGTACTTGCATACTGACATCGTGCCTGGGAAGAGGAGAGGGAAAACTGAATAAATAGGGAAATGGAAAGGGAAGGAGAAGGAGAACCTTCTCCGTTGGCTGTCAAATACCAACTGATTTTTGTGGACGTTGGTCGGTATTTAACTACCAACGAGCAATGAGGGAAAGGGGAGGAGAAGGAGAACCTTCTCTGTCATCTTACGAGAGCCAACTGACTAACTTCCTCGCTTGTTGGCAGGTATGCCAATGTTTTTAGAAGGGGGCGTGGTTTGGGAAATCAGCTGTTGAAAGCCGATTGGTTGTTTGTTTCTAAGCTAGTTGGAAGCAGTGGGGAAGGAGGTGATGGTTCCTTCCCCTGTTGACGGTGAAACGTCAACAACAAAAATAAAACACTTACATCGGAAGTCACCACTTGTGGGTGTGTGTATGTGTGAATACACAACACCACACAAACACCAATAACAGTCTGTTGCGTGTACAGCGAGGAGTGTGTGCAGGCCGAGCTCAGTAAACAAGTTTAGCTGCACAGATGAAATGTACAGCCGTGAGCGCAAAAACAGCTGGCCTGCTAGGTGGTCGACGAGTGTGTAGTACACACTCGTTCGTCAACGACCACCCATCGCCACAATAATACATCATCGTCGTCCAATACATCATCTGGATGATGACAAAGAATATCATTCTGATTTAACTGGTAAAAAAATACTTGTTTGAGTCAAAAAGTTTGTTCGCACAGGGCGGCAAAATAAGCTAGGTACGGTCCTGTTCATACTGCCCAACATTTTCAGAGCTCAACTTATTTGGCAACCAGCTATTATATATATAGGTAAAGTAGTAACAAAATCTTATTTAATTATAATGAGAAGTGAAATTTGGGAATAAGCTATCTACTGGTGGAAATTAAAAATATTATTTTGTAACAGTTTTCAGTAAGAAGCTTAAATGTAAACATCATATTTAGTTTGATTATAACAGAATTCCACTATCAATTGAACTGCAATTTTGGTGAAATATCGGCATAAGTTATTTGAAAATTCTGGGAAATTTCAACCAAAATCCTACATTTGGTTATCGCGATATCCATGAAATTCTGTTCAATTATTCAATTTGGGTATCATTTTAATTACAGAATTTAAGCGATATCTCCAAAAATGAACATTAGATTGAGAAGAAATTTCCATGGAACATCAGCATATGTTAGGCAAAAATTTTGTGGAACTTTGGCTGAAATCATATGTTTGGTTCTCAAAATATCATTGAAATTCGGTTCAAGTATAGAATTAGAATTTAGCACAACATTATTTATTATATCATTTCAACCACACAATCTCAATAGAATTTCAGCCATAGCTCGAGAATAAAATGTACGATTTCAGAAAAAATTTCATAGAAAATTAAGCTAACATTTATCGATGTTTCACTATAACTTAAGTTCAATTTTACGCTACGTTTTCGAATTATCATTAAAATTCGATGAAGATTGTATGATTAAAATGATATACAAATTCAATACTCGAACAGAATTTTAGCAACACCCCAAAAACTAAATGTACTGTTTCAGCCAAAGTTTCAAAGAATATTCAGGTATCATAATATACGTCATGTTTCACTATAATTTCATCTCAATAGAACATTTGATAACTGAAATATTTCTAAAATTATGGGATTTATATGCAGATAAGTTTACGTTAAAAACGAGTTTTTAAAAAATATAAGCATTTATTTATTTATTTATTTTTGGCTTTAGCTTCGTACGAAATAATTTCGTTGTGGCAGGTTGGCTGCAGTATGGGTATATTTTAAAATCGCAGTAGTGAGTAGAATAAAAGGTTATAATTAAATAACCGAATCTAATTTCAGCAATACTTTGTAAACTAAATATACGAGTTTATTCAAAGTTTGACAGAATATTCAGCTAACATGTCGACATTAGACCAAAATTTCAGCGCAGTTGTATGTGAAACTCTGTTATAAATTCAAACTAAACAACAATATTTACATTTAAACTTTATGTAAATTGTAACAAATTTTCTGACATTTTGACAAAGCCACATACTTCTACATGCCACTTCCCAATACACTATTCACTTAAAGAACGACAAAACATCATCAAGGCAGTCACGCATATCAGCACAGTTGAATGTAAACGTTTTTGAAGGCAGTTTGGTTGACAATATTTCTGCAATAATGAATAAAAGATTTAACCAAATTACTGCAGCGGTATTTTGATTTTAAAGTAACAATTACAAAAAAATAAAATTATGCTGTACATTGTAGACTCGACTTGAATTAACTGCTTTAATTAGTATAATTTTTAACCTGAATACTTTACTGTGAAGAACTTTTAAAATATGTCAAAATGAACTAATTGAACAGGTGACAAGTATACATACAACCAACAAATATATGAATTATTACTAGAGAGACAATATGCTACATTTTACACAATGTTCAGTGAGGCTAGCTACCTCCATTCATTAAACCTATACCTACCATTACAAAAGCATAGAAAATATGAGTTTTTACCTAAATTTTTGTCATACTTCTCTTATTTAATGAGACAACTACTTTTTTGTAATAAATGAAATTTTAGAGGAGGTCTCAAGGAATAAAATGAGCTCAAAAACAAGAAGTTCGAGCCCTTAAGAGGCTGAGAAAATTGAAGATGAAATTTTGCATCAAATTGGCTTAATTTAATGGCATCAGTAAATTTTATCTTAAAGATAACTGATTAGAACTACTCATTTTCAAGAATTCACTGTTATTGTGTCTTATCATTAGTTGTCTTTAGGGAAAAGTTCACTGATAGCATTAATCAATTTGATATATGATCTCATCTTCTTCTTCAATTTTCTCAGCTTTTAACAGTGTGGGGCCATAGATCAGTCAAGGCAACCTAGATCAATATAACAAGGCAATCTAGATTGTTATCTAATTAGACCATTTCCTGATTTTTCAGATCACTTCTCAATTTCCTTCCCATCACCTCTTTCAAATAAGTAAGAATTGAAAAATTATGAAAAAAGAGACAATTAAAAGTAGAATAATAAATTTTGGTAATTTATAATTTTATTTTTACAGACTGCATACAGAGGAGGTTATATGTTTGGTATGTCTATCTCCGGAAGTAACAAAATTTTATTAGCTCAGAACAAGTGTCTTACTTCATAGATATTAATGAAAATAGGTTCAAAATGTTCCTGACCATCCGGAGAATGTCCTATGCTACCTTTGATTGTTTATAACTATATCGACTAAACATAGTGATAAGAACGTGAAGGCAAGACATCTTTTACAAATAAGTATCATTGGAAGAATAAGGTCCCTCCTGCTTTGATTTTTATCGACGATTTTTCACATCCTTAATGGTTGAAAGATCGATAACAAGGAAAAAATAAAGTCATTTTAACCAAAACGAAAAATTTTCTGTATTCAATTAAGGGAAAAGTCGAATTTTTCATAATAAAAATCACGTTCCGCCAATGATATTTATTATGTTGCATTCACTAGCACTGTACCACCACTCCTTTATGCTCAGTCCATATTCATATTTGAAAATTAAAAAATTAGGTTGTAACTGAAGAAAATGAGAATTTAATGAGTGAAAAATTATGGTCATAAATTTGGACATATTCACCAATAAGAGCTACTCATTCAGATTAACGCAGTCATTTTATTTCTTTTAAATAAAATTTATCATTATTATGATTTGAGTACTTGACTTAAGTTATTACAAACGATCTAATTTGAAGATCTAAAGATCTTAAATATCCGAAAAATGGCGATCTAGATCTTAAAATTAGATCATTTTTTTGAAGTGATCTAATGATCTGAGATCGCGATTTGTCAACCTATTGATTTGTCGATCTAATTTTAAAAGAACTGTGCCCCACACTGGCTTTGAATGGTTCGAACTTCTTGTTCTAAAGCTTATTTCATTTCTTGAAGCCTCCTTTAAAATTTAATTTATATCAAAAAAGCAGTTCTCTCTTTAAATAAATGAACTAGGACCAAAAATTTGCGTAAAAGAACACAATTCCTATGCATTTCAAGGATTTAATAGAGCGGGTATAGAAACCTCTGAAAATGACCAAATTGTGCCTTTAGTATAATTCATATGCTCCCAGCATGCAACTATCTAAAACAACTCCAATTTCCTAAAAATCAACGAATTTCAAAAAATACTGTCTAATTTAAGCTTACCTCTGAAAAACGTTAAACCACAAATGTCAATTCACTCAAAACACAACTTAGAATTTTTATTGCTTCAGAAAACCTGCTGTATGATCATACGTCCACCAAAACTTCCAACGATCTATCGATAATGAAAAAGCTGACAATAGCACTTGAAAGAAACAATAAAAAAAATTTGATTCCAACGTCAGAATTACCTTCGTATAACAAAAAATGTCTAGAGGATGAGTCAGAAGAATTAATGTTAGATGAATAATTCACAGTTCTGCTAATCTTGGTAAAATGTTATTGTAAATCGTACTTAATTTCAGTGCACTAAAAATACATATATTCTCAATAATCAGGAAACTGTAGGTAAAAATAAGGAATCTTACCAAAAAACCAGCAAATGAAGACATAAAACCTTCTTTAGTTAACTCCCATGATCCACCATATTCTTCATCATCTATTTTTTGGAAATTAGTGAAATACAGATAGATCAAACCAGCATTTACGGCAACGAAGCTGAAACGAGATAGCTGAAGGTTCAATAACATCACCAGAGGAAAAATGAATAAATAAACAACAAACTTACAGGGCGATTCCAAAAAAACCTTTGAGAGGGATTAACCCCCATATGATTCCAGCAATGATTCCGATAATTTGCCTACTCCAATAAATTACATCTAAAAATTCATCCTGAAAATTTCACAGCTGATTAGTCAGTGGATGAAACGGAATCAAACGAAACTATAGCGCGTACGTACTTTATCGTCCCATTGTGAACATCTTGTGAACGCCTTTCTCAAAACGCTGGTCTCGACAATTTTTCTATCCTTCAGTTGCTTCTGGACAGTCCTACTTTGCTGTGAATTTTTATTCATATTTGGAAATTTATTTAAAAAAATAATTGAAATAAGAAAATTTTCAGATAACTTTACATACGGAAAGCTAGCTGCGTTAAATAGCAGTGTTAAACGGCGAAGAATACTTCAATTTACACATGCTTTAAGCCAACATATAGTCCTTTAAATCTCTAAAATCTCAAATCTTGAATTCTGAAAATCTGATAACTAATTTCTGTATACGTAATACGTATACCGTACACGTCTACGTATTAAAATCTTCGATCGATCATTTGTACTACCAATTGATGGATATGATTATATACGATGGAGACGACACATGGGCAGTTTCGGTGTCCAACTTAGAGAGAGCGCTTCTACAAACGAGTGTACTTCTAACTGTTGTAACGAAATCCCACCTCATCTCCTTCTTCATCATCATCATCATCATCATCATCATCACTACACTATATATATATGACATACATCACACTCTCTCACAAATCGCTTCCCATACTTCCTGTTGTAACGGAAATCCTACCTTCTCTCTTTCTTCATCATCATCACGAACACATTATATATATATATATATATATATATGTCATATGTACACTCTCATCACGAAGTGCTTCCCCTACTATTCTCGATCCGATAACGCTGTTGCTTCGCCATTTCGTATTTCGTTTGTGAAACATAATTCAGTCGCTAATAAAATGTCATTATAGTAAAAAGTCTCAAGTTCTTTCGATCCTCGTTCTGTATGCCTCTGTGAGAAAATACGAACTGCCAACGGATCGAACTACACGAAAAGCAACGACAAAACCTACACTGATGAAAAGATTGAATGACGACTAGAAACACACATTACGAACACATAAATAAAAAGACTAAATATTCACTATTTCACGAATTTTATTCCACATAATGTTAGCGGACATGTTGATGGTACAAAGGTTGATGAGCGACGAGAAGGCATACAAAACATATAATCACAGTTGAGTTACAAACACAAATATCACAGATTAATAATAACAACAAAAACAGTGTTGCCACAACATGTGATGTGTGAGAATAATAAGTCAACGTATAAAATAATTTGCTATTATTCCCACACGCCTCCTCAAATTATATTTATACGATAAAGTCAAAAATACTATCAAACAAATTTTCTAAATTTATAAAGTCATTAAAACAAAAATGACAAAGGTCAACAATAACACAACAAATTTACAACAGACAAAAATATCAACACAAATGGTAAACATATATAAAAAGTTACATTAATTTCAACAGTTTACAAAACATATCAAATTTGGGCTTCGGGCAGCCCTTCGTGAAAACGTCCCCCAACTGTCGCGAAGTCGGTACGTACGAATACTTAAAATCTATATCTACGTGATTGCACACAAAACGGTACTTTACGTCTATATGTTTGGATCTGCGAGTATTCCACTTTCCAGAGTGCAGAAGAGCCAGACAACTCTGGTTATCTTCATAAATCACAGCTCTGTTATTAATCTGAATGCAAAAGTCACTTAACAGATACTTCAACCAGATCGACTCAGTGGTAGCATCGCATATTGCAATCAACTCACTCTCAGTGCTAGATAGTGCTACAGTTGGTTGCTTTTTGCTAGACCAGGACACCAGTGACCCATAAACAAAGACACAGTAACCGGAGACAGACCGTCTTGTGGTGATACAGTTACCCCAATCGGCATCAGAAAAAGTTTCTAAAATATTGCCGTTATTATCATGTTCATTTAAAAATATTAATTTTTTATCTTTTGTGGTAACTAAATATTTAAGTACTCTCAATAAGTATTTATAATGTTCGTCAGTGGCATAACTGGAGAATTGGCTAAAATACGATATTGCAAAGCAAATATCGGGCCGTGATCCTAGCATCAGATACATTAGGCATCCCACGAGCTGTTGATAGTTGTTGTTGAGTACACTATCACACGCATTGAGATCCCTGTCCAATTGGAGTTTGGGGTCAATGGGTGTGTAGGTCGGTGCGCAGTTATCAACGCCAAAGCGCCTAGCAACAGACTCAATGAGACCCCTCTGCTCAATTTCCAGTATGCCATCTTCACGATTGTGATTTATATTCAAACCTAAATATTTCCTGACCTTTCCCAGATCCTTACACTTAAACCTTTTATTTATTTCATTTTTAAAAATGTGATTTGTGTTTTGTTATTTGAGCTAATCAGGACATCGTCAACATATGTGAGTAAAAAGACTACAGTCCCATCGCTTTTATTTTTATATATATATAAGCAGTCATCCGCCGTACTCTGCACAAAGCCAAGAGCAACAAGGAACTCGTTGAACAATTTGTTCCATACCTTGGGCGACTGCTTTAGACCATAGATAGACCTATTCAATTTCAAAACATTATTATGTCTATCGATTTTAGTTTCTATCCCTTCGGGTATCTCAAGATACACATCTTCCGAAAGAACTCCATTCAGGAAGGCACTACATATATCAATTTGTTCTATGTGAAATTTTAATTTATTGCTAACAGCCAAGAGGGTCCTGACAGTCGAAAGTTTCGCCACTGGCGCATACACTTCATTAAAATTGAAGCCCTTCTTCTGTTGGCATCCTCTGGCAACTAATCTAGCCTTATATAACACATCATTATTAATATCATATTTTTTATTAAAAATCCACCGACACGTGATGGTGGGGGCTTCCTTTGGACGTTTGGTCACCCGCCAAGTCTGATTGGAATTCAGAGCACTTATTTCCGAAGAAATAGCATCCCTCCACATCAGACTGTCCGGTGCAGCATTCGCCTCCTCAAACGTCAAAGGGACGCCATCCTCAGCAAGATATATATTGCTCGCTACTTCATCACATTCAGTCGTTTCCTGTGGAAGGCAGTCTAAATTCAAGTCACCATCAACTTCAATATTTTCTAAGTTTGACTCCGTGACTTCTGTGAAAATATCATCATCTTTAGTATATTTATTTATATTATTATTATCTATTTTACTTTCGAAGAACTCAACATCTCGCGACAGACGTATCTCCCTAGCATCTATATCCAACAATCTATAACCACATGGAGAATATCCCACCATTATCAACTTTTCACTTTTATTTTTAAACTTATTAGAGTCATGTTTGAATGACAACATATATGCGTTGCATCCAAACGTTTTTAATTTCCTATAATCAAATTGTTCATTACACCACCTTTCATAGGGAACAAAATCCTTGTTTGTGGGGCATCTGTTCACGATATAGGCGGAGCACAATATGGCTTCCGACCAAAATATCTTATCAAGACCACTCTCGAATAACAGCGTCCTTGCCCTTTCACATAGCGTCCTGTTCATTCTTTCAGCTTTTCCATTTTGCTGTGGACAGCCACCAACCGTAGGTTCAACCACAATTCCTTTCTCAGTACAATATGACTGGAAGGTAGTGTTCAAGTATTCTGTGCCGCGATCACAACGAAGTCTCTTTACGTTATAACCAAATTTATTCGAGACCATCTCGTGATATTCTTTAAATTTTGAAAAGGCTTCCGTCTTACTTGTCAGCAGGTACACACAACAAAAATTTGAATAGTCATCTATAAATGTCATAAAATATTTCGCTCCTTTATATGCAGGAGGATTTATAGGACCACAGAGATCAGTATGTACCAATTCCAGAGGCTTACTAGTTTTTCGTTCATGCCTCAAGAATGGTTTTCGACTCTGTTTCCCCATCACGCAAGGCTCACACAGCAATCTGCGGTTGGAGTCAACGTTCGGTATTAAACCTCTGTTTGACAACAACTTAACATCGTTCACGTTCAGATGAGCAAGTCGCCTATGCCACACAGTCAGTGGGCTCGACTCATCCTCCAATGTCAGATTACACGATTGACTAGTCATTTTAAAAAAATCAATGGTGTAAAGATCTGAATTTACGCTAACACCAGTGGTCACTATTTTTCCACTGCAGCGTTGGATGATATCGACAGATTCCTCTTTGAACAGGGTATCAAAACCCGACCTGCTCATCCGTTTCACCGATAGCAGATTCTGCGGAAGCTCCCGAGCATATCTAACATTTTTTAATTCAATTACTATTCCATTTGATAATTTCAATTTTACTGTACCAACAGATGTAACGGACAAAGAAACTCCTTTCTTCGCAACACAGATACTATGTGGTTTAATTAAATCAATGTAGTCACTGAATAAGTCTATATCGTTAATTATGTGAATTGTGCATCCACTGTCTACTACGAACGTGGTTCGAGGCATCAAATTTACGTCTCCCTTTGCATTACAGAACTCATCAATTTTATTATTATTACTATTATTTAATGTGAAACTATAACCCACATTTGAACAATCATCATTATCATTAAAATTTTCATTGCACATCTGTGCAGAACTTCTATTATTATTATTATTATTGGAAACATGGTCATTAGAACGATTTCCGTTATTATTAATACTGTTACAAGCGTCATTATTGTTATTATTTCGATTTTTAGCATAGCAATTTCGTGCTATATGTCCAATCTTATTACAAAAATGACATTTAATATTTGAATGTCCATTGTCAACACCAGAACTACGACCATTTCCATTAAAACTATTATTATTATTGCTTTGTGAGTTAAAATTGTGATTATTATTACTGTTTCGACCTTCATTATTAGAAGATGAGTTATAAAAATTATTATTATTATGATTATTATTTCTGCCTCGATTGAAACCACGATTATTATTTCGATTTTGGGACCTACCACGATTAAAACGATTACTATTATTATTATTATTACCTGAATTTCGTCCGATACTGTAATGATTACCGAAAAACACATTCTCCTCACCAGTGACAGCCACTGATGAAGGTTTTTGGGATGCAGAATTCAGAGAGTTACCTCTCACTGTCGACTTACTATCAGATGATAGCTCACGCTGGAAGTTGTTTAGCTTCATAAACACAGCATCCCAGGTGACGACTTCTGCATCCTCTATCACCACTTTGATCGGACGAAACTCCGCAGGTAGCGATCGCAGCAATACCAATACAAATTGTCTAGTGGTTGTCAGGTCTCCCAATTCGGTTAATCGTCTACAACGGGCACGATAATCAAGCAGATACTTCTGCAAATCAGAACCAGAAACATACCGTTTTGTGTACAATTCACCTCGTAAATCCATGAGTGTTTGGTCGTTTCCGTTGTCAATCAGGTTTGTGAGCACGTTGAACATCTCCTTCGCCGTAGTGTACGTCTGAAGCATCTCCAAATATTCATCTGTCACATTGTTGGCTATCAGGAACATCGCCTTCGCGTTCTCCTTGGACCAGACATCTCCCCTATTACGAACAGTAGGCAAAGAATCAACAATTATGTTACTTAATGACTCCTTTGCCAGCAGCAGCTCCATTCTAAACTTCCATGTTCGACCATTCTGCCCATTGAACGGCTCAATCGAATTCTTCTTTCTCGCGTCCATCTCGTTTACAGGTTACGACGATCAGTTGCACCGCAAAACAGCAATTTCAGCAACTATCAGATACGCCGACCAACGATTCAACACGAACGAGATCACAGGAACATCGAGAAGCGAACATATTAAACAATGAAAAATGAATTAAGAAGCATGGTACTACTTGGGAGTGGCGAGCAGAATTCGACAGCACAACTTTGAAGACTCAGAACAATGGCGACCACGTTGACATCCAGGTAACTGGGCCCATAACCTGTGAGAAAATACGAACTGCCAACGGATCGAACTACACGAAAAGCAACGACAAAACCTACACTGATGAAAAGATTGAATGACGACTAGAAACACACATTACGAACACATAAATAAAAAGACTAAATATTCACTATTTCACGAATTTTATTCCACATAATGTTAGCGGACATGTTGATGGTACAAAGGTTGATGAGCGACGAGAAGGCATACAAAACATATAATCACAGTTGAGTTACAAACACAAATATCACAGATTAATAATAACAACAAAAACAGTGTTGCCACAACATGTGATGTGTGAGAATAATAAGTCAACGTATAAAATAATTTGCTATTATTCCCACAGCCTCACATCATGGTAACCATCGCTGTGGTAGAACTTTGAGGAGAGACTTAGAAAATTTAAATCGATGAAATAATAATTTTTTTCTTGAATTAATTTACTGCTATGCGAAAATTTTTTATGTTATCTGTTGAAGAATACACGAAGTAAAGACCGTGTTTTTCGAGAAGTTTTAACTCGAATGTTAATTTATTTTCAATTTTGAAAAAATTCAAAATTAAATCAAAAAGTAGAAGCTGAAGTTCCAGACTTAATAACAGCCAATCCTGGAAGTCATCGAACGCTAAATCCAGTAAGGACCGCCAAAGAGATCGAGTGAACAGCCAAAGGAAACCTGCTCCCGTCATCGAGGACTCATCGTAGATCCCCACATCGAAGACCCAATTTTTCGGCCAACTCCGAACAAACATCAAGCAGGAAGTACAGAGGTAAACAGCGAAGCATCGAAGACATAAATTATTCATTGGCACAGCGGAAATTATAAGGTAAAATTTTTGTAAAGGTAATATTTGTTGAAGTAAATTATTTTTTGTGTTTATGCGATTGTGTTTGAACTGAGGCTATTAAATTAAGATTTTTTTTGAAGTTATTTATGTCCCCTACAATAAAATTGTTTGAAGGAAAAATTGGTGAGTATAATATTGAGAAAGAAGAATTAAAGGAATTAATAAAAAAGTTTGAAGTTGAAAAAGTTGTTGATGTAAAGATAGAAACTTATAATTTACCCTACGTTAGATACTTCACAGGCGAGATAATATTAGAATCGTTTGTAATAGATATATCAGGAAGAATTGAAGATATTAGCAGTTTGAAATATATTAAAATTTTAGAATCTTCAGTAAATTATTTTTCGAGCAGAATTCATAGTTCTGATAAATCAAAAGACAAATTTATGAACAGATTCTTTAATTAATTAAATAATAAAACTGGATAATAACGAAAAAGGTAAAAAAGGAAATAGTGAAAAAGAAAATTTAATTAAGGAAATTGAAAAAGAATCCATAGAAAATGTGAGAATAATGGCAAATTATAATATTCGATAGCCACTTATTCTCGCACATCACATGTTGTGGCAACACTGTTTTTTGTTGTTATTATTAATCTGTGATATTTGTGTTTGTAACTCAACTGTGATTATATGTTTTGTATGCCTTCTCGTCGCTCATCTCTCGTCGATGAATTAACATGTATGTTTTCATGGTTTTTTAATAAAAAGTTCGTGAAACATTCAAAGTATCTAGTCTTCTCTTTTATATGTCGTAATGTGTGCTTCTAGTCATCGTTTCTTCGAATCGTCGTTTTTAAGTTCTTCATCATCGTAGTTCGTGTATGGTGATCCGTTGAAAATTCCACCGTTTTTCTCACAGGTTATGGGCCCAGATACCTGGATGTCAACATGGTCGCCATTGTTTTGAGTATGCAGAGTTGTGCTGTCGAATCCTGTTCACCACTCCCAAGTAGTACCATGCCTTGTTTGTAACTTTTTTTTAAAAAAGTGTTCATATTTTTTCGATGTTCCTGGGATCTCGTTCGTGTTTATTCGTCGGTCGACGTATCTGAAAGGTTGCTGAAGTCGCTGATTCGCGGTGCAACTGATCGTCGTAGCCTGATCACGAGATGGACATTCGAAAGCAGAACACTATCGAGCCGTTCAATGGGCAGAATGGCCGGACATGGACGTTCAGGATGGAGCTGCTGTTAGCAAAGGAATCTTTGGGTAACATAATCTTTGATTCTTTGCCAACTGTTCGAAATAGGGGAGATGCATGGTCGAAGGAGAATGCTAAGGCGATGTTCCTGATAGCCAACAACGTGACGGACGAATACCTTGAAATCATCCAGACCTACACAACCGCGAAGGAGATGTTCAACGCGCTGACGAACCTGATTGATAGCTGAAATGACCGGACGCTAATGGATTTACGAGCTGAGCTGTATACAAAACGGTATGTTTCTGGTTCTGACTTACAAAAGTATTTGCTTGATTTTCGTGCCCGCTGTAGACGATTGACCGAGTTGGGGGACCTGACTACCACCAAATAATGTGTACTGGTACTGCTACGTTCGCTGCCAGCGGAGTTTTGTCCTATCAAAGTGGTGTTAGAGGATGCTGAAGTCGTAACCTGGGATGGCGTGTTCATGAGGTTGAACAACTTTCAACGTGAGCTGTCCCTGGATAGTAAATCGACGATGAGAAGTAATTCTCAATATTCAGCTCCTCAAAAACCTTCATCGGTGGTGGCCACTGGTGAAGAGAACATATTTTTTGGCAACACCACGAATGGTGGACGAAATTCCGGTAATAATAATAATAATAATAGTAATAATCGTTTCAATCGTGGTAGGTCCCAACATCGGGGAAACAATCGTGGTTATAATCGAGGCGGAGGTAATAATAATTTTAATAATAACAACAATAACCGGAATTCAAACGCACAGAGCAATACTAATAATAATAATGGGAATAATAATTCAAATGGACATGGTCGGAATTTTGGCAATGATAATGGGCATTCAAATATAAAATGCCATTTCTGTAACAAAATCGGTCACATAGCACGTAATTGCTATGCAAAAAATAGAAATAATAACAGTACGGATAATTGTAATAACGTTAATAATAATAATGGAAATCGTACTAACGACCATGGTACCAATAATAATAATAATAATAATCGTAACTCAGCACAAATGTCCAATGATAATTTTAATTCAAATGACAATCGCTCTGAAGAGGGTTACAGCTTTACATTGCAGAATAATAATAATAATAAAATAAATGATTTCATTGATGCTGAAAGTAACGTAAATTCGATGCTTCGTATCACTTTCGTAGTGGACAGTGGATGCACAATTCACTTAATAAATGATATAAGCCTGTTCAGTGACTATTTAGATTTGATAAAACCCTACAGTATCTGTGTCGCAAAGAAAGGAGTCTCGCTTGCTGTCACGTCGGTCGGTACTGTAAAATTGAAATTGTTGAATGGCATCGCAATAGAATTAAAAAATGTAAGGTATGCTCGGGAGCTGCCACAGAATCTGCTGTCCGTTAAGCGCATGAGCAAGTCGGGTTTTGACACTCTGTTTCGAGAGGAGTCTGTTGAGGTCATCCAACGCTGCAGTGGTAAAATCGTGACCACTGGTGTGAGCGTTGACTCGGATTTGTACACGATTGATTTTTTGAAAATATCAAACCAGTCGTGCAATCTGATGTCTGAAGATGAACCTAGCCCACTGACTGTGTGGCACCGTCGACTTGCTCATTTGAATGTAAACGATGTTAGGTTATTGTCAACTAGGGGTTTGATACCAAATGTTGACACTAACCGCGGATTGCTGTGTGAGCCCTGTGTTATGGGCAAACAGAAACGGAAACCGTTCCTGAGGCACGAACGAAAAACAAGTAGGCCTTTGGAACTGATACATACCGATCTGTGTGGCCCGATAAATCCTCCGTCATATAATGGAGTGAAGTATTTTATGACCTTTATCGATGACTATTCAAATTTTTGCTGTGTGTACCTGTTGACGAGTAAGACAGAAGCCTTTTCGAAATTTAAAATTTATCATGAGATGGTAGCGAATAAATTCGGCTACAATGTTAAAAGACTCAGGTGCGATCGAGGCACAGAATACTTAAACACGAATTTTCAATCATATTGTAACGAAAAAGGGATTGTTGTCGAACCCACTGTTGGTGGCTGCCCTCAGCAAAATGGAAAGGCTGAGAGGATGAACAGGACACTGTGTGAAAGGGCGAGGACATTGTTGTTCGAGAGCGGTCTTGAAAAGATATATTGGACGGAAGCCATATTGTGCTCCGTATATATCGTGAACCGTTGCCCCACAAATAAAGATTTTGTTCCTTATGAAAGATGGTTCAACGAACAGTTTGATTATAATAAATTACGGACGTTTGGATGTGACGCTTATATGCTGTCCTTCAAACATGACTCAAATAAATTTAAAAATAAAAGCGAGAAACTTGTAATGGTCGGTTATTCGCCCTGTGGCTACAGACTACTCAATGTGACTACTAAGGAGGTACGTTTGTCACGTGATGTTGAGTTTTTCGAAAGTAAAATAGGTGCCAAGGACTCTAGTAAGTATAATAATAACGATGATATTTTTGTAGAGGTCACCGAATCGAATCTTGAGAACATTGAAGTCGATGGTGACGTGAATTTGGATTGTCTGTCAGGTGCAACGGCTGAATGTGATGGGACTGCAGGAAATATTTACCTAGCTGAGGACGGCATTCCCTTGACGTTTGAGGAGGCGAATGCTGCACCGGATGGTCTGATGTGGAGGGAGGCTATTTCTTCAGAGATCAGTGCCCTGAATTCAAATCAGACCTGGTGGGTGACCAAACGTCCAAGGGACGCTCCTACCATCACATGTCGTTGGGTATTTAATAAAAAATACGATATGAATAATGAGGTACTCTATAAGGCAAGACTGGTTGCCAGAGGATGTCAACAGAAAAAAGGCTTCAACTTTAATGAAGTATACGCGCCGGTGGCAAAGCTTTCAACTGTGAGGACTCTCTTGGCTGTCAGTAATAAAATGAAATTTTATATAGAGCAAATAGATATCTGCAGTGCCTTTTTAAACGGAATTCTGTCTGAAGACGTGTACCTCGAAATACCTGAGGGAATTGAAACGAAAATAGATAAGAAAAATAATGTCTTGAAGTTGAATAAGTCTATATATGGTCTGAAGCAGTCGCCTAAAGTTTGGAACACGTTATTTAACGAGTTTCTGGTTGCTCTTGGTTTTGAGCAGAGTAAGGCTGATGACTGCTTGTATGTTTATAAAAATAGGACTGACAATACGGTCGTCTACTTGCTCACTTACGTTGACGACGTCCTCATTAGCTCCAATAATAAGGCAAAAATTGCTTTTTTCAAAAATGAAATAAATAAACGTTTTAAATGTAAGGATCTTGGAGAGGTCAAAAAATATTTGGGTCTGAATATTAGCTACAATCGGGAGAAGGCCATACTGGAGATTGAGCAGAGGGCTCTCATCGAGTCTGTTGCTAGACGTTTTGGTGTAGAAAATTGCTCACCAACCTACACACCCATTGACCCCGGACTCCAATTGGACAGGGACCTCAATGCGTGTGATAGTGTTTTAAATAACCGGTATCAACAGCTCGTGGGATGTTTGATGTACTTAATGTTAGGATCACGGCCCGATATTTGCTTTGCAATATCGTATTTCAGCCAATTCTCCAGCTGTGCCACGAATGAACACTGCAAGTATCTTCTGCGAGTTCTGAAATATTTGATAACCACCAAGGACAAAAAATTAATCTTTCTACGTGATGATAAGAGTAACGGCAGTATATTGGAAACATATTCCGATGCCGATTGGGGCAACTGCGTTAACACAAGACGGTCAGTTACCGGATACTGTGCCTTTGTCTACGGGTCACTGGTGTCCTGGTCAAGCAAGAAGCAGCCAACAGTGGCTTTATCTAGCACTGAAAGTGAGTTGATCGCAATATGCGATGCTACCACTGAGTCCATATGGCTGAAGTATCTACTAGGTGATTTTTGCATCCAAGTTGCTGACAGGGCTGTAATCTATGAGGATAATCAGAGCTGTCTGTCTCTGTTGCACTCCGGCAAGTGGAATACTCGTAGGTCAAAACATATAGACGTAAGGTACCGTTTTGTGTGCAGTCATGTAGATGTAGAATTTAGATACTTGTACGTGCCAACTTCGTGACATTGGCTGATATGTTCACGAAGGGCTGCCCGAGGCCCAAATTTACCGAATTTTGTAGACTGTTGAATTTAACGTAACTTTTTGTTTATGTATACCATTTTTTTTCTCGTTTGTATGTTAATATTCTTGTTTGTGATTACTTACTTGTTTTTAATCATTTGTTGACCTTTTTGTCATTCTGTGTTGTAATGACAGTATTAGATTAATAACTTTATTTTTTATTTTTACCATTTTTTAATCGTAATCGAATATGTATAATTTGAGGAGGCGTGTGAGAATAATGGCAAATTATAATATTCGATAGCCACTTATTCTCGCACATCACATGTTGTGGCAACACTGTTTTTTGTTGTTATTATTAATCTGTGATATTTGTGTTTGTAACTCAACTGTGATTATATGTTTTGTATGCCTTCTCGTCGCTCATCTCTCGTCGATGAATTAACATGTATGTTTTCATGGTTTTTTAATAAAAAGTTCGTGAAACATTCAAAGTATCTAGTCTTCTCTTTTATATGTCGTAATGTGTGCTTCTAGTCATCGTTTCTTCGAATCGTCGTTTTTAAGTTCTTCATCATCGTAGTTCGTGTATGGTGATCCGTTGAAAATTCCACCGTTTTTCTCACAGAAAATAAGAAATATATAGCTGTTATTAATAGAGAAAAAAGTGTGTTAGGTTTTCGTAAAATTAAAGAAAATATGGCATCCCAAAATGAAATTAAACCCATACAAGCGCTATTGAGAAAGGTTTTTAATGGAAAATATTACTTGGACTGGTGCAGGATGATTATTTCAGCTATTAGGGGAGCCGGATATTACGATATTTTCGGGGAACACAAATTCCTACAATTATATATTAATCATATAGATGATTTAAATTTCCAACCCGAAAAAGATATGGTGAGTTATTGCAAAATGCAAGACAATGCTAAGGCATTTGTATTAGAAAGAGTATCAAATGAAATCACAAAACAGATAAGGGACTGTAATACAGCAATATTAATGTTAAAAAAGTTAGATAATATTTATGGTATGAAAACTTCGGTCACAGCAAATATGGCAAAGGCAAAATGGATGGAGTTCAGATTTCAGCCTGGTGGAAATATGAAAGGTTTTTTATAAAAATGGGATGAATTGGTAACTGACGTAAGAGATAGTGGCAAAGAAGTTACTGAAACAGAAGAATTAGAGAATTTGCAATTAGCTTTATGCTACGAGCAGGCAATTGCAAAAATGCAATATGAAAATTTACCTTCAGATGAAAAAAATTTAGATAATTTTAAAAGAATATTGAGAGAGGACTCTGACCAAAAATTTAGGGATCAGACCTTAAAAAAGCAAAATAATAATAATAATCAATCGAATAATTATAGAAATAATGGTAATAATAATAATAGATATAATTATAGGGGAAGATATAATAATTATAGAGGTAGGAATAATTATAGAAGAAATGGCAATGGTCATAATAACTATAGGAATGGTAATAGAAATAATTTTAATAGTAATAATGGTAATGGTAATGAAACAAACCAAAACCAAAATAATAATACGAACAATAGTGGGAATAATAATAATAATGGAAATTATAGAGGAAACAATTATAGAGGTAACTCAAATTATAGAGGTAATAACTATAGATGTAATGGTAAAAACTATAATCAAAATAATACCAAATGTTACAAATGTGGGCAATTTGGGCACATAGCACAAAATTGTGGCAATAATAACCCACAACAAAATAATAATAACGATAATTCTAATAATAATCAGGGAAATTATCCCCCAAAAACGAATGCAAGTCAACTAAATACTAATAAAAAAGATAGTGCAGAACAGCAGGTGAAAATGTCTTCCGTGGTCAAAAAATTTAATAGGAATAATAATGAATGGTTATTGAATGAATTGATTAATAATAATAAATATAATAATAATGAAAATTATACAATGTTAAACCACAAAGCAATTTTGGATGGAGCTGCAGAAGTACATCTAACGTCTGATTTTAATAAATTAGTAGATGTTAAAAAATTTGTAACTCGAATAAAATTGCAATGTCCTGGGAAAAATACATTCTTATATGCCACTCATACAGGAAGAATGGTGATCAAAGTCGAAAATTCCGATAAAACTCAGTCATTGATAGAATTGAATGATGTCCATTATGAGCCGGATCTAAACCTAGATATTATTTCAGCAATAAAAATCACAAATACAGGTATAATCAATATCGACCAACAGAAAGATATTGCGAACATTTACTTCATTGAAAATGCAGAAATAATTATGACTGCAAAAAAAGAGGAAGGAATTTTTTACATATATTATAATGTCGAAAATAAGAATAAAAATATAGATAATAATATTAATAATGATGAACAAAATATAATATGTGCCCCCGTCACTCAAAATATGGATGATGAATGGGATGATTTTACAGTAGAACTGGAAATTCAAGAAGAGGATTTTAATACTGAATCACCTCAGGGGGTGAAAATAATGAAATAATAATAGAAAATAATGAAAATAATAATATTAATACACCACAAATAAACAATAATATAAATAAAAAATTACTAATACATAGAAGACTTGGGCATTTAAATGCCAGATATCTGCAAAAATTAAAAACTTTAGCAGTTGGCATTCCCAATAATATAAATTTTAGAGATGAAGATTTTGTGAATTGTCAGATATGTTGCATTGCCAATAATTCAAAACTAGGTCATACTGGTATTAGGACGAAACCAACAAGGAAATTAGAAATAGCGTCCTCAGATATTATGGGTCCGTTTACGCCCTCTGTGGCAAATCAAAAATATATTTTAACTTTTATAGATCATTTTTTGAAGTACACTTTTGTCATGCCTATTGCTAATAAAAGCCAGGTGACAAATGAATTTAAAAACATTATAATATCTATGAAAAATAAATTCCTTGAATATTCCATAGGGACTATAAGATGCGATAATGCAAATGAATATACCGATGCAAAAATAATAAATTATTGTAATGAGGTTGGCATAACAATGGATTATGTGGTGCCATATTCTCCAGAATTGAATGGTGTTGCCGAAAGGCAGAATCAGACTTTAATGAGGAGAGTACGAGCCATGTTGATTGATGCCAATCTAGACATAAAATATTGGTCATATGCTGTAGTTACATCAGCTTACCTAATTAATAGATCCCCCACAAAGGCAAATGAAGGATATAAAACGCCTTATGAATTATTCTATGGAATAAAACCGAACTTAAAAAATCTTAAAGTTTTAGGAGCATTAACTTATAGACATATACCTATAGAAGTTAGAAAACAAAATGCAACGAAAGCAAAAGCAAAATCAATAAATAAAATAGATCAAAAGTTAGCACACAGAGCCAAAAAAAATATAATGATGGGCTATACAAATACGGGATACTGTCTTAAAGACCCTTATAATACAAAATCCTATATTTCATGTGATGTGAAAATGGATAAAACACAAAATATAAAATCCTTATTAATAAACAATAAACCCCTAACAATAAAATCAACGAACTATGAATATGATTTAGGGATAATTAACCAACTTATTATGAATGTCAATATTAGATATAATAAAATATATATAGAGGATAATATTCCTAAAACTTTCTCTGAAATAGATTTAAACCCTTTTAGGGAGGATTGGATTAGGGCCATAAATGACGAATTCAATTCTCTCGATGACATGAAGGTATGGGAAATAGTGGATTATGATCGCCAAAAACTTATAGATACGAGGTGGATTTTCACAATAAAATTTGATAAATTTGGAAATCTAAAACCCAAAGCGAGACTTGTGGCAAGAGGTTTTAAAGATCGAACCAATTATGGTATTGCCAAAACCCATGGCCCAGTAGCATCGATAGGAACAATAAGATTATTATTATCTATAGTTAATAAAGAAAAATTAATAATGGTACAATATGACGTGAAAACCGCATATTTGAATTCACCAATAATAAAACCTATTTTTGTAAGAAGACCTGAAGGAATAAATATAAACATGAATCAAGTACTCGAATTAAAAAAGTCAATTTATGGATTGAAAACATCCAGCAAATCGTGGTATGACTTATTGGATATGAAAGTAAAGGATATGGGCTTTACAAGAACCAAAAGTGATAGATGGTTTTATACAATAATAAATAATAATGAAAGAATTTATTTTTTAAAATATGTGGATGATATATTAATTGCATCAAATTCGCAATCATCCATCACTAAAATAAATGAGGAGTTGCAGAAGGACTTTACAATTACTATAATAAATAATCCTAGATTTTTTGTAGGTTTAGAAATAGTTAGAAACATCGAAAATAATACAATAATACTTTCACAATATAAACACATAAATAAAATGTTGAAGAAGTTTGGAATTTCAGAATTAAAAAATACGAATACCCCTATGGAAACGGGCTTAAAAATAGATAGAATAGAAAATGGTAGAGATGATACCGAATATAGGTCAATGATAGGAGGGCTATTATATTTAGCGAGACTCACAAGACCGGACATATTGTTCCCAGTCAATTTTTTCTCACATTTCCAAAATAATTCCAATGATACACTCAAGAATTATGTAAAAAGAATTTTTAGGTATGTTAATACAACAAAAAATTATAATATAATATATAAATCGGAAGGGGATGGAATACAGGCTTATATTGACGCCTCTTATGCACCCCAAGTCGATGAAACAAATATAGAATTATGTAATCTAAAAAAGGGAAAGTCAATAACTGGATTTATGTTATTTGCTAATGGAGACTTGGTGGAGTGGAATTGCTCTAAACAGACTATTAACGCCTCATCAAGTACTGCAGCAGAAATAATTGCAGTTTTTGACACTTTAGATACCATAAAAGTCATACATCATATGAATTATGAAATTTTTGGAGAAAAATTGTTCGTGGATATAATGGAGGACAATAATTCAACAAAAAAAATATGTTCAGGGGGTAGCCAGAAAAAATCAAGAGCTCTAATGATCAAATTCTACTCAATTTTAGAAGCATTAGAAGAAAAAATAATATTTTTTAGAACTGTAAGCTTTGAGAATCAATTAGCCGATATTTTGACTAAATCATTAGATCGTTCAAAATTCGAAAATATAATTGTCAAAATATTGAATGACACTAACATATACTCATAATAATATAATAATTCGTTTATTTAAAAGTCAGAATATGTTCGAAAATTTCACTTCAAAGTACAAGTCATCCCAAGTCCAAATATAAGTCGTAACATGAAAATAATTGCTGAAAAATTAACCTTCAATTATTGCAAAAAGAGTACTTAACAATACCATTTTACTAGAAAATTCTTGCAAGAGATAGATACTCGATTTCTCGAAAATTGCAACAAAGAAAAAGGCATTAAAATCGAGCAAGAATAAACCCTACAATTTGTATAATAAAAACCCTATACATTTTTTAACAAGTGTGAGAGAAATACACGAAATATTCCCACACAATATGATGAAAGAAAATCCTCTAACAATGAACACAATAAAGATTAAAACCCATTACATGACCGCAATTATGATAAATCGAAAGAAGGTTGCCTTATCGTAAAACATGTTAGACGCCAGTTCAAATATAATAGCAATACATGAAAGATAATAAGCGATGCAACGTATATTATTCTACAATCTTTTACATGTCATGTTATCCAGATAAGAGACGAAACGTAACGTTCCTTTTAATTCAACGAACTCGTAATCAGAAATACCTTTGTCGATTTTTCTTTATTTTCCTTTAATGTAATATGTGTACGTGAATATTTTTTTCTTTTTCCAATTTTTTTTTTTTTTTAAATCGAAATATATGATGAATGAATCATCCGTTACTCATAATACTTTAATATCTTTGCATGTTACCAATTTTTATATTTTTAATAATTTTTTCTTTTTGCTTTTTGCATATACCATTTTTATATCATATATTAATATTGAATATTCCATGCATGTTACCATATTATTTATTTATTTATTTATTTTACTCAATTATTTTATTTACTATTGAAGCACAGAACAGCAAAATTTATTTCAAGAACCAAAGTTACCATAATAATATTCGAATAATACGATGTCAATATTTTTATTTTTTTTATTTTTTATTATGCATATATTTTTTGTACTTAATATTTTTTTTGAAATGATAACAATTCGTTCACTTTCAGTGTAAAACATGATGAAGAACTCGAACGGTAAAATTTCAGGGGGGTGTTGTAACGGAAATCCCACCTTCTCTCTTTCTTCATCATCATCACAAACACATTATATATATATGTCATATGTACACTCTCATCACGAAGTGCTTCCCCTACTATTCTCGATCCGATAACACTGTTGCTTCGCCATTTCGTATTTTGTTTGTGAAACATAATTCAGTCGCTAATAAAATGTCATTAAAGTAAAAAGTCTCAAGTTCATTCGAACCTCGTTCTGTACGCCTCACATCACTTTCAAACACCGATAACGCTGTGCTTCGCCATTTCATACTGAATCATATTTTATTTCAAAATGTATTTTTAGTCTGCTAATAAATTCTATCGTGAATTCATCTCTCTTGTTCTTTTTTTGGTTCTCGCATACTCAACCTCACATCACTAACTAAATATCTGATTGGAGAAAAATCTCGAAACGTGCATTTGCTTATTGTTGTAACGGAAATCCCACTTCATCTCCTTCTTCATCATCATCATCATCACAATTCTATATATATATGTCATACGCTCATTTCACACACGAACTGCTTCCCCTACTTTTCTTGAACAGATAATACTGTGCTTCGCCATTACGTATTTTAGTTGTGAAATATTTTTCAGTCTGCAATTAAATGTTGTAAAATCAAAAAGTCTCAAGTTCTTTCGATCCTCATTCTGTATGCCTCACATCATGGTAGCCATTGCTGCAGTAGAACTTTGAGGAGAGACTTGCAAAATCTTGAAATAAATGCAGATATAATATTTTTGAATTAATTTACTGTTGTGCGAAAATTTTTTCATGTTTCTTGGTGAATAATACACAATGTTGTTACCGTGGTTTTTTTTTTCTTGGAGAAGTTAAACTCAAATTTTAATTTTATTTCATTTTTTGAAAAAAATTTAAATTAAATTGAAAATTGAAGCTGAATGTTCCAGACTTAATAACGGCCAATCCTGGAAGTCATCGAACGCTAAATCCAGAAAGGACCGCCAAAAAGATCTTGAGAACAACCAAAAGAAACCTGCTTACGTTGTCGAGGATTCAACAGCAATCCATTCATCGAAGACCATTTTTTTTGGCCAACTCCAATCAAAATTCAAGCAGGAAGTACGACGGTCACCAGCGAAGTTCCAGAGACAGAAATTATTTATCGACACAACAGAAATCGAAGAAAAAGTGTAAAGGTAATATAAGTTGTAGCTAATTATTTTTCATGTGTTAAAAACTATTGTATTTGAATTGAGGCAAATAATTTAAACAACCCAATAATTATATATGTCCCCCGGAATAGATTTGTCAGAAGGAAAAATTGTAGAATATAAAGTGGATAAAGTTGAATTAGAGGAATTAATAAAAAAGTTTGAAGGTGAGAGAGTAATAGACGTGAGAATTGAAACATATAATTTGCCATTTTGCGGATATTTTACCGGTGAAATCATATTAGAATCGTTTGTGATAGATATATCTGGTAGAATCGAGGAAATTAGCAGCTTAAAATATATTAAAATTTGGAATCCTCAATAAATATTTCTCAACACAGAA